>CM053579.1:50913414-50941923 GCA_028646485.1 Cryptoprocta ferox
GTCCCAATAGTTTATTTTGGTTCTTGATTCCCTTGCCTTTGGGGATGTGTCGCGTAGGAAATTGCTGCGGTTGAGGTCATAGAGGTTGTTTCCTGCTTTCTCCTCTAGGGTTTTGATGGTTTCCTGTCTCACGTTCAGGTCCTTCATCCATTTTGAGTTTATTTTTGTGTATGGTGTAAGAGAGTGGTCTAGTTTCATTAATAAATAACATTTAAAAAGACTAGATTTTCAAGATAATTAAATTCTTCCAAATATAAGTCATCAACTCTTAAAAGTGAAACTGCTTAGAATTTTATAACTATATACAAAGCATTGTAGCGTTCCTACATTCAATCTATCATCAAATCCTAACAATTATCTTCTCATAATGTCTCTCATATCTGGCATTATTTTCATTTTTATAGCCACTCATTTATACTCCTAGGTCGTCCTAGGAGTATAGGTTCTAGGTCATCTCCCTGTATTTAATTCATCTTACTTTCAGTTAGGAAAATATTTTATCATAAATACCATTTTCTTGCTAATAATAGCTAATTCCACATGTAACATCTCATTTAATCCTCACAACACTATGATTTAACTAGTGTTATTACTCTTATTTTACATAAGATGAAACTGAAGTGCAGAAATTATATAATTTGCTCAAGGTCACACACTTAGGCAGAACCAGGCTGTCTGATTTCAACTTCCATGCTTTCAGTCATTCTACTATATGGCAGAGCCCAAGAACTAAGGGCATCACCCTTCATTTTACTGAATCCGATATTTAATGTCATAAAGCTATAAACAAAAAGATCTGGAAGGAACCTTTGAATCTATCTAGTCCGGAGATTGCAGACTAGTGCCTTATGAAAATATTTTATTTGGTCTTTGTGTTGTTTTAGTGTAAATTCCTTGTCAACAATTAAAATGGAAATCTTTCACATAAAAATTGAAATTATTGAATTCTCTAGAAAAATTAGAATATTGAATAAGCATTACCACTTAGTCACAAACATCTGAGGCTCAGTTATTTCTGTATGTTTAAACAAGACATATGAGCTTTATTTAGACATGTCTCCACTTCTCCTTCAGCATTTAGCTACTTGATCCTTGTGGAAATTTGCACTTATGATCTATGGTTTGGTTGAACACCAGGAACTTAGCGAGGGACACTGACTCACCCAAGACCACATAAAGAATTCATACCAAAATCAAGACTAGAATCTAGGTCTTTTTTACTCCCAATTTAAGGCTATTTCTGCTATATGTTTCTTTTTATGTGTCTTTGAATAAGTTATATCTTTTACTATCAATGCTCTCTCAACATTTCTTTTGGTCTGTTCATTATTTCTTTCACCACTGGTCTCAAAATTTACACCTATACGTAATTTTTCAGATTAATTCCATCTGGCTTTGATCACAAATATATTCAGCATCCCCTTTGCATTAATTAATTTACATTTGTTGATATGCTTCTTTGTATAGCATTCATCCACTTCCTCAATATATATTTTATTTCCTCACCTAGACTAAACTTCTTATGACTAAGTGTGTCAAGATTTGTGCAAAATTTGTGAAGTTGGTGAAACTCATGTTAGGTCATTCCAGCTTCTTCTTTCTCTACACTTTAGACTATCCAGTGCTTACTCCTGTGTTCTCTTTCTATTCCTACCAAAGCTTTTTTGGAACACCTCTGATATCAATCATTTGCCAAGGGTCCATGAACTGGTGTCTTGTAAGCTGAATTTGGCCAGCAGACACATTATGTTGGTATACAAACAGATTTTATTAGTTTAAATGTTTTTATATGGGACATTTGCTTTCTACTTAATCACAGGCCTCTTAATTTGGGGTTGGATAGTCTCTTTACTTAATGAAGAAAATGTGGGGTTTTTTTTCTAGTTTTATTGAGAAATAATTAACATATGTCAATATATATAAGGAAGATATTCTTTGTTATATTTAAATTCAAGTTAGTTAACATAGAGTGTAGTCTTGGCTTCAGGAGTAGAACCCAGTGATTAATCTCTTACATATGACACCCAGTGCTCATCCCAAAAAGTACCCTCTTTGATGCCTATCACCCACCCACCTCCTCTACAGCAACCCTCAGTTTGTTTTCTGTCTCTTATGGTTTGCCACACACACACACTACATCTTCTTTATCCATTCATTATTTAGGATCATAAACTTGGCCTGATTTACACACTTGTGTTGTCTTCTTAGTCACTGTAGATGTTTGAGTTTGTATTCCCTGTATCATATCTTCCATTGGGCTTCTGCGTTATTTTCAAGACTCATTCCCACTTTGCCCTAGATTTGAAAACTGAATAGCTATCTTGTTCCCTGTTCGTGAGTCTAGGAAATCTTGGTAATCTTCCCCAAATCTCAAGGTCTGCCTTGTTATGAGGTGACCCATTTCCTGATGCTAAAGTAAGTCTGCTTGACTGTGTTCTGAATGATATCTGCTGCTTGATTCAATGGACATGTACTCTGACCTACTTTGGGGAGCATAATGTTTGTCCAACATAGACTCTCTCCTGTTAACTATTTGTGTAAATAACCACAAGTTGCCATGCCAATCAAATATGGTGCCTGTCTGCCAAACAGGACTTCCCTCCAATGCTTAAGGTTGACTCTGATCTCAAGTATCTACCTCTGCCTAGTAATAAGATCTAATCCCAGATCCTTTTCCTGTCCAATCAATATGTTGGCACTTGTGATTAATTAGGCCACAGTTCAAAAAGATCTATTGATATAACACTGTGAATTTAAAATAATTCCTTTTTCTAGGAACATTTGTATTCTGGAATCTTAGAAATTAGCCAATATGGGACAAGGGAGGTTTAGAGGAGATTAAGGGGTAAAAAAACATGAGAAGAAATTTCCCTGAGTATTTCAAAAATTAGTCAGTATCCAAGATTATAAAGTAGGTTGACACCTTGGTGAGGATGTCTTTTTGTAAACCCGTGTTACGCATGAATGAAAACTCATTAAATATTGTTTTTTTTCCCTCTGGAAAACTGTTCATAATGCAATACAAATAATACAATTAAAAAAACCAGAAACAGAAAAGCAAGTTATTCAAAACTAAGTTCTTAGTGAAAAAGACTCAAGCTATTTATATTTTTACAGCAAAGAAACTCGAACTTATAAAAACTCTCAATTTTAGCCATGAAATCATTGTTCAGAAAAAGACGTGGTGGGCTAATCAAAGTAAAACACCTGTAAAAATTAATCTGGATCTCTTCTGATTGGTAAAATTCTCACATTTTTCTCTCTAGTTTTATCACCAACGGTCTACCTTGTTTTTGTTAAAGTAAAACAGGATTGTTTTAAAAAATTTTCAATATTGAATACAATAAACTACTATTGCAATTTTTCAGATTAAAAAATGGAAGCTAAATTACTATCTCAAAGTCGCCAAGAGAACAGCACTCAGAATAAGAAAGTTCTGTTTCTCACAGTTACATTAATAGGCCCAAGTCATTAAGGCAATGATCTAGAACAAACACACTTCATATATTTATTAAATGTCCTATTAAAAATTATACATAGGCATATATACTGTAATCTATATTTGTATTATTGTAAACTGAAAATATGGAGACGATTTCTGGGAAAATAACACTATAAAATTAAGATAATTATATGCTAATTTTGGCTGTACATATACTAAAATTGTAATGATAAAAAGTAGATAAGGATGACCTCTGGGCAAAGATAGCATGCAAATTTCTGAAGCATTCCACAGTTCTTTTAAAAAATATAATTACACTAAAACTTAGAAGTGTCCTATATAGAATAGTCTAGATACAATTAAAATTTGCTACAAAATCAACATATCAGTTGAAATAATACCTCTAAACACAAAGGAATATGCCTTAGAATAAGAGAGATAGACAAAAGATGAAAGAAATATAAGAATTACATGCTGAGGATACAGAATGGGCAAAGTTTTGTAAATTTTTTTTAGTTTTTATTTAAATTCCATTTAGTTGACATACAACGTAATATGAGTTTCAGGTGTACAATTTAGTGGTTCAATACTTACATACAACAGCTTGTGCTCATCACAACAATTGCACTCCTTACTCCCCATCATGAATTTAACACATCTCTTGACCCACCTCTCCTTTGCTAACCAATTTGTTCTCTATAGTTAAGACTGTTTCTTGGTTTGCCTCTCTCTTTTTTTCCCCTATGATTGATTTATTTCTTATATTCCACACATGAGTGAAATCATGTGATAATTTTCTTTCTCAGACTGATATATTTTGCTTAGCACAATACTCCCTAGCTCCATCCACATCGTTGCAAATGGCAAGATTTCGTACGTTTTATGACTAATATTCCATTGTATACATATGCCACTTTTGCTTTATCCCTACATGAGTCTATGGATATTTGGGCTCTTTCCTGCATTGGGTTATTGTTGATAATGTTTCTATAAACATCAGAGTCCATGTATCCCTCCAAATTAGTACTTCTGTATCATTGGGTAAATATTTAGTAGGGCAATTGCTAGATTGTGGGGTAATTCTATTTTTTACTCTTTGAGGAAACTCTATACTGTTTTCCAGAGTGGCTGCACCAGTTGGCATTTCAAACAGTGCAAGGAGGTTCCCCTTTCTCCACATTCTCGTGTTGTTAATTTTAGTCATTCTGACAGGTGTAAGGTTGTATCTTATCATGGTTTTTATTTGTATCTACCTGATAATGAGTGATGTTGAGCACCTTTTCATGTGTCTGTTAGCCACCTGAATGTATTCTTTGGAAAACTGTTCATGTCTTCTCACCATTTTTAATCTGGATTATTTGGTTTTTGGGTGTTCAGATTTATAAGTTCTTTTGGATTTATAAGTCCTATTTTGGATACTAACCTTTTAATATATACGTCATTTGCAAATACTTTTTCCCTTTCCATATGTTGACTTTTAGTTTTATGGATTGTTTCCTTCACTATGCAGAAGTTTTTATTTTGATGAGGTCCCACTAGTTTATTTTTGCTTTTGTTTTCCTTGCCTTGGAGTCATATATAGTAAGCAGTTCCTATGGCCTATATCAAAGAGATTACTTCCTGTATTCTCTAGGATTTTGATGGTTTCCTCTCTTACATTTAGGTATTTAATCCGTTTTTAATTTATTTTTGTGTATGGTGTAAGAAAGTGGTCTGCTTTCATTCTACTGCACGTCGTCCAGTTTTCTCAACACCATTTGTTGAAGAGACTTTTCAATGGGCTTTTTTTCCCCATTGGATATTCTTTCCTGATTTGTCAAAGATTAATTGACCATGTAGTTGTGGATTCACGTCTGGCTTTTCCATTCTGTTCTACTGATCTATGTGTGTATTTGTGCCAGTACCATACTGATGACCACATCATTGTAATATAACTTGAAGTCCAGAACTGTGAAGCCTCCAGCTTTCCTTTTCTTTTTCATTCGTTTGGCAATTCAGGGTATTTTGTGTTTCCATACAAATTTTAGGATAGTTTATTCTGGGTCTGTGAAAAATGTTGGTGTTATTTTGATAGGGATTGCATTAAAGGTATAGATTTATTTGGGCAGTATAGAATTTTAACAGTATTTGTTCTTCTAATCCATGAGTGTGGAATGCTTTTCCATTTCTTTGTGTCCTTTTCAATTTCTTTCTCCAGTGTTTTATAGTTCTCAGAGTACAGATCTTTCACTTCTTTAGTTAAGTTTATATCTAAGTACCTTATGGCTTTTGGTGAAGTGGTAAATGAGATGGATTCCTTGATTTCTCTTTCTGCTCTTTCATCATTGGTGTATAGAAACGCAATGATTTTTGTATGTTGTTTTTGTATCCTGTGACTTTGCTGAATTTGTGTATCAATTCTAGTAATTGGGGATGGCTGGAAGTAGTTTTCAGGTTTTTTATATAGAGTATTATGTCATCTCAAAATAGTGAAAGCTTGACTTCTTCCATGCATATTTGGATACATTTATGTCTTTTTGTTTTGTGATTGCTATGGCTAGGCTTGCAGTACTATGTTAAATAAGAGTGGTGAAAGTGAAATCGTTGTCTTGTTTCTGGCTGTAGAGGAAAAGCTCTCAATTTTTCTCCATTGAGGATGATATTAGCTCTGGATTTTCATAGGCAGCCTTTATCATGTTGAAGTATGTTCCCTCTATCCTTGCTTTGTTGAGCGCTTTCATCAAGAATGGATGCTACATTTTGTCAAATGCTTTTTCTGCATCTATTGAGAGGATCATATGGTTCTTATCCTTTCTTTCATTAATGTGGTGTATCACATAGATTGATTTGAGGATATTGAACCCCCTTACAACCCAGGAATAAATTACACTTGATCGTGGAGAGTGGTTCTTTTAATGTACTGTTTGACATGGTTTGTTAGTAATTTATTGAGACTTTCAGCATCAATGTTCATCAGGGATATTGGCCTGTAGTTCTCTTTTTTAGTGGAGTCTTCATCTGGTTTTGGTATCAGGGTAATGCTGACCTCCTAGAATGAATTTGGATGTTTTCCTTCTTTTTCTATTTCTTGGAAGAGTTTGAGAAAAATAAGTATTAATTCTTCTTTAAATGTTGGATAGAATTTGCCTATGAACTCATCAGGCCCTGGACTTTTTTTTTGCTGGGAGATTATTGATTATAATTCAAGTTCTTTGCTGGTTATTGGTCTGTTCAAGTTTTCTATTTCTTCCTGCTTCAGTTTTGGTTATTTATATGTTTCTAGGAATATGTGCATTTCTTCCAGGTTGTCCAATTTTTGGCATATAGTTTTTCATAATATTCTCTTATAATTGTTCATATTTCTGTGGTGTTGGTTGTTATTTCTCTACTCTCATTTGTGATTTTATTTACTTGGGTCCTATCTATTTTTTTGATAAGTGTGCCTAGGAGTTTACAAATGTTGTTAATTTAAAATAAAGAAACAGCCCCTGTTTTCATTGATCTATTCTATTTTTCTCTAGGTTTCTATATTATTTATTCCATTTACAATCTTATTTTTTTCCCTTCTCCTCATGGCTTTAGGCTTTGTTTGTTGTTCTTTTGCTAGTTCTTTTAGGTGTAAAATTCACTTGCATATTTGAGATATTTCTTGCTTCGTGTGGTAGACCAGTATTTCTATATACTTACCTCTTATTATTGTTTTTACTGCATCCCAAAAATTTTGGACTGTTGTGCTTTCATTTTCATTTTTTTCCATGTATTTTTTTTATTTCTTCTTTGATTTCCGAGTTGACTCATTCATTTTTTATTAGAGTGTTGTGTAATCCCCATGTATTTGCAGTCATTCCACACTTTTTCTTGGGGTTGACTTCAGGTTTCATAGCGTTGTGGTAAGAAAATATGCATGATATGTTCTAATTTTTTTTGTATTTGTTGAGGCCTGATTTGTGACCTAGGGTGATCTATTCTTAGGATGTCTCTTGTGCACTTGAAAAGAATATGTATTCTGCTGCTTCAGAGTGAAATGTTCTGAATATACCTGTTAAGTCCATCTGATCCAGTGTGTCTTTAAAACCATTATTTTCTTGTTGATTTTCTGTTTAGATGATATGTCCATTGATTTAAGTGGGGTGCTAAAATCCCATACTATTATTGTATTAGTATAAATGAGTTATTTTATGTTTGTTATTAATTGTTTTATATATTTGGATGCTCTCATTTGGGGACATAAATATTTATAATTGTTAGATCTTGTTGGATCTTCCCCTTTATTATTATATAGTGTCCTTAATCTCTTGTTAGTCTTTGCTTTAAAGTCTATTTTGTCTGATACAAGTATTGCTACTCCTGGTTTCTTTTGACGTCCATTTGCATGATAAATGTTTCTCCATCCCCTTAATTTCAATCTGCACGTGTTAAGTCTAAAATGAGTCTCTTGGGGCGCCTGGGTGGCTCAGTCAGTTAAGCGCCCGACTTCAGTCAGGTCATGATCTCATGGTTTGTGGGTTCGACCCAAGCGTCGGGCTCTGTGCTGACAGCTCAGAGCCTGGAGCCTGCTTCTGATTCTGTCTCTCCCTCTGTCTCTCTCTCTCTCTCTGCCCCTCCCCCGATCACACTGTCTCTCTCTGTCTCTCAAAAATAAATAAATGTTAAAAAATTTTTAAAAATAAAATAAAATAAAATAAAATGAGTCTCTTGTAGGCAGCATATAGATGGGTCTTGTCGTTTTTATCTATTCTGATACCCTATGTCTTTTTATTGCAGTGTTTAGCCTATTTATATTCAGAGTAATTATTGATAAATATGTATTTAGTGCCATTTTATTACTTGTTTTGTCATTAGTTCTGGAGATTTTCTCTGTTCCTTTCTTTTCTTTATCAGTTTTGGTCTTTTCTTCCCACTCAAAGAATTTCTTTTAATATTTCTTGCAATGCTGTTTTAGTGGTCATCAACTCCTTTAGTTTTTGTTTGCCTGGAAAACTACCTTTCCTCTATTCTGAATGATAGCTCTGCTGGATAGAGTATTTGGGGCTGCAGTTTTTTTCCCTTTCAGCACGTTAAATATGCAACTCCTTTCTGTCTTGACAAATTTCTGTGGAGAGATCTGCAGTTAGCCTTATGGGTCTTTCTTTGTAAGTTAGGGACTTCTTTTGTCTTGCTGCTTTTAGGATTTTTTTCTTTATCGCTATATTTTGCAAATTTAATTACAATGTTTTTTGGTATTGTGCTGCTTTTGTTGATTTTGATGGGAGTTCTCTGTGGCTCCTGGATTTAAACGTTTATTTCCTTTCCCATTTTAGGGAAGTTTTCAGCTATTATTTCCTCAAATAAACCTTCTGCCCCCCTTTTCTCCTTCTCTTTTTCTAGGACTCCTATAATACGAATGCCATGACATTTGATGGAGTCAGTAAGTTTCTCAAGTCTATTCTTGTGTTTCATAATTGTTTCTCTTTTATGTCCATCTTCATTATTTTTCATTATTTTATCTCCTTTATCACTTATTCATATGCTTTTTCCTTCCTTCTTTGCATCAAGCCTGTTTTGAATCTCAGCTATTGCATTTTACATTTCTAACTGATTGTTTTTTAACTCTTATCTCTGCAGTAAGGGCTTCCCTGAAGTTTTCCATTGTTTTTTCAAACCCAGTGAGTATTCTTGTGATTGTTGCTTTAAATGTTCCATCAGACATGTTTCTTATATCTGTTTCACTTAGATCTCTGGCAATGACCTTATCTTGTTCTTTCATTTGGGATGATTCCTCTATCTTGGCATTTTGTCTAAGTCACTGTCTTCTATGTGTTAGAAAAGCCCATTATACTTTCTGCTCCTAAGAATAATGGCTTTATAAAGATGTCATATAATGTCCAGGGCCTGGTACTTCAGGAATTGTTTCTGGTGTGTGCTGCATGCACTCTGCTGTTGTGTTTTGGCTGCTCAATCCTTCAGGCGAGTCATCTGCAGAGACTCTTCTTCTTCCATATCATTTGCCCCCAGGTTGTTTTCTTGCCTTCTCCAGGAGTAGAGCAGTGCCCTCAGGTCTCTATCCAGCCACACCCACTGACTTTTAAAACTCCAGTCTTTAAGGCCAGCTGGTTGCAAGAATTCACAAAAATCAACCTTTCTCATTTTTCCAGGCAATGGCTTTGGGGAAATTCTCTCCTTGTGCATAAAAAAATATGGCCTAGTCTCTCTCTTGCCTTTCTCTCTGACCACGGCTCCCTCCCCTCTGAAGCAGCTGTAATTCATTTCTCCCCAAAACCATTTCTCTGCCCTTCCTACGTTCTTTGATGTGGCATGTTATTTTCTCCTTTTATTAGTGGAGTTTGTTCTGCCAGTCTTCAGGATGATTTGTGGGATATTTCAAATAATTTGATAGTTATTTAACTGTGTTTAAGAAACAAGATGAGGGGTACCTGGGTGGCTCAGTTGGTTAAGGGACTGACTTTGGCTCAGGTTATGATCTCATGGTTCAAGAGTTCAAGCCCCGCATCGGGCTCTCTGCCAACATCTCCGAGCCTGGAGCCTGCTTCTGATTCTGTGTCTCCTTCACTCTCTGCCCCTCCCCTGCTCACACTCTGTCTCTCTTTCAAAAATAAACACTAAAAAATTTATAAATAATAAAAAAAACCAAGATGAGCCAATGGTCCTCCTACTATGCCTCTACCTTACATCCACTTCCAAAGTTTTGTACATTCTTATTATCTGTGCCACTCATTGAGTTACTAACTTTTTTGTTAGGACCTGTTTTTCTTCAAAGATTACTTTATATTGCCTTTTGTTTTTATTTTTGTTTTCGTTTTCCCCCAGTTTTTTAAATCTATTTTTAAAAATTACCTTGTCATGAAATCTTATGTAAAAATGAAAGTGGGGGCGCCTAGGTGGTTCAGCTGGCTAAATTGGCTCAGATTATGATCTTATGGTTCATGGGTTGGAGCCTTGCATTGGGCTCTGTGCTGACAGCTCAGGGCCTGAAACCTTCTTTTTCTGTGTCTCCATCTTTCTCTGCCCCTCTGCTGCTCATGCTCTCTGTCTGTCTCTCTCTCTCTCTCTCTTTCTCTCTCTCTCAAAAATAAATAAACATTAACAAATTAAAAATAAATTTAAAAAATAAAAGTGTTGCAGTGACTCTGGCAGGACAACAGCAGTAGCATCATGGTTTTAATTACTTGTTAAAATCATCTATAAAAACATACAGAAAATCTAGAATGGTAGACTAAAAATATGAGCCACACCTAAAACAAAACTAGAAAACAAGGTATCCCCCACAAATCCCAAATTATTTATTTTTCTAAATTTTATTTAAATTCCAGTTAGTTAATATACAGTGTAATATTAATTTCAACTATACAATATACTGATTTAACACTTCCATACAATACCTGGTGCTCATCATAGCAAGTACACTCCTGAAACCCCATCATCTATTTAACCCATTCTGAAATTTTAAGTTGGCGTAAGAAACCAACTGCAGATAGATACATGCATATAGTATCAGCATCTGTGAGAAGGGAAGTGACAGAACTTCTAACAGATATAAGAACATGGAAGTCCTGAAATAGTCAACAATTACTCACTTGAAATTGCATTAAACCAATTTGGAAATAGCAGCTAAGACTGGAAGTGTTTCCAATTTGCAAATAAATAAAGGGATCCAAAGAAAGCCTGAAGGGGTTGTAACAGTCTGTGCCCTATGAATTCTTGAAAATAACCATCTGAAACTCCATTTTTGCAAAGCTCCACATTGAGTAAAAACCTGCTGAGAACAGAATTCCCAAATTGAGCAGGAAAGAAAAATGTCTAGATTAGAATGGAATTAGGGAACAGAAGCAATAGAGGTCAGAGAGAAAGCCATATTTTTTATCACTTTCTGAAAATAACATAAGGAACTCTAGAGTGATTAAGCTAGATAAGCTTTTCTATCTCCACACTTCCTACCAGAAGCTCAGAAAAATAATAGAAAGTTACAATGAGCAAAAGAAGAGGATTGTGGTTGAATTCATACAAATTTGTGTGTGTGCATGAGAGAGAAATAAAATATAAATCATATAAATATGTAAGGAAAAAAATAAATGCAAGAAGGACCTGCTTATAAAGCTGATGAAAAGCATAACCTAATATTTCAAATTAAAATAAATTAAGAAAATTATAAAAAATATGAAATAACAACATAAATAAAAATGAGAACTCAGAAAATGAGATAGTAGAACTCAAGGAATATTAGAAATTAAGCAAAAAAAATATTTAAGACATAAATTTAAATGTAGAAGAGACACAAGAGTGATATTAAAAAATAGAAGATAAATAGGAAGAAATTTTTATTTTATTTATGTGTTTTGAATTTTCAAGGAAAATTGCAAATCAGTATTAATTCATACAGTAGAAAAAATAATCTTGAATTTTAATCTCAATGTCATGATTTACTAAGTGTCCATGTGGTTTGGATACACAGTGTAACTTTAAGTTTAGTAAGTACATCACCTAACTTACATCAAATAACATAATTTGAAAACATCATTGTCATTTATACTATCTACTATTTCATGACATGTAATTTTCTACATACTCTATCAAATTTTAACAGCCTTCTAAAAGACAAAAGATCTTTAATGCTATAACAAAAGTAATATGTTAAATCTATTAACACCATAGATAACACATATTCTCTTTTGTAAAGAAAAAGTCACATGCTCAGTAAACAATAACTTCTAAATAAAACAAAGACAAAAAGATTTAAGAGAAGGAAACATATATAGAATGTAGACAAGTAAGATCCTGCATACATATAAAAGGAGTCCTCACAGAAGAAAACCAAAGTTAAGGAAGAGTACAAATGCTATTATCAATAATTCAAGAATATTTTCATGAAGAAAAACAAAATAAAACTTTAAAATACATATTTAAAAGACACATTATGTATCTGGGAAAAAATTCTCAAAATGGTAAACATTAACACATATTTTGATAAACCTACTGAACTTTAAATGAAAAGGGAAAAAATAACTTTGGGGGAAAAGCAAAAATACCAAATTACATATACGTGAAAGATAAAATGATACTGTCAGAATTTTCAAACATAAGCCAAATACACTGCATTTGTCCTGCTGAATATAAGTAAAAACTCTGAACAATAGTAGCAACAAAAAGCAGCTACATGAAGACTCTGAAAAGTAAACAAAAACAGGCAGTTTGGGGGATGTCAAAAGATGGAGTTATGATCCATACAGGGTGAGTTATCCATTTTTCTCTGCTTTAATCTTGCAATTTTTTTACACTTTATTTTCATTTTTATTTGAGTATACTTAACAGGTTACACTAGTTCCAGGCATACAACACAGTGATTCATTCACCATTTCTATACATTATGTTATGCTCACCACAAATGTAGGTGCCATCTATAACCATACAGCCTTATTACAATATCATTGACTATATTCCCTTTTGTTCCTTTTATTCACTTGACTTATTTATTCCATAACTGGAAAGCTGTATCTCCCACACCTCATCATCCATTTTGCCCTTTCCCCCAAACACCTTCTCTCTGGCAGCCATCAGTTTGACCTCTATATTTATAGGTCTGTTTTGACTTTCTGCTATTTATTCAGTTTATTTTTGGATTCCACATAAAAATGATATTATATGGTATTTGCCTTCCTCAGTTTCACTATTTCACTTTATAAAATACCCTCCAGGACCATCCATAGTGTTGCTAATGGCAAAATCTCGTCCTTTTATGGCAGAATAATATTCCATTGTATATACACCAAATCTTTTTTATCCACTCATCTATCAATAGATACTTGCATTACTTCTGTATCTTACCTATTGTAAATAATGCTTCAATAAACATAGGGGTACATGTGCCTTTTCTTTTTTAAAAATATGGTTTATTGTCAAATTGGTTTCCATAAAACACCCAGTACTAATCCCAACAAGTGCCCTCCTCAATGCCTATCAAACGCTTTTCCCTCTCCCACACCTACAATCAACCCTCAGTTTGTTCCCAGTAATTAAGAGTTTCTTATGGTTTGCCTCCCTACCTCTCTATAATTTTTTATTCCCCTTTCCGGGGAATAGTCTTCTGTTAAGTTTCTCCTGATCCACATATGACTGAAAACATATGGTATCTGTATTTCTCTGACTGAATTATTTCACATAGCATAATACCCTCGAGTTACATCCACATTGCTACAAATGTCCAGATTTCATTCTTTCTCATTGCCAAGTAGTATCCCATTGTATATATAAGCTGCCTTTTCATGATCCATTCATCAGCTAATGTACATTTTGGCCTCTTTCATAATTTGGCTACTGTTGAAAGCTCTGCTATGAACATGGGTGTACATATGCCCCTATAAATCAGCACTCCATTATCCCTTGAGTAAATTCCTAGCAGTGCTATTGCTGGGTCATAAGGGAGCTCTATTGTTAATTTTTGAGGAACTCCACACTGTTTTCCAGAACAGCTGCAACAGTTTGCATTCCCTCCAACAGTGTAAGACGGTGTCCGTTTCTCCACATCCTCACCAGCATCTGTTGTTTCCTGATTTGTTCATTTTAGCCACTGTGACCGGCGTGAGGTGGTATCTCAGTGTACTCAGATTTGTATTTCCCTGATGATGAGTGACACTGATCATGGTTTCATGGGTCTCTTGGCCATCCTGATGTTTTCTTTGGAGAAGCATCTATTCATGTCTAATGCCCATTTCTTCACTGGATTATTTGTTTGTCTGATGTGGAGTTTGTTGAGTTCCCTGAAGATTTTGGATACGAGCCCTTTATCTGATATTTCATTTGCTACTATCTTTTCCCATTCCGTTGGTTGCCTATTAGTTTTGTTTTGATTGTTTCCTTTGCCGCCCAGAAGCTTTTTATCTTGATGAGGTCCCAATAGTTCATTTTTGCTTTTGATTCCTTTGCATTTGGAGATGTGTTGAGTAAGAAATTGCTGCAGTTGAGGTCAAGGAGGTTGTTTCCTGCTTTCTTCTCTAGGGTTTTGATGGTTTCCTGTCTCACATTCAGGTCCTTCATCCATTTTGAGGTTATTTTTGTGTATGGTGTAAGAAAGTGGTCTAGTTCCATTCTGCATGTTGCTGTCCAGCTCTCTCAGCACCATCTGTTAGAGACTGTCTTCTTTCCATTGGATACTCCTTCCTGCTTTGTCAAAGATTAATTGGCCATACATTTGTGGGTCCAATTCTGGGTTCTCTATTCTATTCCATTGGTCTATGTGTCTGTGTTTGTGCCAATAACATACTGTCTTGATGATTATAGCTTTGTAATAGAGGCTAAAGTCTGGGATTGTAATGCCTCCCATTTGGATTTCTTCTTCAATATAACATTGGCTATTCGGGGTCTTTTGTTGTGCCAGACAGATTTTAGGATTTTTTGTTCTAGCTTTGGAAGAGTGCTGGTGTAATTTTGATTGGAATTGAATTGAATGTGTAGATTGCTTTGATTAGTATTAACATTTTAACAATATTGATTCTTGCAACCCATGAGCATGGAATGTTTTTCCATTTCTATTTGTCTTCTTCAATTTCCTTAATAAGTTTTTTATAGTTTTTAGCATACAGATCTTCTACATCTTTGGTTAAGTTTATTCCTAGGTATTTTATGGTTTTTCATGCAATTGTGAATGGGATCAGTTTCTTGATTTCTCTTTCTATTGCTTCATTATTGGTGTATAAAATTGCAAACGATTTCTGTACATTGATTTTGTACCCTGTGACTTTACTGAATTCGTGGATCAGTTCTTGAAGACTTTTGGTGGAATCTGTCGTGTTTTCCATGTAGAGTATCATGTCCTCTGCTAAAAGTGAAAGTTTGACATCATCTTTGCCAATTCTGATGCCTTTTATTTCATTTTGTTGTCTATTTGCTCATGCTAGGACTTGCAACACTATGTTAAACAACAGTGATGGAGAGTGGATATCCTTGTTGTGTTCCTGATCTCAGGGGGAAAGCTTTCAGTTTTTCCCCATTGAGGATGATATTAGCTGTGGAATTTTCATAAATGGCTTTTATGGTGTTCAAGTATGTTCCTTCTATCCAGACATTCTCGAGGGTTTTTTCTAAAGAAAGGATGCTGTACTTTGTCAAATGTTTTTTCTGCATCTATTGAAAGTATCATATGTTTTGATCTTTTCTTTAGTTAATGTGATGTATCACATTGATTGATTTGCAAATATTGATCCAAGCTTGCAACCCAGGAATGAATCCCACTTGATCATGGTGGATAAATCTTTTTATATTTTGTTAAAATCGATTTGCTAGTATCTTGCTGAGAATTTTTGCATCCATATTCATCAGGGATAATTGCCTGTAGTTCTCTCTCTTTTTCTTTTAATTTTTTATGTCTTTATTTTATTTTTTGAGAGAGACAGACTGTGAGTGAGGGAGGGACAGAGAGAGGGAGACACAGAATCTGAAGCCAGTTCCAGGCTCTGAGCTTTCAGCACAGAGCCCAATGTGGGGTTCGAACCCACGGACTGTGAGATAATAACCTGAGCCAAAGTCGGATGCTTAACTGATGGAGCCACCCAGGCGCCCCTGTAGTTCCCTTTTTTTGCTGGGGTCTCTGTCTGGTCTGTGAATCAAAGTAATGCTGGCTTCATAGAATGAGTCTGGAAGTTCTCCTTTCATTTCTATTTTTTGGAACAGCTTGAGAAGAATGGGTATTAACTCTGATTTAAATGTCTGGTAGAATACCCCAGGGAAGCCATCTGGTCCAGGACTCTTATTTGTTGGGAAATTTTTTTTATAACTGATTCAATTTCTTCACTAGTTATGGGTCTGTTCAGATTTTCTATTTCTTCCCATTTGAGTTTTAGTAGTGTGTGGGTGTTTAGGTATTTGTCCATTTCTTCTATGTTGTCCAATTTGTTGGTGTATATTTTTTCATAGTATTCCCTGATAATTGCTTGTATTTCTCAGGGATTGTTTGTAATAAATCCATTTTCATTCATGACTTTATTTCTTTGGGTCCTCTTTCTTTCCTACTTGAGAAGCCTGGCTACAGGTTTATCAATTTTGTTTATTTTTTCAAAAAACAAACACTTGATTTCATTGATCTGTTCAACTATCAATAAGATTGCTTTTCTTGGATTTGATATTGTTTATTTCTGCCCTGGTGTTTATTATTTCTCTTCTTCTGCTAGGTTTGGGGGGTCTTTGCTGTTCTCCTAGTTCCTTTAGGTGTGCTGTTAAATTTTGTATTTGGGATTTTCTTGTTTATTGAGATAGGCCTGGATTGCAATGTATTTTTCTCTTAACACTGCCTTTGATGCATCCCAAAGAGCTTGGATTGTTGTATCACTTTCATTTGTTTCCATATATTAATTTCTTCTGTAATTGCCTGGGTGACCCAATCGTTCTGTAGTAGGGTGTTCTTCATCCTCCATGCTCTTGGAGGTTTCCAGACTTTTTCCTATGGTTGATTTCACGTTTCATAGCATTGTGATCTGAAAGTGTGCATGACGTGATCTCAATGCTTTTATATTTATTGAGGGCTGCTTTGTGACCCAGTATGTGATCTATCTTGGAGAATCTACCATGTGCACTCGAGAAGAAAGTGAATTCAACTGATTTGGGATGTAGAGTTGTAAATATATCTGTCAAGTCCATCTGGTCCAATGTGTCATTCTGGGCCATTGTTTCTTTATTTATTCTCTGTCTAGTTGATCTATCCATTGGTGTAAGTGGAGTATTAAAGTCCCCTGCAATTAACACATTCTTATCAATAAGATTGCTAATATTTGTGATTGTTTTATATATTTGGGTGCTCCCGAATTCCGTGCATAGACATTTATAATTGTTAACTCTTCATGATGGATAGACCCTGTAATTATTATATAATACCCTTCTTTTTTCTTGTTACTGCCTTTACTTTAATGTCCAGTTTATCCGATATAAGTATGGCTACTCCAGCTTTCTTTTGACTTCCAGTAAGATGAAAGATATTTCTCCATCCCCTCATTTTCAATCTGAAGGTGTCCTCAGGTCTAAAATGTGTCTCTTGTAGATAGCAAATAAATAAGTCTTGTTTTTTTTATCCATTCTGATACCTTATGTCTTTTGATTGGAGCATTTAGTCCATTTACATTCAGTGTTATTATTGAAACTATGGGTTTAGAGTCATTACCTTATCTGTAGGTTTCATGCCTGTAGTGTTGTCTCTGGTACCTTGTGTTCCTTGCAACATTTCCCTCATAGAGTCCCCCTTGGGATTTCTTGTAGAGCTGGTTCAGTGGTGATTAATTAGTTCAATTTTTGTTTGGAAAAACCTTTATCTCTCCTTCTATTTGGAATGACATGTTTGCTGGATAAAGCATACTTGACTGCATATTTTTCCTGTTCATCACATTGAAGATTTCCTGCCATTCCTTTCTGGCCTGCCAAGTTTCAGTAGATAGGTCTGCTACTACCCTGATGTGTCTCCCTTTGTATGTTAGGGCCCGTTTATCCCTAGCTGCTTTCAGAATTCTCTCTTTATCCTTGTATTTTGCCAGTTTCACTATGATATGTCATGCAGAAGATCGATTCATGTTCCGTCTGAGGGGAGTTCTCTGTGCCTCTTGGATTTCAATGTCTATTTCCTTCCCCAAGTTGGGGATGTTCTCAGCTATGATTTGTTCAAAGACCCTTTCAGGCCTTTTCTCTCTCTTCTTCTTCTTCTGAATTCCTATGATATGGATATTGTTCCGTTTGATTGCATCAATCAGTTCTCAAATTCTCCGTCGTGTTTCTGGATCAATTTATCTCTTTCTCGACTTCCTCTTTTTCCATAATTTTATCATCTAATTCACCTATTCTCCCATCTGTCTCTTCAGTACACACTGTGGCTGCCTCCATTTTATTTTGCACCTCATTTTTGGCATTTTTTAATTCATCATGACTATTTTTATGATCCTTGATCTCTGCAGCAATGAAGTCTCTGTTGTCTTCTATGCCTTTTTCAAGCCCAGTGATTAATTTTATGACTATTGTTCTAAATTCTTGGTCTGTTATGTTCTTTATATTTGTTTTTACCAATTCTTTAGCTGTCACTTCTTCCTGGAATTTCTTTTGAGGAGAATTCTTCCGGTTCCATCATTTTGGCTAGTGTTCTGTCCCTTATGAGTTTTAAAAGCTTGTTATGTGCTCTGCACCTGTGAGCACTGCTATATTAAAGGGGGCCAGGGCCTGGCCATTCAAGAGCTGTTTTTCAGAGAGTGTTACTTGCTCTCTGTTGTTGTGACTTTGGTTATTTTATTTCTCTACTCGTAGTGATGCTTTGGACACTCCACCAGGTGTGCTTTGATTTATTCCTTGAAGTAGCCCTATTGCCTGTCAGGTTGTCCCAGTTTCTCCCTGGTAGACTCAGTCTATTTTCCTCCCAGACTCTTTGGGTTCAAAGTCCTTTAGCTTCAGCCCTTCTTTCTTTGAGAGACGCTGCAAGTACAAATACCCTTATTTCTCCACCATGTTGGCCCCTCCTCCAGTTGCTTTTTTAAACTGCACCTTTTATCTGTGCCCAAAGACAAATAAATCTGCTCCTGGTCCCTCAGTAATATCCCTCTGCACTGTAGTTTGCAGTGTCAGGGGTGGAGGTTTCCTTTGTTACCATGTCTCAGTCTTGTTGTTGTTCTCTTTTGTTGTTTCATCTTTTGATGTGCAGAAGCTGTCCGGTCAGCCCTCAGTTCTTTAGGATGCATTGCTCGATAATAGGTGTAATTTTGTGTTTTCTATGGAAGAGGTGAGTTCAAGGTCTTTCTATATTACCACCTTGGTCTGGAATCCTTTTTTCTTATAACTTTGACCCAAAGGGGGAGCCCCATTTGCAGACTAGACCAGGAGTAGTACAGACAGATAAAACTCTAAAAGAAATACGCTTTTTTTTTTCTGGCCAGAGGGTCAGTAAAAGAGGACTCTGAAAGCTGGAGGCAGTGGAGACAAGAGGATTCCATAAAAGAGAGTTCAAGAAGGGGATTCCTGTACTGTGTATGAATCTGCAAAAAACTGGGATCATCCACAAACTGCACAAGTGTAGTAAGCCACAGAGCAAAGGCTTTTACAAATAAACTGACACTGAAACTATTACCCCAGAAGGTGAGACAGAACTTGTCTGAGCCTAACTGGGTTAATTACCTGCTAAAACAAATGAATGTTCTCTAGAGGATTTTTTTTTAGTTACATACAGAACAAATCATTACTTTTGGTGTACAGTTTGTGAGTTTTGACAAATGCAGGGTTATGTAACTACCACATTTAAGATACAGAATAGTTCTGTGACCCACCTTTAGCCCTTGGCAATTAGTGTTTTGTTTTTCATCCTTAGAGTTTCACCTTTTCCAGAATATCATATAAAAAAGGCCATATAGAATTTAAGCATTTTGATTATAGGTTCTTTCACTAAGCACACAATATTAGGTAAAGGTAATTATTTTTAAAAATGGACTACTTGGAAATAAATTTTAAAAATTTCTGCAGGATATGTATGCTGAAAACTACAAAACACTGTAAGAACTCTAAGAAGACCTAAATAAATGGTGTTATATGCTGCACTTATGAATTGGGACACTCAATATTTGTGGTATGCCAATTATCCAAAATTAATCTTTAGACTCAATATAATTCTGATCAAAATCCCAGCAAAGATCTTTGTAAATATTAACAAGCTGATTAAATAATTTACATGGGTAACTTCTCTTCTAGGCCAAGATGAAGTAACAGAAACTAGATTTACCTTACTACATGAAACAACTAAAACTTAAACACTGGTCAAAATATATGAAACACTGATTTCCAAGATTTGGGGCATCAGGCCTATAGTAATAGTGATCCCTGAGAGAAAAGAAATCAGATTTAAGATATCACATAGTGATAGTGATTTCTGACAGAAAGAAGACAAATGAGGTGATCCCTCCAATTGCCTCAGTGTACAGCCTTGAGAGTGTTTCCAAGCTGTAGTGCAGAAAGGGAACACCTAGTAAAAACCCCAAATACATAGCTATAGAAACTATGAAATGAAATTCACAGGAAAAAACTTACAAAATTAACAGAGCAGCAGTGAGCAGTGGGATAATCTCTATGTTTTATAGATATAATTGGAGCAATATAAGGACAGGAGAAAGAGAAGAAAAGACATAACAAAGAACACTAATGGAAAAGTTATATCACATAAATGGAAATTGTAAAAAACAGAACTCACAATTTTGATACCTGATAAGGTACCATTCAGAACACAATGCCTCATAAAGGGAAAGGATACCTCATAATTTAAATGGCTAAAAGTCACAATAAAGTTATAATTATTACTATTATTTGTGCACCTGGTAATAGCAACAGTTCTAACGAAGCAGACACTATAGTTGATGTAAGAAGTAATAGAAAGTGACACAGTAATAGGAGGCTTTAACACACCCATTTTATTCAATACAGATCAAATGGAGAAAAAATGGTAACAATATAGAAGAACCAAACAATATAATCAATAATATTTATCTTATATATATTGAAAAATGAAACCCATTCATAGAGAATACACCTTTTTTAATGTCCGTGGGACATTCACAAAAACTACATATATCTTAGCAGCAAAAACCTTGATAAATACCAACAAATAAAAATAATACATATAGGTCAATATTATCTCAATAAAACTGGAGGACAAAAATAAAGAATACAAACTGTACTTTCTGACTATAATGTAACAGAACTAATAATTAACAACATCCTCCTCACAAAAAAAAACAGGTTCTTTCACATGGAAAATTAAATAAGCATTGGTACTAAGCAACTTGAGTCAAATGGGGAATAGAAAATAAGGTAACTTAATTCAATAAATTTAATGATAAAAACCATGAAATATCAGAATCTACAGTTTACAGCTAAATCAGTTATCAGATCAAATTTTATACTGTTAATGGCTAGAATAAAAAACACCTACATCAATAAAAATAATTAATTAAATGCATATGTCAGAAAGTTGAAAAAAGGAACAAAATAACATAAAAAGAAATAGAAGTAAAGAACTAAAAAAGGTAAAAGTTGAAACCAGTGAGTTAGAATAAAAAAGCATAATTAATAAGTCTAAAAACATAATTATCTGAAATATATTAACAAAATATGTTAATATAAGCCACCATGGGGGAATGGAAGGGGAAAAATAGTTACAAACAGAGAGGGAGGAGGCAAACTATAAGAGACTCTTGAATACAGAGAACAAACTGAGAGTAGAGGGAGGGGTAGGGGAGAGGGAAAATGGGTGATGGGCATTGAGGAGGGAACTTGTTGGGATGAGCACTTGGCGTTATATGTAAGCCAATTTGACAATAAGTTATATTTTTTAAAAAAAGGAAAAAAGTCAAATACACAAAATCAGAAATGACAAAGGGAAAGTAAGCAAAATAGAATTGCTTTTAAATCATGAAACTACTCAGAACAACTCTGTACAAATAATTGTGACATTTGAGGTAACATTGTGAGGAAAAATGCAACTTACCAAAATTGACCTTAGTGGAGAAAGTCTAAACAAATCAACTACTATAGAATAGAGGCAGTAGTTTTAAGTCCCTCTGAAAACAAATGAACAAACAAAACCAAAACAGCCCATATGTTTCATAGGGGAAATTCTAGGATTTGTAGTAAATTTCTGAAGATGAGATCATGTTAATTAATTCAGAGCATAAAAAAAGAAACCATACTGTCAAATTAATTTTATAAGGTCACCAAACATGGCAAAGATTATATCAAAAACTGAAATCATAGACTAACTTCATTCTTGCATATTGATGCAGAAATCTTTGATAAAATATTGGCAAATGGAATCCTATAAGAAACTAAAAAATATATATCATAATTGGGGCGCCTGGGTGGCTCAGTCAGTAAGGTGTCCGACTTTGGCTCAGGTCATAATCTCGAAGTTCATGGGTTCAAGCCCCGCGTCAGGCTCTGTGCTGATAGCTCAAAGCCTGGAACCTACATCAGATTCTGTGTCTCCTGTCTCCCTCTCTCTCTGCCCCTCCCCCACTCATGCTCTGTCTCTCTCTCAACAATAAACATTAAATATACATATATATATATATATATATATATATATGTCATAACTGAGTAGGGTTTATTCCAGGAAAATGAGAGTGGTTTAATATTAGAAGAGCCATGAATGTTATTAACATTATTTTTTATTAGCTTTTCTTTTTTTTGTTTATGTATTTTATTTATTTTATATTTAAATTCAAGTTAGTTAACATATAGTATAGTAATGGTTTCAGAAGTAGAATTTAATGATTCATCACTTACATATAAAACTCAGTACTCAACCCAGCAAGTGCCCTCCTTAATTCCCTTCACTCATTTAGCCCATCCCCCCACCTACCTCCCCTCCAGCAACCTTCAGTTTGTTCTCTGTATTTAAGGGTCTCTTACAGTTTGCCTCTCTTTCTGTTTTTATCTTATTTTATTTTTCCTTCCCTTCTCCTATATTTATCTGTTTTGTTTCTTAAATTCAACGTATGAGTGAAATCATATGTCATTTGTCTTTCTCTGATTTACTTATTTTGCTTAGCATAATACACCCTAGTTCCATCCACGTTGTTTCACATGGCAAGATTTCATTATTTTCTAAAACCTTTTTAAAATTTATTTTGAGAGAGGGAGCATGAGCAAGGAAGGGGCAGACAGAAAGAGAGAATCCCAAGCAGGCTGTGTTTTGTCAGCGCAGAGCCTGATGCAGGGCTCAAACTCACAAATCATGAGATCATGACCTGAGCTGAAATACGGTCAGACGCTTAACCAACTGAGCCACCCAGGCACCCCAAGATTTCATTCTTTTTTTATCACCAAGTAATATTACCATTATTAATAGAGATAAAAATAAAAATCATATGATAATGCCCATTTATACACAAAAACTTTCTGACAAAATTTAGCATAAATCATGCTTAAAACTAAAAAAATGAATCTATAGATATGTCCCTATTATGATCTAATAAAAAATTTCCTAAGATGCATAAGAATTGGAAAAAAGTAAAACTATATATTTGTAGAAGGCATGCTGGTATATCTCGAAAACCCCAAAGAACCAATATAAAAACTGATTACAAAAGATGAAAGAACATAGTTAATAAACCAGTTATAAAATTAATTTACAAAAATCAATAGCTTCAAGATGAACAAAAATCAAATCAAACATATAGTGGGGGGAAAAGAGCCGATTTATGATAGCCTAAAAGAAAATTAAATACACAGGAATAAACTTACCAAGAAATGTCCAAACCTGGTATGATGAAAACTATAAAATGACTCCTAAAAGACACAAGATTAGACTTGAATAAATGGAAACATAACATATTCTTGGATAGGAAAAATCAAAATCATAATACTTTTAATAACCTCTAAATCATTAATTTAATGCAATCTCAAAAAATTTCCATTATTCTTTTTCCCCTGGATCTAGACAAGATAATTATCAAGTTCAAATAGAAGACTAAACAATCAAGCATAACTAGGAGAACCCTGAGACAGAAGAGCAAAAGAATCTGTTCATACCAGATATTTAACACTAACTGTAGTCTCTATAATTACCATATGGTATTAGAGCATGAATAAACACATTAATGGAGAGAGTAGAAAATGCAATAAAATATGCAAATAAAGGAAGTGTCTTAGATCGGATTCCCCCAGAAGGAGACTCCCAGACAAGGATTAGAATGCAAATGTTAATTGTGAAGTAGTCCTAGGAAATACCAGAAGGGCCTGGGGAAAAAGAGAAGACAGCAAATAAAAGGTTTGTTATCAAGCAAATTATCTCTGTGGGTATCTATAAGTAAGTTTTGCTATGCCACTCTGGGAAAAACATGTGCTTCACTCTGGGAAAAACATGTGCTTCAGGGTTATCTCTCCTAAGCCTTATTTTGACAGAAAATTTTATTATTCATTGATTGTAAGCTGCTTCTGAGGGATATTAACTCCCAGGTACTTCCACCCTGCTGTGTGTGAGAATAAACACCTAGAAAGCCATATGGGGTAAAGAAAAAAAAATATCCATTCCTCAAACTATACAACAGGAAAATTTTATAAAGACCAGATTTTTAAGTGAAAAAAAGGAAAGCATACATGAATTAGAAGAAGATGTGGGTAAATTATACTACAATCTGGAAATGGGGAAAACTTTCTTAACTATGATCTGATATCTAGAAACATTAAGAGAACAGATAGATAAATTTTATTATGCATTTTTTAGACTTAGCATGACAAGATATACTCCGTACACAAAGAAAAAAATGACAAAACTGGAGGAAAAATATGTTCAACTCATGCCACCAACAAAGGGCTAAGATTTCTTATATATAAAAGCACTTTTAAAGATAGAGAAGGAAAAGACCAACCACTCTTAAAAAACAGACTAAAGAAACAAACAGTCCACCGAAAAAAAAATAGAAATACAAACAGCTCCTAATTCTGTTATTCTTGGTGACTTTGAGAATTGGGATCCTAAGACATTGGAGAAAACAGATACAGATGTAAGTAAGATCAAAGAGGTTAATTTAAAATCTATGGTCTGAAATTTGAAGTATCAGTATGAGCTCATAAAGTATGTAATCTAAAATAAATTCCTAGCTCTGTCCACTGGAAATACCTAGAAATAATGACCAATCCAGGAACAAGTACTTCTTGTACCAAGATCATGGTCTTGGAAAAAAAACATCCTTTCTAAAATGAAGCAGTGTGACTTGGAAAAATTCAAGGTTTGAGGCAGAAAGTGTACGAGATGAGCCTGGAACATCTTGTAACACCAGAAATAAGGAGGGGGGGGGAGAGTAATAGATTATTGTAGGCTGCTTTCAAAGGACTCAGGAGCCAACTTACAGACTCCCACAGGTCAAAAAGGGACATTATGATCATCAAAAGGACATTTTGATCAGGATAATAACTGTCATAAATTGAACCACATTATCAATTGTATATAACTGAAAGTTTAAAAAAGGAAACAACAAATTAGTTACCATTGGAAGCTGCTAGGAAACAAACTTATTTTGTAAGTTGGTAAATAAGGACAAAGGATCAACATTTTCTTTGCCTATCCTAAATACAATGCATCTCAGGGTAACCAAATAATAGACGGGGTGAAGTTTCTCTTTATAGTGTTCCAGGTAATAAATTAAAAACAAGTTACAATTAGAATATCACCATTTTTGCAACTTTAATTACTTAATATATCTAAACATTTAATATCAATCACTGCTAACATGTCAAAAAAGGACAGCTGGACATAATGTATGTCCCAATGGAAAAATGCAATACAATCAATGAACCACTCTTTTTTCTCTAAAAAAAAAATCAAACCTGAATTTGATCAAGCCTTTAAGTCCAATTATATATTTACTGGAAAGAGAGAGGACAGAGCAACATAAATGGTGCCTCTAGGATGCAGTCATCAAAATCCAGACCTGAAAAAATTTTATTAAACAAATGAGCTAGTTTCTTCAATAAATTGTGAGAAGAAAAAAGGAATGGAGTAGAAATCTACCAATTAAAAGAGACAAGTGATACATCCAGCAATCCCAGTGTGTAGACATTATTTGGATCCTGTTTCAAATAAACAACTGCTAAAAAATATTATGTTTGTGAGATAATTAAAAATTTGAGAGTGGACATTTCATGATTTTAAGGAATTATTGACTTTTGGGTGTGATAATGGTACTTTGGTATGTTAAATGTAGTTTTGTCCTTTAGAGAGAAAAAATAAAATATTTATGAGTGACCTATGATTCTGATATTTGCCCCCAAAATAATCTGAGGTGGATATAGAGGTGGGGAAAATATAAAATTAGACCCCATAATATATTAAATCAGCTACTGTCTTAGGAACTCCTTCAATTTCATTTCTTCTCTTTTTCTTCTGAGGCTACCCTGATCAAAACCTAATCTAGGGTTAATTCAACTATTCTCATTCCTTAGTCCTATCCACATAGCAATTAGAGAAATTCAAATAATTATGAAAATCAGTGCTGCCACAAAAGTGTTTCTCATGACTCCTACAATAGAACAATCCTTCTACATTTATCTATTTCACACCCTCTCTTTTCACACAATGCTTTTCTAATAATTTACAATTATTTTTCATCAGTTCATTTAGTACTATATAATTAATTCTTATTCCTCTGGATCTTGGGTTTCCAGTCTCATGAATCCATCTTCTTCTCAACTAAAGAGTACTGGAAATCTTGGCTCAACCAACTGTTATCATTTTAAAGTAGTTTAAGAGGAATTAAGGGGAAAGATGGCAAAGAAATAAGGAGTTCCATGCATCCCGCCTGCATCTCTCAAACAAAGAAGGGCTAAAGCCAAAGGACTCTGAACCGCAAGAGTCCAGGAGGAAAAAAGACAGAGTTCACTAAGAAGACAGCCCCATAGGTGCGTGATTGTGAACTGGGGAAGATAAAAATGGGCCAGGACATGGAGGCACGGAGGGGAGGGAACCCCTCTGTGGAGAGACAAAGGGAAGAGAAAGACTGGCTGGGGAATCTTAGAACGGTCGCTGGAGAAGAGAAAAAACTCAACCTGGGATGGAGAGGAATCCTATCATCCCATCTCTAACCACAGGGCTTTCATAGAGAGATCCTATCTCTAACTGTGGAGGTTTTGTTGATCTGGGTGCCTGGGTCCCAGAAATTCCCTCCGGGATAGACGCTACTCAAGGGAGGCATTCGGCATGAGGAGGAACTGCTCCCCTACTTGATCCCCTGCTAGGAAGTGCTTGTGGGATTACATTTCGGGCAGTATCATTAATAAGCACAGAGTAAGATCTGGAAATGAGGCTGGGTGCGGGACACTGAACATGGCCGACCTTGGCTGCACCCCTCAGCACACTGAGATTAGACCCAAAAGAGTGATTTGCAATGACTGGTTTGAGAAGGGACTGGGAGATCGCCATTTTTCTCTCCACAACCACCAAGGCAGGGCCTCAGGGAGTGGCCTGCAGGACCCAGAGTGGAGACGAGACACCCCCTACACCAAACCAATCGCATCTGAGCTGAATAGTTGCTTTGTTATCTGAGCCCAGATAGATGCTGTGGAAACAGCTCCTCTCTCAAGATCAGTATTAATGCTTTGCCATGATTAACTCTAGATAAATTCTTGCTATTCAGTTATATTCTCCCTTACCACATTCTTATCTCTCCCCTCCTCTGGACCGGGTATTCTGGTTATAGGTTTGTTTAAACAGGCAAATATAAGCCATTCTCTTAATGCATGCTCTACACCTCCATCATTACCTTCCTTTATCTCTTTCTGAAATAATCAGACTATATAGTTTCTCTGAAGGAGAAATAAAGATTTTCCCAAACAAACAAAAATTGAAGAAATTCCTCATCACTAAACCAGCCCTACAAGAAATCCTAAGACTATATGAGGAAATGTTGCAAGGAACACAAGGTACCAGACACATCACTACACGCATGAATCCTACAGAGAACACAATGATTCTAAACCCATATTTTTTAATAATAACACTGAATGTAAGTGTACTAAATGCTCCAATCAAAAGACATAGGGTATCAGAATGTCTAAAAAAAACAAGACCTATTTATTTCCTATCTACAAGAGACTCATTTTAGACCTGAGGACACATTCAGATTGAAAGTGACGGGATGGAGAAATATCTATCATCTTACTGGAAGTCAAAAGAAAGCTGGAGTAGCCATACTTATATCAGACCAATGACTTTATTTTTTTTTAACTTTATACTTTATTGTCAGGTTGCTTTCCATATAACACCCAGTGCTCTTCCCCACAGTGACCTCCACCAAGACCATCACCCCCCGTTACCTTTCCCCCTTCCCCTTCACCCCTCAGTTTGTTCTCAGTATTCAAGAGTCTCTCGTGTTTTGTCTCCCTCCCTCTCCCTAACTCCTTATCCTCCTTCCCCTCCCCATGGTCCTCTGTTGGGTTTCTCCTGTTAGACGTATGAGTGCAAACATATGGTATCCGTCCTTCTCCGCCTGACTTATTTCGCTTAGCATGACACACTCGAGGTCCATCCACTTTGCTACGAATGGCCAGATTTCATTCTTTCTCATGGCCATGTAGTATTCCATTGTATAGATGAA
>CM053579.1:50942423-50993199 GCA_028646485.1 Cryptoprocta ferox
GGGAAGGGGGAAAGATAAAAGGGGGTGATGGTCTTGGTGGAGGTCACTTGTGGGGAAGAGCACTGGGTGTTATATGGAAACCAACCTGACAATAAACTATAAAGTTAAAAAAAAAAAAGCTTTTGCAAAGAAAAACTAAACATCAACAAAACAAAAAGATAACCTTCTAAATGGGAGAATATATTTTCATATGATGTATCTGAAAAGGAATTAATATCAAGAATATATAAAGAAATTCTACAACTCAGCACCAAAAAAGTAATAATCCAACAAAAAATGTACAGAGGATCTGAATAGACATTTTTCCAAAGAAGACATACAGATGGCCAAGGTACACATGAAAAGATGCTCAACATCACTAATCTTCAGGTAAATGCAAATTGAAACATCAATAAGATATCATCTCACATCTTTCTGAATGGCTAAAATCAAAGACACAAGAAATAAAAAGTGTCGGTGAGAATATGGAAAAGAAGGAACATTCGTGCATGGTTGTTGGAATGTAACCTGGTACAGCTACTGTGGAAAACAATATAGAGTGTCCCCAAAATATTAAAATTAGAATTACCATAGGATCCAGTAATCCCTCTTCTAGATATTTACCCAAAATATCTAGAATATAAAACACTAATTCCAAAAGATATATGCACCCCTACATTTATTGCAGCATAATTTACAATAGTAAAGATATGGAAGCAACCAAAGTATCCATCCATAGATGATTGGATAAAGATGATGTGGGGTGTGTGTGTGTGTGTGTGTGTGTGTAATGGGTTATTAGTCAGGAAAAAGAATGAAATCTTGCCATTTGCAACAACATGGATGGAACTAGAGGCTACAATGCTAAGTGAAATAAGTTAGAGAAAGACAAATACATATGATTTCACTCATATGTAAAATTTAAGAAACAAAACAAACAAACAAAAAGGCAAACAAAAAAATAGACTCTTAAGTAGAGAGACCAAACTGGTGGTTGCCAGAAGGGAGATGGATGGGAGGATAGATGAATTAAGTGAAGGGGACAAAAGTACACTTATACTGATGAGCACTGAGTAATGTATAGAATTGCTGAATCATTATATTGCATGCCTGAAATTAATGTAACATTTTATGTTAATCATACTTGAATAAAAGTAAATAAAAACTTTTAAAAAGTCAATTCAATGTGTAATTCAGAACTTATTGACTACCAAATTTACTACTAGTCATTTCAAAAACATAACAAGTTCTATAAGTTGACAAGGGAAATTGTGTTCAGAAAGGTTGGATGTTACTAAAATAGTTAACTAAATGTGTTTTGCTTCAGTGGTCACAAAGACTGATAGTGAACAGATGTTTAAGCAGAAAAACATTTTCCAGGCAGGAGTAGAAAAATTCACTTAATGAAAACAAAAATAGAAATCATACAATGAAGAAGAAATAAGCACAATGAAATCTTGAAAAACACACCATCATATTGAAGTCAAACAATAAAAACATAAATAAAAGAGGCATTTTATGGCATTTTCCCCTTAGTTTCCACAAGACATACAACAGCTTAATAGTGGAGTTTAGATCATAAAGATGTTAATCAAGCCATATGAAAACAGCTAAATTTCTTTAGATATGCTTCCTGAGGCAAGGGAAACAAAAGCAAAAATAAACTATCTGGACTTAATAAAAAATAAGGAGCTTCTGTACAGAAAAAGAAACAATCAACAAAACTAAAAGGCAGTCTACAGAATGGGAGAATATATTCGCAAATAACATGACTGATAAAGGGTTAGTATCCAAAATATATAAAGAACTTATAAAACTCAACATCCCCCCAAAATGAAAAATATAAACAAAACAGATGAACATAAGGGAAGTAAAATAAAATAAAATAAAATAAAATAAAATAAAATAAAATAAAATAAAACAAGGAGGCAAACCATAAGAGACTCTAAGCCTATAGAGAACAAACTGAGGGTTGCTGGAGAGGAGGTGGAGGGGGGGGATGGGCTAAATGGGTGATAGGCATTAAGGAGGGCACTTGTGATGAGCACTGGGTGTTATATGTAAGTGATGAATCACTATATTCTATTTCTGAAATCATTATTACACTATATGTTAACTAACTTGGATTTAAATAAAAATAAAAATAAATTTAAAGAGAGAGTCAAATCAGTAAACAGACTCTTAACTATAGAGAATGAACTGAGAGTTACCAGAGGGAAGGTGGACAAGTGGGATAGGTGAAATAGGCAATGGGGATTAAGAGTACCCTTGTAGTGATGAGCACCAGGTATTGCAGGTGTTGCGTGAAGCGTTGAACCATTATATTGTACCCCTGAAACTAATATTACACTGTATGTTAACTAATGGGAATTTAAATAAAAACTTTCAAAAAACAGCTGAAATAATACATTATTGCTTTAATAGGCCTGCACTAAAGTATGCAAATTTGTTACTGTTGACCTGGTATGCAAACTAGCCCAGGTAAAAGATTCCAGAAACCACAGCTATTTCTGGGTCCTTTTGTGTTTGTCTAGTAATTAGCTTGGCTTCTGGCCAATGTGGAGTAACAGGGACCAGATTTATTCTGCCAACAGTAATAATAAAACAATTGGTCAATTATATATAGTTATAGGTAGATATAAAAATTTGCTTTTAATTCACTGGGCATTAGGCAAGAAAGGACTAGTTTCTAAGAGATGGTCAGAAAATGAATTGAGTCCAACAAATGTCTCAGCTTACCACATTGAGAGAATTTCAAGGCCGCAGCATAAGGAATGAGAACAAAGGAGAGTCCAGCAGATTTATTGAATTGACAAAGTTGAGAGTATAAGAATCCAAAGTAGCTACAGATTAGAGAAAAGAGTTTGGAGAAGAGAAAGCTTCACAGAGAAAGTAATTAAGATAGTCAAGTATTCAAACAGTACTAATCAGTGTATCCAATAAAAGTTGCTAAGCATGCAAAGAAGAAAAATATGACCCCATAATGAAGAAAAAGAATAATCAAGGGGCGCCTGGGTGGCGCAGTCAGTTAAGTGTCTGATTCTCGGTTTTGGCTCAGGTCATGATCTTATAGTTTGTGGGATTAAGTCCCACATCAGGCTCGGTGATAATAGTGCAGAGCCTGCTTGGGATTCTCTCCCTCTGTCTCCGTCCCTCCCCTACTCGCATTGTCTCTGTCTCTCTCAAAATAAATAAACTTAAAAAAACTAATCAATATATTGAAACAGTTTCAAGACTGAGTTTGCACTGAGTTGTGAACATATTATACGTTATATATTATAATTTAAAAATTTTTTAAAAATAAGAGTACTATTACTATTAGTGTGTACTAAATGTTCACAACTTAAGCAGAAACATAGAATATATAAAAAAGTCAAATGAAACACGTGAAGACAAAAACTATAATGTTTTAAATGAAAAATATATTGGATGTGATTAAGAGCAAATTAGACATTGCTGAACAAAATATTAGTGACTCTGAAGACACAGCTATAGAAACTACCCAAAATGAAATACAAACAGAAAAAGAATTAAAAACTGAATAGATTATCAGTATCACTCTAGAAAATAGTTTGGCAATTTCATATAAAACTAAACATGTATTGCCCATAGCAACCAGCAGTCATACTCCTGTGTATTTATCTCAGAGATATAAAACATGTTTGTACAAAATCTATATACAAATGTTCACAGCATACTTATTCTTGATAGCCAGCCACTGGAAACAACTCAAATGCTTTTTAATATGTGAGTGAGTAAGCACATTGTGGTACATCCATAGTATAAAATATTACTCAGAAATAAAATGGAATAAACTATTGATGCAAAAAACAATTTAGGTGGATCTCAATGGCATCATTCTTAGTGAAAAAAAAATTCCAAAAGGTCATATACTGTGTAATTCCAATTTATCATATGGTATGGAGTAAGAAGTGGATGTGACAATAAAAGGTTACTGTGAATGAGTCCTCTGTGATGACAGAACAGGTCTGTATCTTGACTGCAGTGGTGATTCCACATATCTATACATATGACAAAGTGGCATAAAGCTATACACACATATTTTACAATTTTAATTTCCTTGTTCTGATATTAATCTATAGTTATCTAAGATGTAACGATTGGGGAAATTGGGTGAATGGACTTCTCTGTATCATTTTTTTAAATTTTTTTATTTAAATGTTTTTATTTATTTTTGAGAGAGAGAGAGAGATAGAGTGAAAAGGGGAGGGGCAGAGAGAGAGGGAGACACAGAATCTGAAGACAGGCTCCAGGCTCTGAGCTGTCAGCACAGAGCCCGATGCGGGGCTCGAATTCACGCACTGTGAGATCATGACCTGAGCCGAAGTCGGACGCTTAACCAACTCAGCCACCCAGGCGCCCCTTCTCTGTATCATTTTTGCAACTTCCTGTGAAGCCAAAGTTATTCCAAAATTTAAAAATTTAAAAAAATAAGAGTATCAGTGAGCTTTGAACAACTTCATGTGGCCTAATATACCTGTAATTCAGGAAAAACTAAAAGGGGGATAAAAAATATTTGGAGAAATCATGGCTGATATTTTCTAAAAGTGGATGGAAGTTATAAATTACAGATCAAAAAAGCTTGACAAATCCAATATATACAGAATATGAAAAGAAAAAACTGTACCAATGCATATCATAATCAAATTGCCTAAAATTACTACCAATAAAAATAAATGTTTTGAAGGAGCCAGAGGGAGAAAATACTTTACATACAGAAAAACATAGATAAATGAGACAGTAGATTTCTTGTTGGAACCAATGAAAACTAGAAGACAGGAACAACATCTTAAAAGATAATAGTACAGAGTTAATAATAGTACTGAGTGGAAAATACTAGTGAAAGAAAGAAATTTATCAATCAAAATTTATAAACAGTGAAAACAGCTTTCAAAACTAATAGCAACTAAATAATGAAGACAAATAACGAAAAATTTTAAATGAGTGAAAGAAATGAATAGATATTTCTAAAAAGAAGATAGATAAATGGCCAATAAGCGCAAGAGATGTTCAACATCATCATTCATTTATTTGGGAAATGCAAATAAAAACTACAAGGAGAGTTCTGGTCCAAGATGGTGGCGTAGGAAGACACTGAACTCACCTCCTCCACAGAAAAAACCAAATTACACCTATAAAGACAGCAAATCCCCCTAAAGAAGAACTGAAGCCTGACTGAACAGCTTCTGCACAACAAAAGATAGAGAGAATCACAAGAGAGAACAGCAAGAGAAACAGAGATATGATAATAAAGGAAACACACACCACTAACACTGCAAAATGCAGTGGGGAGGAATAGTACTGAGGAACTGGGAACAGATTCCCCTGTCCTTAGGACACAGGAAAAAAAAGGTCATGGTTTAAAAGCAATTAGCTAATAAAGACCCAGCCCTAGAACTGCATCAAATGGCAGAGGAACTGTGGGAACTCTCTCTTGGGGAGAGGGGCTGGAGAGTGACATGGTTTATACACCCCCACACACACACACATGGAAAGGGCAGACTGGAGCAGATTCTGGATGCCATAGCCAGTGTGCCACATCATCAAGCCCCAGGTGCCCTAGCCCACATCTAGCCCTGATTGTACTAGGGCACACAAGAAAAGCCATGATTTAAAAGAATAATTAGCACATAAAAGAGCTAGCTCTAGAAATCTACCAAATAATGGTGAGGGGAGGTTCTGAGCTCTCTGGATGGGAGGGCCTGACAGTCATGGTCCATGCTTTCACTCCACCTTGGAAGCACAGACCAGTGCGCTGTCCAGGAACCCTAACTGGCCTGCTGAGTCTGTGAGCCTCTGGCCCTTGGCCCACACCAACCCCAGTCATCCTACCAAGGTATTCACAGGGTGGTACACAGCAAGATACCCCAGGTTAATGCTCATTGTAGCTCCAACCTTTGCTCCAAGGTGACACAGGTGCAAAGCACCTTGGAACACTCCCCGCCAATACCACTTACTTCACCTTCAGATGGCTTGCTGGGACACCCCCAGCACAGAGCATTCTAGAGCCTCCTGACTGATTTCTCCTTCCAATCCAGCCACCCTACCAGGGTGCCCCCTGCATGGAACACCCTAGGAAACACCATCCTATGCCTGAATTACTTACAGCCACCTCAATGGAGCACGTTCTGCAGTGAGTGCCATGGAACACCCTTGTCAATACCAGCCTTGGCTCCAGTCATCTGGCCAGAGAATTCCCAACACTGGACACCATGGCTTACTCCCAATTCAACTTAAACTACCCCACCATATTACCCACAGTCTGGAGATCCCAGGAATAATCTGGCTTGCAAATATGTCAGCTTCAGCTGTCCTTCCAGGGCACATTTTTTCTGTGGAGAGCCCAGGGACTATAGTAGCTGACTCCCACTTTAGCTTTAACTATCCTGCCAGGGTGCCTCCCTTGTGTGGAGTGCACCAGGACCTCTCAGCCTGTACCCTGCCTCAGCTCCAGCCACCACTCCAGGGCACCCTTTGTGTGGAGAGTCCTGATAAACCTTGGTTTACATCCACTTCGGCTTCAGCTATTCTATAAAGGTGCCCTCTGTGCATAACGCCTTGGGTTCTCCCAACTTGCACCCAATTTAGTTTCAGTTATCATTCCAGGGAATCCTCTATGTAGAGAGCCCTGGGAACTCAAAAGCCGTGCACCAACTCAGCTCCAGCCACTCTATCAGGACACTTCAAGCACAGAGTGACTTGTGGCACCTGTGCTTTCACCCAGCTATCTTGCCAGGGTGCCCTAAAGGCATAGAACCCCAGGACACTCTGGCTTGAATCCGCTTTATCTTTAGCTCTCTTGATAGAGTACCTACTGTGTGGAGAGCCACAGGATTCCATTCCCTGTGCTGACTTCAGCTTCAGTTGCTTTCCAATGAAACCTTTGCATGTGAAGTCTTGGAACACCCCAGCTTGCACCCACTTTAGCTTCAGATGTCCTGTCAGGGGACACACTGTGTGGAGACCCAGAGACTGCACCGATCTGCACCCACTTCAGCTTTAGATGTTCTGCCATAGTATTCAGAAAGCCTTAGGACCCTCAGCCCAAGTCAGTCACAGCTCCAGCCAGCCAACAAAAGTCACCAAGCCCACACAGTCTACATAGGGGATACCATAAACAAGATAATTTCTTCAAGTTTAGGAGAAGTGGATTTTTTTACATGATTTATAGAAACAAACATAGAAAGTCAAGAAAAATAGGGAGACAGAGGAATATACTCCAAAAAAGCAAGACAAAATCTTAGAAAAGAAGTAAATGAAACAGATAAGCAATATGCCTAATAAAGAATTTAAAGTAATAATTGTAAAGATGTTTACCAGACTGGAGAAAAGAGTGAAAGAACTCAGTGAGACCCTTAATAAAGAGAAAGAAAATATTAAAAAGTAACTTATCAATGTAGAAAAATACAACTAAAATAAAGTACTTTACAGGGAATCAACAGTAGATTAGCAGATGCAGAAGAACATATCACTGATCTGGAAGACGGTGTAATGGAAAATACCCAAGCTGGATAGCAAAAGGAGAAAAGAATTTAAAAAATGAGGATAGGTTCAGGGATCTCTTGCAAAACATCGAGTGATAAAACAGTCACAGGAGAAGAGAGAGAAAAAGTTGCAAAACTTATTTGAAGAAATAATAGCTGAAAAATTCACTAACCTAGGGAAGGAAATAGATATCAGGTTCAGGAATCACAGAGAGTTCCAAACAAGATGAATGCAAGGAGGTCCACACCATTGCACATAATAATTAAAATGTCAAACATTAAAAATAAGAAATAATTTTAAAAGCAACAAGAAGAAAGTAAAATGTTATATATATGGGAAATGGCCATAAGTCTATCAACTGATTTTTCAGCAGACATTTTGCAGGCTAAAAGGGAGTGGCATGATACCTTCAAAAGTGCTGAAAAGAAAAAACCTACAATGAAGAATATTCTACCCAGCAAGGTTATCATTCAGAATTGAGGAGAGATGGAGTTTTCCAGGCAAACAAAAGTTACAAGAGTGTTCACCACTAAACATTACAAGAAATGTTAAAGGGATTTATTTAAGTGGAAAAGAAAAGGCCATAATCAGAAGTAATGAAATTATGAATAAAAAGATGAAAACATTACAACACATACATAAAATGTAGAGGAGAGAGTAAAAAATGTTTTTGTTTTTTAAGAATGTGTTTGAATTTAAATGGCCATCATCTTAATATAGAATTCAACAAGCAATAAACTTAAGTTATTTTATGTTAACCTCATGGGAACCACAAACACAAAAACTGTAATAGACACACACACAAAATAAAGAAAATGAAGCAAAATATAATAGTACAGAAACTTATCTCTAGTTCACAAAACAAGGAGAGCAAGAGAAGAAAAGAAACAGAGAAAAAATACAAACCAATGAGGAAACATTCCATTGTATATACAATGGGATATTACTCAGCCATAAAACAAATGAAATCCTGCCATTGCAATCCATGCAATGACATGGATTGAGCTAGAGTGTGTTATGCTAAGCAAAATAAGTCAAAGAAAGACAGATACCATATGATTTTACTCATATGTAGAATTTAAGAAACAAAGCAGATGAACATAGGGGGGAAAAGAGAGAGAAAGGTAAACCAAAAAACAGACTCTTAACTATAGAAAACAAACTGAGGGTTGCTGGAGGGGAGGTGGGCAGGGGGATGGGTCAAATGGGTGATGGATATTAAGGAAGGCACTTGTGATAAGCATTGCTTTTTTTCATTTTAAAATGTTTATTTATTTATTTTATTTAGTTTTTGTAGTTTATTGTTAAATTGGTTTCCATATAACACCCAGTGCTCATCCCAACAAGTGCCCTCCTCCATTCGAATGTTTATTTATTTTTGAGACAGAGGCAGAGACAGAGAGAGACAGAGTGCAAGCGGGGGAGGGGCATAAAGAGAGGGAGACACAGAATCCAAAGCAGGCTTCAGGCTCTGAACCATCAGCATAGAGCCCGATGTGGGGCTCAAACCCATGAACCGTGAGATCATGACCTGAGCCAAAGTATTACATTTAACTGACTGAGCCATCCAGTCACCCCAAGCATTTGGTTTTATTTGTAAGTAATGAATCACTAAATTCCATTACTAAAACTAATATTATACTATATGGTAATTAAATAGAATTTAAATAAAAACTTGAAACTAAAAATTAAAAACTAAAAATTAAAAAAATAAAGTAAAGACTGTAAGAAGAGATAAAGAGGGGCATTACATAATAATAAAGGAATAAATCCAAAAAAGGATATATTGTAAATTCTATGCACCCAAAACTGGAGTACCTAAATACATACAGCAAATATTAACAGACATAAAGAGAGAAATTGATGGTAATACAATAATAGTAGGGAATTTTAATGTCCTAAATACATCAATGGATAGATTATCCAGGCAAAAAATCAATAAGGAAACAGTATGTTTAAATGATACATTAGACCAGATGGACATAACCCATATATACAGAACATGCATAAAGATAAATTAAGATGTCAGCACAATGGTTTAAAATATTTGGGACACAGTGAAAGCTGTTAAAAAAGGGAAATATATAGTGATTCAGTCCTACCTCAAGAAAAATGAAAAAGCTAAAATAAAAATCTAACCTCACCTTTAGAGAAACTAGAAAAAGGAGAACAAACAAAGCCCAAGGTGACTAGAAGGAAAGAAATAATAAATATCAAAGCAGAAATAAATGACATAAATATTGAAAATCACAGGGGCTCCTTGGTGGCTCAGTTGGTTAAGCATCTGAGTTTGGCTCAGGTCTTGATCTCATGGCTTGTGAGTTTAAGCCCCATGTTGGGTTCTGTGCTGACAGCTCAGAGCCTGGGGCCTGCTTTGGATTCTGTTTCCCTCTCTCTCTGCCCCTCCCTCCTCTCAGAAATAAATAAACATTTTAAAAAGGTTGAAAAACACAATAGAAAAAGTCAGTGAAACCTAGAGGTGATTTTTTGAAAAGATAAGCAAATTCATAAACCTTTAGTCAGGCTTATCAAGGTAAAAGAGAAAAGACTCAAAGAAATAAAATCAGAAACAACAGAACAGTAACAACTGTCACCACTGAACTGCAAAGGATTATAAGAGAATACTACCAAAAATTATATACAAACAAATTGGACAGAATAGAATAAATGGACAAATTTCTAGTAACATACAACCTTGCAAAACTGAATCAGGAATAAATATAATGTCTGAACAGACTAATTTCTAGTAACAAAATCAAACTGGTAATCAAAAATGTACCAAAAACTAAGTCCAGGACTGGGTGGATTTACAGATGAACTCCACCCCAAACATTTAAAGAAAAGTTAGGGGTGCCTGAGTGGCTCAGTCAGTTAAGCGTCTGACTTCAGCTCAGGTCATGATCTCATGGTGTGTGAGTTCAAGCCCCGAATTGGGCTCTGTACTGATAGCTCAGAGCCTGGAGCCTGCTTCAGATTCTGTGTCTCCCTCTCTCACTGCCCCTCCACTGCTAATACTCTGTCTCTATCTCTCTCTCAAAAATAAATAAACATTTAAAAAACTTTAAATAAAAAATAAAGAAAAGTTAAAACCCAGTCTCCTCCAACTCTTCCAAAAAAATAGAAAGGAAGGAAAGCTTCCAAATACATTCTGTGAGGTCAGCATTACTCTGACGCCAAAACCAGACAAAGACTACATGAGAACAAACAAAACTCAGGTAGATATCCCTGATGAATAGAGATGAAAAAATCCTCAACAAACTATTGGGAAACCACATTTAATAAAACATTAAAATGATCATTCACCATGATCAAGTGGGATTTATTCCAGGAATACAAGGATGGTTCAATATTTGTAAATCAATCAATGTGGCACATCACATCAACAAAACAAAGAATATAAATCACATGATAATCTCAATAGATGCAGCAAAAATATTTTGACAAAATTCAACATGTGTTCATCATAAAAAGTCTCAGCATACTGGATTTACAAAGAGCCTACCCCAACATAATAAAGGCCATATATGAGAAACTCACAGCTAACATTGTACTCTGTGGTGAAAAACTAAAAGCTTTTCTTCTAAAATCAGGAATAAGACAAGGATGTCCACCCTCATCATTCTTAGTCAACATAATACTGGAACGCCTGCCCATAGAATCAGAAAAAATAATGAAAGGTATCCAAACTGCTAAAGAAGAAGTTAAATTGTGACTACTTGCACATGACAAGATACTATACATAGAAAATGCTAAAGACATCACCCAAAAAAACCCCCACAAAAATTAGAAGTAATAAATAAATTCAATGAAATTACAGGGTACAAAATTATGATCCATAAATTGGTAGAATTTATATACACTAATAACAAAGTAGCAGAAAGAGAATTTTTTAAGTATTTTTTAAGCCCAACATGGAGCTCCAACTCACAACTCTGAGATCAAGACCTAAGCTGAGATAGAGTCGGATGCTCAACTAACTGAGCCATCCATGTGCCCCAAAAGAGAAAAATTTTAAATTCCATTTTAACAATTGCAGCAAAAAGAGTAAAATACCTAGGAATAAACTTAACCAAGGAGATGAAAGACCTTAACTCTGAAAGCTATAAAACATTGATGAAAGAAAATGAAGATCACACAAACAAATGGAAAGGTATTCCATGCTTTTGAATTGAAAAAATTAATATTGTTAAAATGCTCATACTACCTAATGCAATCTATAGATTGAATGCAATTCTTATCAAAATCCCATCAGTATTGGGGCATCTGCATGGCTCAGTTGGTTGAGTGCCTGATTTTGGCTCAGGTCATGATCCCACAGTTCATGGGTTCAAGCCCCACAGTCAGGCTCTTTGCTGACAGCTCATAGCCTGAAGCCTGCTTTGAATGCTGTTCTCCCTCTCTCACTTCCCCTTCCTTCCTTATGCTCTTTCTCTCTCAAAAATAAATAAATGTTAAACAAATGTCAAAATCCCATCACTATTTTTTACAAAACTAGGACAAATAATACTGAAGTTTGTATGAAACAATTAAATAGCCAAAGTAATCTTGAGAAAGAAAAACAAAACTGGAGTTATTACAATTCCAGAATTCAGGATATACTGCAAAGCTGTAGTAAATAAAAGAGTATGGCACTAGCACAAAAATAGATACATAGACCAATGCAACAGAATACAGAGCTCAGAATTATATCCATGCTTATATGGTCAATTAATCTATGACAAAGGAGGCAAGGGCATACAATGGTGAAAAGACAGTCTCAACAAATGGTGCTGGGAAAACTATAAAGCTATATGCAATAGAGTGAAACTGGACCACTTTCTGGAACTATACACAAAAATAAACTCAAACTGGATTAAAGACCTAAATGTGAGACCTGAAACCATAGAATTCCTATAACAAAATATAGACTATAATTTCTCTGACATCAGCTATAGCAACATTTTTTTTCCAGATATGTCTTTGGCAAGGGAAATAAAAGCAAAAATAAACGATGGGACCATACCAAAGTAAAAATCTTTTGCACAACAAAGAAAACTGTCAACAAAACAACAAGGCAACCTACTGAATGGAAAAAGATATTTATAAATAATATACTAAAGGAGTTAATATCCAAAATGTACAAAAAATGTATAGAACTCAACACCAAAAACAATCTGATTAAATAATGGGCTGAGGTTCCTGAAAAGACATTTTTCCAAAGAAGACATACAGATGACCAACAGACACATGAAAAGATGATCAACATCACTAATCATCAGGGAAATGCAAATTAAAACAATGAGATATCACTTTAAACTTATCAGAATGACTAAAATAAAACAAAAACAAGAAATAACAAGATTGTGTTGACAAGATGTGGAGAAAAATGAACCCGTATACAGTATTGGTGGAAATGCAAGCTGGTGCAGCCAATGTGGAAAACAGTATGGAGGTACCTTAAAATATTAAAAACAGAAATAGCATGTGACTCAGTAATTCCACTGCTTGTCATTTACCAAAAGTAAACAAAAGCACTAATTCAAAAAGATATATGTACCCCTATGTTTATTGCATTCATATTTGCAATAGCCAAGATACAGAAGCAACCTAAGTGTCCATCAGTAGATGCATGGATTAAGAAGGTGTGGTATATATATAGGGTGGAATATTATTCAACCATAAAAAGGATAAGATTGTTCCTTTTGCAACAAAATGGAGGGATCTAGAAGGTATTATGCTAAGTCAAATAAGTCAGACTAAGAAAGACAAATACCATGTAATTTCACCCATATGTGGAATTTGAAAAAAAAAACAAATAAATAAACAGAAAGCAGAATCAGATATATATAAATACAAAAAACAACCTGATGTTTACCAGAGGGGGGTAGGTGAGTGGATGGGAAAAATGTGTGAATGACAGCAGTAGTTATAGGCTCTCAATTATGGAATAAATCAATCACTGGAATAAAAGTCACAGCATAAGAAATTTAGTCAATGATATTGTAATCGCAATGTAATGGGACAGTTGGTAGACACATTTGTAAGCATATCATAATGCATAAACTTACCAAATCACTATGCTGTACATCTGAAACTAATGTAATAGTGTGTGTCAGCTGTAGTCAAATAAAAAAGTAAAAAAAAAAAAAACACTACAGGGAGATACTACTTTACACCCATTGGAATGACTATAATTTTTAAAAACTATCAATAACAAATGTTGATGAAGATGTGGAGAAATTGTAACCCTTGCATTGTTTGTGGGAATGTAAAATGGTACAGATGCTTTGGAAAACAGCTTTGTCATTCTTAATAATGCTAAACATAGAACTATCATGTGAACCTGCAATTCCACTGGTAGGTATATACCCAAGATAAATGAAATATATGTCTACACATACACATACATACATAGCATTATTAATAATAAGCAAAAAAAATAATAACACCCAAATGACCATCAACTAATGACTGGATCAACAAAATATGGCATATTCATATAATGAAATATTCATCCATAAAATAATGAAGTGCTGAGACATGCTAAACAAGGATGAAATTTGATACCATTTTGCTACACAAAAGAAGCCAGATACAAAAGAACAGCTATTGTATGATTTCATTTATATAAAATGTTTGGAATATGCACATATGTAAAGAAAGTAGGTTAGTGGTTGTCAAGCCTGAGGAAGTTGAAGGAAAATGGAGAGTGGTTGCTTATAAGTATGGGATTTCCTTTGGGGGTGACAAAAATGTTCTAAAATTTATTGTGGTGATGACTGTACAACTCTGTAAATATACCAAAAGCCATCACATTGTACACTTTAAACTGTAAAATCCATAAAGCATATGAATTATATATTAATAAATCTATTAAAAGTAACTGCAAAATAGAGATTTGTAAACATACAAAAAGTAAAATAATTTATTACCAGGAGATGCACACTACATGACATGTTAAAGAATTTTACACAAAAAAAATTATATCAGAGGAAAATCTGATTCTACACAAAAAAAGGGAGGGCACCCATAAATGACAAATAGATGAGGGACAATCTTATAAATGTATTATTTAAAACCTGTTTAAAGATAACTTATTCTGTAAACAAAAATATTAACAATCAATTATCAGCTTCATAACATATGTAAATGTAAATATCCATGTAATATATTAATTTATACCAAATGCAAATATGAATATATGTAAATATATCATATGTAATGACAATAAAATCACAAAGGCTAAGAAGGGAAAACAGAAGTACACAATTATAAAATTCTTATGTGTGAACTAGGATAATATCACATGATAGTAGATTGTGATAAATTAAGGATACATTCTATAATCCCTGCAACCATAAAATAATAAAACAAGGAGTTAGAATAAATAGTAAAAACAACAAAGAGATAAAATCAAGTCATATAATAGTTCAGTAGGTCATAATAGTGTTAATAAAGCCAAAGCCTTGGGGTTCATCCATGATTGGATAGGTTTGTTTTGTCCCTGAGCCACAACTGAACTCAATCTAGATTTGCCTTCTCACACATGCATTTGTTCTGGTTGTCATGAATATTTTGGGCATAGGTGTTTGTGAGTCAGTGGAGAAAGACTCAATACTTCTGCGGAATTCATCTCTGCTATTCAAGAGACAACTCAGGATAAACAGGAGACTGATAGTTCAGTAACATTATGTTTTTATAGTACAGCACATTCTAATATGAACCACACTCCCTCAATTGTAAGTTGGAATACTAACTTGTTCTTCTAGTCTTCTAGGACTTACTTTAATTTTTTTTTTCTAAAATGCTACCAAGAAAAGATTTTTTTGTAACACTTTTCAGAACTGGAAAAGATCCTAACATTCCAAACCAATAGATACTTGTTCGGTTACACTTTTCTTTTGATTATAAATTCATGATTGGGAGAAAAAAATGTAGAATTCTGTCTGTCCTGGAAAAGAAACTCCCAGAAATTGACCAAGTGAATATTAATTGGGATTTGGGTTTTTTGATATCTGTGTGCAGATTTAATTTGCAATATTCATGAGTTAGTATGTGAAAATTTATCATTATACTGAAAAACAATGAAAATGTCATGTTCTTAGGGAAAAATTACTAAACTCCATGGTCTTACCAGTGTTTTTAAGGTTTATTAATCTTAGTCAATTTTAGTAATATCAATAACTTTTCTATCTACACAATTATTTAGAGTCTTTGTTCTAAGTTTTATAATTGTTAGTGAATTATTGTAGTTTTTTTCTCTCTCTCTTACTCCTGAATCCAGTAGCAGAGTTCTGGATCTAGTGCACGGTAATCTGAGTTCCTTATGCTTGACTATGATCCTTTTTAGTGAATTTGCCCAAAATTATCTCAAGAGTACAGAAAATCTTGGTATTAAACCCCTTGCCCACTGCTTTGGGAATACCATTCTTTGACGATCAATTAAGAAAGGCTGCTGGTTGGGAAATGCACAAGCCTGTCAGTTAGTGCTCATAAAAGCAACAACAACAAAAAACAAAGTGTCAAGAAAAAAATTAATGCTTACATACCAGTCACATTCCCAATATTGCTTGTACTCATTTTCTAGTTCCTTGTAATAAATTACTGTAGGAATAGCAGGCTTAATGAACACACATTTATTATTTCAGTTCCAATGAATGAGGAATCCAGACATGGTTTAACTGAGTCCTTTGCTCAGACTCTAAGGAGTCAAGCTTTTGGCCAGAATTTATTCTCATCAGAAGCTTGAGTAGAAAGATCCAGTTCCATTTTCCTTCACGTTATTGACAGAATTTATTCTTTGTGACTATAGAACTCATCTTGATTTTTCTCTTCATGGCCAGCAGGACAGAGCCTCTAACCTCAGGGAAGCCTGGAGTAAGTACCTCTTTTAAGACATTTTTACCTGAGTAAGACAGGTCCACCCAGGATATTTTTTTTAACTCAAAATCAACTGACATGAGATATTAATTTCATCTTCCTTCACCTTTGCCATGTTCTATTGATTGAAACAATTCACAGTTTCAGTATGCATTCAATGTGAGGGATTATAAAAGGGTGTGACACAATTGACTTAGTGGGGTAATTGTGGTTCAAATTGTTTAACCACTCCAATCCTGTTTCCTCATGTGTAAAATAGGATAGTAATAAAGAACCAAAGTTATAAGATTGTTGTGAGGATCAAATAAGATAGTATGTAAAAAGCACTCAGCAAAGTTTCTCGTTATTAATAATTATTGTTTCCCCAGAAGTTAAACTGAGGTGGGTTTTCTCTGTCCTCTACTACAACATTCTCTCAAAATTCACCATGCTCTTTTGTAAATTTGTTTTCCACATTTCAGTTTGTCTTTGATATAAATATTCATCTAATTTCACCTGGAAACAAATGATGAAAAGTCTATTATAATTTTCTCTAAGTTTTGTATTTCTCCAGGGAATACTCTTTGTTACACAAAGAAAGCTACGTTGGCTACATTGCATTGTGGAAAGTATGATTTCACCATTTTTGTTCCAAGTATATCTCAGGAGCCAGCATTTTTTTTATTAAGCATATATTTTAGATAATTCTTGGGCTTTCCTAACAGCACAAATGTGTGGTTAACATCTTCATCAGACAGACAGTAAAATGGCATAGTATTTTAGTGAACAATAAAACAAGGCAAGGGAATTATTTTGGATGGAGAGAATGTGATGTGAACAGCAGTTGTTTATGCAACATTTAAATTATTCTTTCCCTAGGCATCAATGATTATTTTATGGCAACAACTGAAACCAATGTTTGGCATTTGAACTAATAACCATAATATTTTCTTTTTAACAGCTTTACTGAAGAACAATTGATATACAATAAATTGCACGTATTTAAATTGCAAATTTTGACACATCTTGATATATTTTTATGCATATGAAACCATAAAAACCAAAATAATAAACATATTCACCAACTGCAAAAGTTTCCTCACGTGTCTTTATACTTTTCTCCTTCCTTACTTTCTCATCTTCTGTATCACCAGACAACCAAACACTGAGCTTTCCTTCACTGTAAAGTAGTTTACAATTTTTTAGAGTTTTAAATAAATGGAATTACACAATGTGTACTCTATTTTTTCTAGCTCCATTGACCTAGAATAAGTACTTGAAATTCATCCATGCTGTTGCTTGTATGATTTTTTTAAAAAATTTCTGAGTTGTGTTACATGGCATGCCTATATTACAATATACCTTTTGAAAAGCATATGCATTGCTTCCAGTTTTTTTATTATTTCAAATAAGTTTCCATGAACATTCATATGTAAGTCTTTGTATAGACATATTATTTTATTTCTCTTAGGTAAATAGCTAGTAACGAATGGCTAGGTCATACAGTAGGCATATGTTTAAGATTTAAATAAACTGCCAAATTGTTTTCCAAAATAGTTGTAACATTTTACATTTGAACCAGCAGTGTATTAGAAATCCAGATGTTCTACATCCTTGTAGAATTTTGTATTTGAACGTGTCTAATTTCAGTCACTCTAATTGGTGGATAGTGGTATCTTACTGTGGTTTTAATATGTACTTCTTTAATGATTAATGATGTTGAGTATATTTTTACGTTCATTTGCATCCCTATATACTTTGGGTGAAATGTCTTTTTAAATCATTTGCCTATTCTTAATTTGGCTGTTTATTTTATTAAGTTTGGAGGGAGTTTATATTTTCTGGATGTGTCTCTTATCATATGTGTAATTCTCAAATATTTTTCCCAGTATCTGGTTTTTTTTTTTCGTTACCAAACACAAGTTCTAAATTTTTGTGAAGCCCAATTTATCACTTTTTTATTTTGTGGAACAATGCTTTTGGTATTGAATCTAAACATCTTTACCTAACCAAAGTTTACAGACTTTCTCCAATGTGTTCTTCTAGAATTTTTCTTGAAATTTAAAGAAAAAAATTATTGAGGAACTTAAAGACAATTTCTAAAAGATTGACTTTTCCAGAAAACTGTAGCTAAACAATGCATTGCATATATCATATTAAAATACGCATTAGATACTAATACAAAAATCATGAAACAAGGCACAATTCTTCAACAATCCGAGAAAATATAAAATGACCAAGGAATGTGTATGACTTGCAAAAGATTGGCTCCTTCTTTTAAGCACCATTTAAAAAAAAAAAGAGCACAAACAGATGAGTATGTTCAGTTTATATACACTTAATTGAACCATTGGCACTAGGAATCAAAGCATTCTGTCATACAGCATTAACATATATTATAAAAGTGCATAGTGTCAAAGGAATAGAACCACCAGCATTCAAAAGCAGCTTTGTCAACCTGGCAATAAAACACTCTGGTATGTCTTTCCGTAGTCCATCATTGAATACACTGGTACCAATTTGAAAGGGAAAGAAAAATGGAGCAGTAACCCCTTTTAAATTCTCTGTTTAAAATCAAACAGAAAACAAACATAATTCTGTTATATACCTTCTGTTCTATATCTTCAAAGTACATCATTTGTACAAGAGAAAGACTAAGAACAAAAATGTGTTTACAGAAATCTAAACAAAGTGAATGTCAGCACCTCACCTCACACAGCCTTTCGATGTTACTCAAAAGGAGCTACTTCATAATCCCTTGCACTAAATAAGGTTGCAGAATTATTTGCCAGGTATTTTAGGATATCATGAAGACAATTCAGTAATAATGCAAAGCTCTTCTCATCCAGAGGTGTATAGGCCACCATCGCTTCAATTCTTACAAATAATCTCAGTGGATGTGGTGCTCCATACACCTGGGACATGGGTGCATGGTGATCAGTGAGGATCTCCGCATACTGTGGTCTCTCAAATTTGTATAGTGGCTGAATGTCCATAATTGCATTCAAGTATTCCTTTATCCTTGCCACAACCTCATTAACAGCTAACTCCTTATTACCTGTGTAACCTCCAGATTTCTTATAATTGGCATAACCTCTTGAATGGAATCCACATTCTTGACAGGAAGATAAAAGAGCTGTTTTGGCCTGGTAATTATGTCCCAGTCATCAACAAAACATGGTTTTAGTTCTTCAGAAATCTTTAACTTCAAATCTGTTCATGAAAATGTTTCCTCATTTTCAACAGTAGGATTTTCTTGGGCCCTTTTATTGTGAGGAGTCTGAGGTGTCTCACTGGTACTACCACTGAATTCATTTCCAGGTTTTTTCTATTTGTTCTTTTTGGCTTTCGCTTCAACAATTTTCTGTTGCAGAGCAAATGTTTTCTTTCCTGGGGTAGCCTCTCTCATTTTCCCCTATGCATATTGCTCCTGATTAGCTTTCTGAAGCTCTTTCTGTTTCTCCAGGTTGGTGTCCATGTATTTGAGTACTCTGCTTTCTGGAAACCATCCATACCAAATTTTATTCCAACCACTGTAATGTATGAAGTATTTCACTTGTTTGTCCTTTATGACAACCTTTACACACATTGCTTCATAAAGAAGAGACCCATGAGAGGACAGTACTCACTCACCCTCCTGGAATTTGAACTTCAGATCCTAGTTTAGTACCATTTATAAGTGATACACTGCTGCCTCTTCCTTCTCCCACTATCCGAATACTGCTCCCTACACTCTACCTGACCCAGCTCAGAGTCAGATGCTCCATCAGGCACTGCCATCTCTACATCCTCTTCCATAATTTTTATAGTTTTGGCTTTTGCATGTATAAGTGTAATCTATTTTGAATTAATTGTTGTATATGGTGGGAATTATAAAGAGAGAAGTTCATTTTCTCGGCACACAAATTATTTTAGCACTCTTTGCTGGAAAGACTATCCTTTCTCCACAAAATTGCCTTTACATCTTTGTCAAAAGTCAATTGGGCATACACATGTGGTTTCATTTCAGTATACTATTCTGTTTCATTGACTTATTTGTCTATTTTGATGCTGATATTCCATTATTTTTTATGGTGTAAGAAAGTAGCCCAGTTTCATTCTTCTGCATGATGTCGCCATTCAGTTTTCCCAACACCAATTTTTTTTTGTTTTTTTTTGTTTGTTTTTTTATAAATTATTGTCAAGTTGGCTTCCATATAACACCCAGTGCTCTTCCTCACAAGTGCCCTCCTCCATGACCATCAACCCCCTTCCTCTTTCACCCTCCCCCTTCAGCCCTCAGTTTGTTTTCAGTATTCAAGAGTCTCTCATGATTTGCCTTCCTTCCTCTCCCTAACTCTTTCCCCCACCTTCCCTTCCCCATGGCCCTCTGGTAAGTCTCTCCTGTTAGACCTATGAGTGCACACATATGGTATCTGTCCTCTGACTCACTTATTTCGCTTAGCATGACACCCTCGAGGTCCAACCACTTTGCTATGAATGGCCAGATTTCATTTTTCTCATGGCCATGTAGTATTCCATTCTATAGATGAACCACATCTTCCTAATCCAGTCATCAATTGATGGACATTTAGGCTCTTTCCATGATTTGGCTATTGTTGAAAGTGCTGCTACGAACATTGGGGTACATGTGCCCCTTTGCATCAGCACTTCTGTATCCTTTGGGTAAATCCCCAGCACTGCTATTGCTGGGTCATAGGGGAGTTTTATTGATAGTTTTTTGAGGAACCTCCACAATGTTTTCCAGAGCAACTATACCAGTTTACATTCCCACCAACAGTGTAGGTGGGTGCCCGTTTCTCCACATCCTTGCCAGCATCTATAGTCTCCTGATTTGTTCATTTTAGCCACTCTGATCGGCATGAGGTGGTATGTCAGTGTGGTTTTTATTTGTATTTCCCTTATGATGAGTGATGCTGAGCATCGTTTCATGTGTCTGTTGGCCATCTGGATGTCCTCTTTGGAGAAGTGTCTATTCATGTCTTCTGCCCATTTCTTCACTGGATTATTCGTTTTTTGGGTGTAATTTGGTGAGTTCCTTGTGTATTTTGGATACTGGCCCTTTATCCGATATGTCAGTTGCAACTATCTTTTTCCATTCAGTCGGTTGCTTATTAGTTTTACTGATTGTTTCATTTACAGTGAAGAATCTTTTTATCTTGATGAGGTCCCAATAGTTAATTTTTGCTCTTGATTCCCTTGGCTTTAGGGACCATTTGTTGAAGAGACTCTTTTTTCAATTGGTTATTTTTTCCTGCTTTGTCAAATATTAATTAGCCATATATTTGTGAGTCCATTTCTGAGTTTTCTATTCTGTTTCACCAATCTATATGTCTGCTTTTCTGCCAGTACCATACTGTCTTAATTGCTACAGCTTTGTAAAATACCTGTAAATCAAGAATCGTGATGCCTCCAGCTTTGTTTCTCTTTTTCGAGATTGCTTTGGCTACTCAGGGTCTTTCGTGATTCCATACAAATTTTAGGATTGATTGTTCTAGCTCTATGAAAAATGATGGTAATATTTTGATAGGGATTGCATTAAAGTTGTAGATTGCTTTGGGTAAAATAGCCATTTTAACAATGTTATTTCCTCCAATTCATGAGCATGGAATGCTTTTCCATTTCCTTGTGTTTTCTTCAATTTCTTTCCTAAGTTTTGTATAACGTTTAGAGTACAAAGCTTTTACCTCTTTAGTTAGGTTATTTCTTAGGTATTTTATTGTGATTTTTCTGGTGCAGTTACAAATGGGATTGATTCCTTGAATTCTTTTTCTGTTGCTTCATTATTAGTATAGAGAAATTCTGCACATAGATTTTATATCCTGTGACTTTGCTGAATTTATGTATTAGTTCTAGAAATTTTTTTGGTAGAGTCTTTTGGATATTTCTACATAGAGTATCATGTCATCTGCAAATAGTGAAAGTTTGACATCTTCCTTGCTGATATGGATGCCTCCTTCATTTCTTTTTTACTCTCTGATTGCTGAGGCTAAGACTACCAGTACTATGTTAAATTGTAATGGTGAGAGTGGACATCCTTGGCTTGCTCCTGACAGTAGGGGAAAGGCTGTCAGTTTTTCCCTATTGAGGATGATATTATCTGTGGGTCTTTTATATATGGCCTTTATGATGTTCAGGTATGTTCCTTCTATCTCTGCTTTGTGGGGTTTTATCAGGAATGGATGCCATATTTCTTTAAATGCTCTTTCTTTATCAATTGACAGGATCATATAATTCTTAATACTGCTTTTATTAAAGTCATGTATCATGTTGATTGACTTGTGAATACTGAACCAGACCACAGCCCATTATCAATCCCAGTTGATCATTATGAATAATTGCTTTAATGTACTGTTGAATTCGATTTGCTGGCATTTTATTGAGAATTTTTGCATCCATGTCCATCAAGGATATTGGCCTGTTATTCTCCTTCAGAGTGGGGTGTTTGTCTGGCTTTGGAATCAAGGTAAGGCTAACTTCATAGAATAAGTTTGGAAGTTTTACATCTATTTCTATTTTTTTGGAATAGTTTGTGAAGAATACGTATTAATTCTTCTTTAAATATGTGGTAATATTTCCCTGGGAAGTTATCTGGCCCAGGGCTCTCATTTATTGGGAGATTTTTGATTACTGATTACATTTTTTTGCTGCTTATGTTTCCATTCAAAATTTCTATTTATTCCTGTTTCAGTTTTGGTAGTTTGTGACATTCTAGTACTTTGTCCATTTTTCCCAGATTGCCAAGTTTTTGACATGTAATTTTTTATAGTATTATTTTGTAATTGTTTGCATTTCTGTGGTGTTGGTTGTGATATCTCCTCTTTCATTTGTGATTTTATTTATTTGGGTCCTTTCTGTTTTCATTTTGATAAACCTAGTAGGGGTTAATCAATTTTATTAACTCTTTCAAAGAACCAGATCTTAGTTTCATTAACCTATTCTACTGTTTCTATATCATTTATTTCTGCTCTAATCTTTATTATTTGCCTTGTTCAGCTAGTTTAAGGCTTTATTTGCTGTTTCTTTTCTAGATCCTTTAGGTGTAAGGTTAGAGTGTATATTTGAGACCATTCTTGATGCTTGAAATAGGCCTGAGTTATAATAGATTTCCCTCTTAGGCTGCTTTTACTGCATCAAAAAGGTTTTGGACTGTCGTGTTTTCATTTTCATTTGCTTCCATGTACTTTTAAATTTTTCTTCTGTAATTTTAAGGTTGCACATTCATTCTTTAGTTGGATGTCCTTAACCTCCATGTATCTGAGGGTTTTTCCAATTTTTTTCTTGTGGTTGACTTCAAGTTTCATAGCATTGTGATCTGAAAATATGCATGGCTTGATCTCTACATTTTTGTACTTGTTCAGGGCTGATTTGTGATCCAGTATGTGTTCTCTTCTGGAGAATCTGATTCTATGTGAACCTGAGAAGAATGTGTATTCTGTTGCTTTAAGATGAAAAGCTCTGAATATATCATTTAAGTCATCTGATCCAGTGTGTCATTCAAAGCCATTGCTTCCCTGTTAATTTTCTCCTTAGATGATCTACCCATTGCTATAATTGAGGTATTAAAAACCTCTACTATTATTGTATTAGTATCAATTAGTTGATTTATTTTAGTGTTTAATTGATTTATTTATTTTGTTGTTTCACGTTGGGGGCATAAATATTCACAATTGTCTGATCTTTACAGATATACTCCTTAATTATGATATAATAACTTTTCATCTCTTGTTACTGTCTTTGTTTCAAAATTTAGTTTGATATAAATATGGCTACTCTGGCTTTCTTTTGACATACATTAGCATAATAGATGGTTCTCCATCCCCTCACTTTCAATCTGCAGGGGTCTTTAGGTTGAAAATGAGTCTCTTGTAGGAGACATATAGATTGATCTTGTTTTTTATCCATTCTGATACGCTATGGTCTTTTTATTGGAGCATTAGCGCATATACATTCAGAGTCATTATTGAAGGATATGAATTTAGTGCCATAGCATTACCTGTAGAGTTGGTGTTTCTGGTGATGCTTTCTGGTCCTTCTACTCTTTATTGCTTCTGGTCTTTTGTCTTGTTTTGTTTTTTCTCCATTCAAAGAGTCCCCGTTAAAATTTCTTGCAGGGCTGGTGTTGTGGTCATGAACCCCTTTAGTTTTTGTTTGTCTGGGAAACTCTTTTCTGAATGACAGTCTTGGTGAATAAAGAATTCTTGGCTGCATATTTCCTATTCAGCACATTGAATATATCCTGACACTCCTTTCCGGTCTGCCACTTTTCTGGGGACAGATCTGCTGTGAGCCTGATCCATTTTCTCTTATAGGTTAAGAACTTTTTCCACCCTTGATGCTTTCAAGTTTCTTTCCTTGTCTGTGTATTTTGTGAATTTGACTCTGGTATGACTAGATGATGTTCAGCTTTTGCTGAATTTCATGGGAGTTCTCTGTGCTTCTTGGATTTTGATGTCTGTGTCCTTCCCCAGATTAGGGAAGTTTTCAAGTATAATTTATTTGCTCACATAAACCTTCTGCCCCTTTTTCTCTCTTTTCATCTTCTGAGACTCCTATGAAACAAATGTTATTCCTCTTTAATAGGTCACTGAGTTCTCTGTTTTCCTGATCTGTGATCTTTGTTTACCTCTTCTTTTCAGCTTCATTATTCTCCATAATTTTATCTTCCATATCACTAATTTGTTCTTCTGCCTCGTCCATCCTCACTGTCATGGCATCCATTGGGGTTTGCATCTTGGTTAGAGCATTTTTTATTTCAGACTGACTAGATTTTAGCTACTTTATCTCTGGGAAAAGGTATTCTCTGGTATCTTCTATACTTTTTTCAAGCACAACTATTATCTTTATAACTGTTGTTTTAAATTTTAGTTCAGACATTTCACTTACATCTTTATTGATTAAATCCATGGCCATGAGTTGTACTTTCTATTCTTTCTTTTGTGGTGGATTTCTCCATCTTGTCATTTTGTCCAGAAAAAAAAAATAAGAAAGGAAAAGAACGAATATAAAAAAGCAAAGCAAAACAAACAAACAAAAAAAACAAATGAACAACAACAACAAAAAAACTAGATCCTGGGTGTGTTTTGCTCTGCTTGTTTAAAGAATCTAGATCCAAAAATAAAAATAATAATCAAATTAAATTAAATTAAACATACAAAAATTTTAAAATTAAAATATATTATATATACAAATAAAAATAATGAAAAATTAAAAAGGAATTAAAAAATAAGAAAATAAAGAACAAATAATAAAAAATAAAGAACAAAAGTAAACATGAAGCTAGATCCTATTTCTCCTAGAGCTGAAGCTTTGTAACATTCTGTGATCAGTAGACTTGGTCCAAGGGAGCTGTTTGTGCTCGTCCTCTTGGGTGCTGCTGTGATTCGCAGGCTGACTTGTTTTAGTGGAAATCTGCCTCCAAGGTGCAGGGGTTAGGGTTTGGTATAAGTGTCTCTGGCCTCCTCTACGTGGCACTGTTTTCCTTCCTGAAGGCTTTCAGGGATAATGGGTGGGATGAATATGGTGGTGCTCTGCTCACTAGCCCCAGAACTGAAAGACTACACCCCCACTTTTCAGGGGTTCCTCACATAAAAGCAATCACCTCTCTTGTGTCCCCAATTTCTGTCAGAACCCTGCATTCACCCTGCAATATGCCATGGTGTTCATCTGCTTTTGTTGATTTTGATGGGAGTTCTCTGTGCCTGCTGCATTTGGATATCTGTTTCCTTCTCCAGATAGGGAATTTGTCAGCTATGATTTTCTCAAAAAACTTTTCTGCCCCCTCTTCTCTCTTCTTCTGTGACTCCTATGATACAAATGGTATTAGGTTTAATGGAGTTAGTGTGTTTCTCTAAGTCTATTCTTGTGATCTATCATTCTTCTTTCTCTCTTTTGTTGAGCTTTATTCTTTCCCGTTATTTTGTCTTCTATATCTCTTATTCATTCCTCTGCTTCTTCCATCCTTGTGTTCATTACATTCAGTCTGTTTCAAATCTCGGTTATTGTGTTTCTCATTTCTTTTTTTAGGGGGGGCAATGACTTTTTTTAATCAAATATATTTATTTTTTTCAGGAATAGAATTTAGTGATTCATCACTTACATGTAACATCCAGTGTTCATCCCAACCAGTGTCCTCCTTAATGCCCCTCACCTCTGTAATCCTTCCCCTCAACCAACACCCCACCAGCAACCCTCAATTTGTTCTCTGTATTTAAGAGTCTGTTATGGTCTGTCTCCCTCTGTTTTTATATTATTTTTGCTTGCCTTACCTTATGTTCATCTGTTTTGTATCTTAAATTTCACATATGAGTGAAATCATATATTTGTCTTTGTCTTATTTCGCTAAGCATAATATATTCTAGTTCCATCCACATTGTTGCAAATGGCAATATTTCATTCTTTTTGATCACCAAGTAATATTCCATTACACACACACACACACACACAGATATATCTTCTTTATCCATTCATCAGTCATGTATTTTTCATTTCTATAACTTTTTTAACTCTTTTATGTCTGCAGTAATGACCTCCCTGAAGTCTTCCATTCTTTTCTAAAGCCCAGCAAGTATCCTTATGATTTTTACTTTAAATTCCCCATTAGGTTTATTACTTTCTTATATGTTTTTGATTATATCTCTGACCATGAGCTTTTATTCTTAATTTTTTTGAGATGAATTCCTCTGTCTAAGCATTTTATCTAGGTCTTTGTCTTCTTCTGTGTGTTAGCAAAGCCTGTTATGTTTCCTGCTTTGAGAGTGATGGCTTTATGAAGAAGTGGTCCTATAGAGTCCAGGTGCTTCAGGAAGTGTCTCTGGTGTGTGCTTCATACATTTTATTTCTGTGTTTTGGCTGCTCTATCATTTAGGCCAGTTGTCTGAGGAAACTTTCCTTGCCTGCAGTGGGCAGAGTTTGGACCTTGGCCAGATTGTGGCCAGTTTTAACTAGGTGTTCTCTGGTCTGCTTGTTAAATGCAACCTGATGTATCTTTCACTAGAACTACAGCCTTGCAGAACTCTATGATCAGGAGGTGTGGTGTGTGCAGGGCTTTCCACTTGTCTTCTGGGAAAAGGGCCTGCTGTGCTGGATCTGAAGCACACCTGGTGGAGAAGAGCAGGGCCAGAAGAGCACAGGATTGTGAGACTTGATGTAAGCAGATTAGGCAGCCAGTTTTTGAGCTGTGCTGTTTACCGAAGTTGTTTTATGCTGACAGATGTGGGGGTGAAATGGTGCCAGCCAACTTCTTTGTTCCTGGAGAAGGGTCTCCATGCTTATTCCTTTCAGGGAAGTACTTTCAGAAGAACAAATAATCTCTCCCCTGTGCATGCCAGGCATTTTTCATATCGCCGTTTTCATGTTGTCTCCAGGTTCCTTGCCTGCCAGGAGCAGAGCATTGTACTTTGGGCTCTATCTCAACCAAGTCTGCTGGCTTTTACAACCCCAAGCTTTAGAGACCTGGTGCAGTGGGGGTCTGCATGGTTTTCTGGAAGAGGGTCTCACCATACTGTGACTTATGCAGGTTTGGCCAAAAAATGGTAGTCATGCCAGAGCGTGGGAACATGGGACTTGGATCAAGCAGCCTAGCCGCCCTCAGCAGGTAGTTCTGAGCTTATTCACAGGGGCAGAGGAGGAAAATAGCACCCACAGGCTCTTTTGTCCTCTGAGAGGTATCTCCGTGAACGTTATCTCTCACAGATGAGCTCTGAAAAGAGCAAATGATCTCTCCCCTGTGAGACTTAGGCATTCTCAGATTTTGATGTCTTCTCTGGCCTCTCTTCAGGAGTAAAGAAATGCCCTCAGAGCTCTATCCCAGCCTTGCCCACTGACCTTTAAAACCCCAGTCTTCAAGCACCACTGGTTGCAAAAACTCATGAAAATAAGCTCCTCTTGTTTCCCTTGCTAATGACTATGGGGAAATGTTATTCCCATGTGATTCCCTGTGTGCTCCTCTCTCTCTCTCTCTCTCTCTCTCTCTCTCTCTCTCTCTCTCTCTGTTTCTCTTACCTTTCTCAATGATCAGGGCTCCCTGAGGTCTACAGCACCTGTGATCCATTTCTCCTCCAAACCACATCTCCACACTTCCTACCTTCCTTGATGTGGCCTCTTGTCTTCATGGCATAATATTCTTCATGTTTCTTAGACTTTAGTTTTCTTGAACTCGTAGGATTACTGTTTTCTTGGTTTTCATCAAATCTGAAAAATTTTTGAAGTATAGTTTTTTTTTTTTCAAAATGTTCTTCAAATACTTTTTTTCTTGACTTCTTCCTCCTATCTATTAGACTTCTTGAAGCTTTCCCTCAGGAAACTTACACTCAATTCATTATTTTTCAGTCTTTTTCTCTATGTATTTCATTTTGGATTGATTCTATGGCGATATACTCAAATTTCCTAATCCTCCCTCCCACAGTGTCTAATCTGTCATTATTCCAATCCAATATTTTTTCTCAGATCATACGCATCTCTTCAAGTTCAAGTTAGTCCTTTCTATATCTCCTGTTTCTCTATTTAACATGTTAATTTATTCTTCTAGCTTTTTACATATATGGAATGTACTTATAATAATTTATTCTACTCCCATTCTACTGCCTTTGTCTACTAATGCTGTCATCTTTGTCATTTATGGATTGGTTTTGATTGGTTAATTTTTCTCCTCATTATTTGTCATATTTTCCTGCTTTGTTGAAAACCTGATAATATTTTATTGAATGTCAATAACGGTGGATACCTGTATACTTCAGTATTCCATAAAATATTTTTGAGCTTTGTTCTGGGATGTTGTGTCTTATATAATCATTAAATCCTTTTGAATGTAGCTTTTAAGTTTTCTTATGTGATACAACAATGCTTAATCTAGGGTTGGTTTTTTCCTCAATACTGAGACCAAACCCTTCTAACACTTGACCTAGTATCATATTAATTATTAGATTTGCTACTCAGGCTGGTGGGAATAGTCACTATCTTGCCCTTTGATAACTCCAGGCATTGTTCTCTAATCCTTTCAGGGATTTTTTTCTCCATCTGTAGATGGTTTCTCACACACAAGAGGTGATTAGTATTCAAGTGAATACCTGAGGGAGGCCCCTCTTCAGATTTCTGGAGTCTTTTTCTCCTTCCATGTCCCTCCTCTTCGGTACGTATTTTAGTCACTGTGACCTTCCACAAAATCTCCATTCTATCTCCTCAACTGGGAGATTGAGCTTCTGCTTACATTGCCTCCCCTGTGCTATAAACTGGAAACTCTGTCAAAGTACTAACTGACAATTATTTGACTCAACTTATTAGTTTTATATTTCTGAGGGAATTACTAGCCTCTCTTTCCAATTGTCCAATTTTTAAAGAATTGTTTTGTATTTTTTGTTTCAAAGTTTTATCTGTTTTCTTAGTTGTTTCAGGTGGGAAGATACATCCAGTTCCTATTACCCATCATGGGCAGAACCAGAAGGCTCCCCCATGATATTTTTAATCCGAATGCTGAATACACAACTAGTAAAATATTCTACAAGGGTATTATTATGTAATCACTGGAAAAATCACCAAATATTTACTTATTAATTTCTATTAGTAAAAAGCACTTCTTCCATGTTACCCAGTATGGAAATGCTCAATCTTATTTGCTTTCCCCCTCTTCTTTGTTCTTTACAAGTATTCACCAAATAAGACATAATATACTCCTGTACTGTCATTCACCACTTCTTTTTATCCCCACTCTTTGTAGTTCAGGATCTTATCTTTTCTTCTTTTTTAAAAATATTAATGTTTTATTTATTTAATTTTTAGAGAGAGAGAGAGAGAAAGTGAAAGAAAGAAAGAGAGAACAGGAGAGTGGCATAGAGAGGGAGACACAGATCCGAAGCAGGATCCAAGCCCTCAGCTGTTAGCACAGAGCCCGACATAGGGCTCAGACTCACAAACCATGAGATCATGACTTGAGCTGAAGTTGGAAACTCAACTGACTGAGCATCCCAGGCACCCCAGAATCTTATATTTTCTTGCTTGGATTACTACAATAGCTTCCTTACCAGTACATAACTCCCTAACTCTCTCCATGCTCCAAACCATCTTAAATATTTATGTGCCAGATTAATCTTCCTAAATCATAGTTCTGTTATCAGTTCCTTGTTTAAAACTTGAATATGATACAAGCCTCTTAACCTGGAATTCAACATATTTATAATCTTCCTCAAAGTTACCACTCCAGATTCTCCCCCCCCCCCCAGTATTCCTTTCACTTTCCCTATGTGCTCTAGCTAAACTGGAGTAGTTTTTTTTTTTTTTTTTTTTAATTTCCATGCTTCAGGGCACCTGTGTGGCTCTGTTGGTTAAGTATCCCACTCTTGATTTTGGCTCAGGTCATGATCTCACGGTTCATGGGATTGAGCACCATGTAGGGCTCTGCGCTGCCAGCACAAAACCTGGTTAAGATTCTCTCCTTCTCTCTCTGTCCCTTCCCTGCTCATGCTCTCTCTCTCTCTCTCAAAATAAATAAATAAAAACTTAAAAAATTAATTTCCATGCTTCATACTTTTGTGCTTACATGTTTTATTATGTTGTTTCCTTTATTTAAAGTGCCATGCTGAAATGTTACTTCTTCAAAGCCTAGATTCAAATTAATTTCCATCATTAATCCTAAATCATTCTGAATGGAACGAAATAATCCTTCTTTTGCACTGTCATGGCTATTTGTACCTTTCTTATGACACCGACATTAGCTTTCTCAATTTTTTTCATAGTATTTCTGTTACTATATTGTATGCACCTAATCTTATTAACGCACAAAGTTGGTTAAATGTTTATTGAAAGACGGGCAGACTAAATAAATTTATTATTCATTACTTATTTATTATTTTCAGATACAAAAATGAAGCTACAACAATAACATTAGGTTATAATGGGGTTTGAATTCTTTGTGGAGTTGGTCAGATGGATCATAAGGGAAATAAATGTCAGTATCAATTATTTTGAATTTCACTTAGATGATATTATTTTTTACAGTGATTTACAACTTTCTGAAGTATAGTCAAATGCAGGGTTAAGACTAATCTTCTAATATTTAGTATAAAGGCAAGTTAGAAAAAAAGAAGAGAATGGGAGTCTAGAGTAAGATTGTTTTCCTTTTTACTCCAGTTGTATTGATTATTTGGGGGAATATAATTGCTCACTGGTGATTCTTGTCACTAATTTGATTTCTCAGTAACTTACAACAGAAGTATAATGACTTGAACTATCAGTTCATAGGTGTCTGTTGAAATAATTTTGTTTTGAAGCCAAAAATGTATCTAACCTTGCCATTTCTAAGAAGTGATCTCCCCTCTCTGAAATTGTAATCTTTCAGGTTCAAGAACATTTCTAAAATTTCCACAAACACCAACACAATACTCAAGGAGATGTTCCACTCCCTCCAAATAATTATTAATTAACAAAACCTCTCCCTTTTTTTCCTCTATATTATCCATGGAAAATATTTTTTAATTTTTTAATATAGTTTATTGTCAAGTTGGTTCCATTTAACACCCAGTGCTCATCACAACCAGTGCCCTTCTCAATGCCCATCACCCATTTCCCCCTCTCCCCCCACCCCTCATCAACCCTCAGTTTGTTCTCAGTATTTAAGAGTCTTTTATAGTTTGCCTCCCTCCCTCTCCATAACTATTTTCCCCTTCCCCGCCCCCATGGTCTTCTGTTATGTTTTTCTTGATCCATATATGAGTGAAAACATATGTCTTTCTCGCCTGACTTATTTCACTTAGCATAATACCCTCCAGTTCCATCCACATTGCTACAAATGGCCAGATTTCATGCTCTCTCATTGCCATGTAGTATTCCATTGTATATATAAATCACATCTTCTTCATCCATTTGTCAATTGATGAACATTTAGGCTCTTTCCATGATTTGGCTATTGTTGAAAGTGCTGCTATGAACATCGGGGTACATGTGCCCCTATGCATCAGAACTCCATGGAAAATATTTTTTAAAAACATAATAATTATGTTTGTAACAGAAAGTCAAAGTGTATTTATACAACCTGCCCAAAAAAAAAAAAAAAAAACAACACAGCTAATTCTGCAAATGAGTAAGTCAACTTTTGAAAGTCAATTATGCCCTTTGGGAAGCAGGTGTATTGGTTTTCCTATGTCTTTTTCAGTGGGAAGCAGACAGTAAAGTCATATTCCCTAAATTACATAACCTAATTCTATGATGTCATAATAACAGAGACAGATTGTTTTAATTGCTAATATTCACTTTAATCATTAGTAAAGCACCTAGAATTCAGCAAATTCTCAAGAAAACTTGATTTTTAAGTTTGTTTATTTTGAGAGAGAGAGAGAGAGAGCATGAGGGGGGGTGCTGAGGGAGAGAGAGAAAGAATCTTAGGCAGGCTCCACACTGTCAGTGCAGAGCCCCACGTGGGGCTCAAACTCACAAACAATGAGGTCATGATCTGAGATGAAATCAAAGTTGGATGTTTAACTGACTGAGCCACCCTGGTGGCTCAAAAAAACTTTTAATTTGTAAATCTTAATTATTATACTATTGCAATAATAGAGTTATTGGAAATGTAGACACCTTGTTTCAGACTTATCACCCTTAATAACAGAACAAAAACAAAAAATGTTCCTCCCTACTTCATCTTCCTTTAGTGGCTCCCATTTCATACATCCAAAATTAAATCATTGTTAAACTGAGCAAAAATCAACTGTACTTCCTCCTACCTAATCCCTACCTACCAAAAGAACCACCTTCAGAACAGATTATTTTCCTTCTCAATATAAAGGCACTCAATAAAAATTTATTTTAAAAAATGTGTTTAGGGACACCTGGATGACTAGTCAGGTGAGCATTTGGCTCTTGATTTCCACTCAGGTCATGATCTCAGGTCGTGGGTTCGAACCCCACACAGGGCTCCACCCTGAGCATGGAGCCTACTTAAGATTCTTTCTCTCTCTTCCTCTGGTCCTCTCCCCCTCTCATGTTCTCTTTATATCTCTCTAAAATAAAAATAAAAATAAAAAAGATATTAAAAATGTTTTTAAATTGATCACCATGGTTTATCATTTTAAATAGCTGTTGGTATCATTTTTATTGCAACAAAACTCTAATCAAAATCTTCAACAGATACAAAAATTAAATGTCAAGTTTTAGTAAAATTTATTTCAAAAAAGCTACTACTAAACCACTTGTAATTGTAAGTTCCAGAAATTATTAAAAATCCACGAGAGAGAATATAGCCATCTCAAATTTCAAAACAGTATTTTTTCCTTTTCTAAGTTTGTATTAAATTCCAGTTGGTTAACATACAGTGTAATACTAGTTTCAGTTGTAGAATTTAGTGATTCATCGCTTGCATATAACACCCAGTGCTCATCACAGGAAGTGCCCTTCTTAATACCAATCACCTATTTCAACCATCACCCAACCATTTTTCCCTACAGTAACTCTCTATTTGTTCTCTGTAGTTAACAGTCTGCTACCTGGTTGGTTCTCACTCACCCCACCCCATAATTATCAGTTTTGTTTCTTAAATTGCACATAGAGAAAAATAATATGGTATTTGTCTTCCTCTGACAATCATATTTCACTTACCATAATACTCTCTATCTCCATCCACATCGTTGCAAATGGCAAGATTTCATTCTTTTTTATGGCTAATATTCCATTGTGTATATATCACTTCTTCTTTATCAATTCATTAGTTGATTGACTTTTGAGCTATTTCCATAATTTGGCTATTGTTGATAGTGCTGCTATAAACATCTGGGTGCACATGTCTCTATTAATCAGTATTTATGTATTCCTTGGGTAAACACCTAGTAGTGCAATTGCTGGATCATAGGGTAGTTCTATACTTAACATTTTGAGGAACTTCCGTAATGTTTTCTAGAGTGGCTGCACCAGATCGCATTCCCACCAACAGTGTAAGAGTGTTCCCCTTTTTATGCATACTAACAAAACCTGATGTTTCCGTTTCCTGTGTTGTTAATTTTAGCCATTCAGACAGGTGTGAGGTGATAGTACATTGTAGTTTTGATTTGTATTTCTCTGATGATGAGTGATGCTGAGTACCTTTTCAAGTGTCTATTAATGATCTGTATGTCTCCTTTGGAAAAATGTCTGTTCATGGTTTCTACCCATTTTTAACCGAATTATTTGTTTTTTGGATGTCGAGTTCAGTAAGTTCCTTATAGACTTGGATACCAACCCTTTATTAGATATGTAATTTACAAATACCTTCTCCCATTCTGTAGGTTGCCTTTTAGTTTTGTTGATTGTTTCCTTCACTGTGCAGAAGCTTATTATCTTCATGAAGTCCCATTAGTTCATTTGTGCTTTTGATTCCCTTCTCTCCAGAGACGTGTCTACCAAAAAGTTGCTACAGCCAATGTCAAAGAGGTTACTGCCTTTGTTCTTCTCTAGGATTTTGATGGGTTTCTTTTCTCACATTTAGGTCTTTTATCAATTTTGAATTTATTTTTGTTTATGGTGTAAGAAAATGGTCCAGTTTCATTCTTCTGCATGTGGCTATCCAGTTTTCCCAACACCATTTCTTGAAGAGACTGTTTTTTTCCATTGAATATTCTTTCCTAAACTGTTGAAGTTTAATTGTCCATTGAGTTGTGGGTCTATTTCTGGGTTTTCTTTTTTTTTAATTTTTTAATGTTTATTTAATTTTGAGAGAGAGTGACAGAGCAGGAGCAGGGGAGGAGCAGAGAGAGAGAGAGAGAGACACAGAATCCGAAGCACGTTCCAGGCTGTCAGCTATCCAGCTGTCAGCACAGAGCCCAATGCGGGGCCCGAACCCACAAACCGCGAGATCATGACCGGAGCCGAAGTCGGCCGGTCAACCGACTGATTTCTGCTACTTCATTATTGGCATATAGAAATACAACTGGTTTCTGTATGTTAATTTTATATCCTGTGACTTTACTGAATTCCTGTATCAGTTCTATCAATTTTTAGGTGGGGTCTTTTGAGTTTTCTATATGGAGTATAATGTCATCTGCAATTACTGAAAGTTTGACATCTTCTTTGCCAGTTTGGATGCCTTTTATTTCCTGTGTTGTCTGATTGCTGAGACTAGGACATCCAGTATTATGTAAAATATCAATGGTAAGAGTGGACATCCCTGTCTTGTTCCTAACTGGAGGGGAAAAGCTCTGTTTTCCCCCATTGAGGATGATATTAACTGTGAGTCTTTCATATATGGCATTAATGAAGTTGGGGTATGATCCCAATAAACCTATTTTGTTGAGGGCTTTTATCAACAATCGAGGTTGTAATTTGTCAAATGCTCTTTCTGCATCTATGAAAAGTATCATATGGTTCTTATCCTTTCTGTTCTTAATGTGGCATATCACACTGGTTGATTTGCAAATACTAACCACACTTGCAGCCCAGGAATGAATCCCATTTGATTGTGGTGAATGATTCTATTAATGTACTGTTGGATTTGATTTGCTACTATTTTGTTGAGAATTTTTGCATCAACATTCATCAGGGATAATTATTCCTAGTTCCCTTTTTTAGTGGAGTCTTTGTCGCCTTTTGGAGTCAGAATAATTCTGGCATCATAGAATAAGTTTGGAAGTTTTCCTTCCATTTCTATGTTTTGGAATACTTTGAGAAGAATAGGTATTATCTCTTCTTTCAATGTTTGGTAGAATTTGCCTGTAAAGCCATCTGGCCGTGCACTTTTTTTGTTGAGAGATTTTTTAAATTTCTGATTCAATTTCTTTGTTGCTTATCAATCTGTTTAATTTTCTATTTTTTTCTTGTTCTGTTTTGGTAGATTAAATGTTTTTAAGAATTTTATTCATTACTTCCAGATATTGTAATTTGTTGGCATATAATTTCTCATAATATTTTCTTATAATTGTATTTCTGTAGTATTGGTTGTTATTTCTCCTCTCTTATTTGTGATTTTATTTACTTAGGACCTTTCTCTTGTCTTTTTTATAAATTTGGCTAAGGGTTTTTCAATTTTAGTAATCTTTTCGAAGAACCAGCTCCCTGTTCTACTGGGGTTTTTTGTTTCTATATCATTTTTTTCTTGCTGTAGGCTTTATTATTTCCCTTATTCTGCTGCCTTTAGGCTTCATTTGTCATCTTTTTCTAGCTCCTTTAGGTGTAAGATTAGGTTGTTTATTTGAGATTTTTCCTACTTTTTCACTTAGGCCTGTATTGCTATATACTTCCTTCTTAGGACCACTTTTGCTGTATCCCAACGTTTTTGGACAATTGTGTTTTCATTTTCATTTGTTTCCGTGTTATTATTTCTTCGTTAACTTCCTGGTTGACCCAATCACTGTTTAGTAGCATGTTGCTTAACCAATATACATTTGTGGCCTTTCCACATTTTTTCTTGTGGTTGACTTCAATTTTTATAGTGTGTGGTCAGAAAGTATGCATGGTATGATCTCAATCTTTTTGTTGGTATTGAGGCCTGATTTGTGACACACTTGTGATCTGTTCTGGAGAATATTCTATGTGCACTTGAAATGCATGTGTATTCCACTTCTTTGGGATGAAATGTTATGAATATGTCTTTTATGTCCATATGGTCCAGGGTGTCATTCAAATAAATTGTTTCCTTATTTCTTTTCTGTTTAGATGATCTGTCCATTGATGTAAGTGGGGTGTTAAAGTCCCCTACTGTTATTGTATTACTATCAATGAATTCCTTTATGTTTTTTATTAATTATTATATATATTTGGGGACCTCCAAGTTGGGGGAATAAATATTTACAATTATTTGATCTTTTTTGTTTGGATTGTCCTCTTTATTATTATATAGTGCCCTTCTTCATCTCCTGTTACTGTCTTTGATTTAAAATTTAGTTTATCTTTGGGTCACCTGTGTGGCTCAGTCAGTTAAGCATCTAACTCTTGATCTTTGCTTAAGTCATGATTTCACAGTTTGTGAGATTGAGCTCTGCATTGGAGCTCTGCTCGGGATGCTCTCTCTCCTATTTCAGCCCCTCCCCCACTTGTATTCTTTCTCTCTCACACACAAAATAAATATACATTAAAAATAAAATCTAGTTTGTCTTATATAAGTATTGTTAGTCTGTCTTTCTTTTGACGTCCATTTGAATGATAGATATTTCTCCATCCCCTCATTTACAATGCCCATGTGTCTTTACATCTAAAATGAATCTCTGGTAGGCAATATATAGATGGGTCTTGTTTTTTAATCCATTCTGACATTCTGTTTCTTTTGATTGGAGCATTTATGCTATTTACATTTAGAGTAATTATTGATAGATATGTGTTTAGTGCCATTTATGCCATTTAGTGTTATATGCCATTTGTTGGCATATAATTTTTCATAATATTTTCTTATAATTGTATTTCTGTGGTGTTGGTTGTTATTTTGCCTCTCTTATTTGTGATTTTATTTATTTAAATCCTTTCTCTTGTCTCTTTTGTAAGTCTGGCTAAGCGTTTATCAATTTTATTAATCTTTTCAAAGAACCATCTCCCTGTTCCACTTGTGTTTTTTTTTTGTTTGTTTGTTTCTATGTCATTGTTTCTCTAGATTTTCTCTCTTCATTTCTAGTCTTTGTCTCTTTTTGCCTTTCCTTTCCATTCAAAAAGTTCCCTTTAATATTTCTTGCAGTGCTTATTTAGTTGTCACAAAATCATTTAGTTTCTGTTTGTCTGGGAAACTATCTCCTTTTATTCTGAATGATAGCCTCGCTGGATAGACTATTCTTGGCTGCAGGTTTTCCCATTCAACACTTTCAACATGAATATATCATGCTACTCCCTTCTGGCTTACCAAGTTTCTAAAGAAAGTTCTGCAGCTAACCTTATGGGTCTTCCCATATAAGTTATAGACTTATATTGTCTTGCTTATTTTAGAATACTTTTATTCTACAGTATTTTGCAAATTTAACTGCAATATGTCTTGGTGTTGGCTTGCTTTTGTTGATTTTGATGGAAGTTCTCTGTGCCTCCTGCATTTAGATGTCTATTTCTTTCCCCAGATTAGGGAAGTTTTCAGCTATTATTTCCTCAAATAACTCTTCTGTCCCCTTTCCTCTTTCTTCTTCTTCTGGAAGAATGTTATTACGTTTGATGGAGTCACTGAGTTCTCTAAGTCTACTCTCATTATCCATCATTATTTCTTTTGTTCAGTTTCATCACATTCCATACTTCATCTCCTATACTATTTATTCATTCCTCTGCTTCATCCATCCTTTTGTTCATTACATCCACTCTGTTTTTGAATCTCATTTATTGTATTTTTCATTTCTGATAGATTGGTTTTCTTTTAAGAGGGAGAGAATGAGAGAGAGAGAGAGAGAGAGAGAGAGAGAGAGAGAGAGCAAGCAGAGGAGAGGAGAGGAGCAGAGGGAATAAGAGAGAGAATTCCAGGCAGGCTCCATGCTCAGCATGGAGCTCAGTGTGGGACTCAATCCCATTACCCTGGGATTATGACCTGAGCCAAAATCAAGAGTTGGACTCTCAACCAACTGAGTCACCAAGGTACCCCATGACAGATTGTGTTTTAACTCCTTTGTGTCTGGAGTAAGGATGCCCTTTCTGTCTTCCATGCTTTTCTCAACCTCAGGGAGTATCCTTATGATTATTGTTTTAAATTCTCCATCAGGCATATTACTTATATCTGTTTTGATTAGATCTCTGACCATGACTTTTCTTGTTCTTTCTTTTGGGATGGGTTCTTTCATCTTGGCATTTTGTCTAGATCTTTAGATTCTTCTCTGTGTTATAAAAGTCTGTTATGTTTCTTGCTCCTGAGAGTAATGGCTTTATGAAGAAGATGTCCTATAATGTCCAGGGCTTGGTGCGTCAGGGAGTGCCTCTGATGTGTGCTGCATGCACTCTGCTGCTGTGTTTGGGCTGCTTTATTCCTTAGGTTATTTGTCTGCAGAGGTTATCCTTGCCTGCAGTGGGCAGCGTTTGGACTTTGGCCAGAGTGTTGAGAGTTTTAACTAGGTGTGTTTTGGTCTTTTGTTAAATAACACCAGATGCTATGTCCACTAGAACTAAAGCCTTTCAAAAGTCTACGGTATGGGGACTTGATGTATTTGAGGGTTTCTGCTGGTCTTCAAGAAGGGAAGCAGCCATTTGTAGTGTTCTTTAGGCACACTTGCTTGAGAAAAGCAGTTCCAGCAGAGCACAGTAGGGCAAGATTTTGTGTAAGTAAGTTAGGCAGCCAGTGTTGCACCTGTGCTTTTTACTAAGGTTGGTGTATGCTGAGAAGCTGGGAAGGCAAATGGTCCCAGCAACAACTTTGTCCCAGATGAGAGGAGTCAATCTTTGCTGTTCTCAGGCAAGAACACCCAGAAAAGTAAATAATTTTCCCTCACACATCCTAAGCATTTTTTCAGATCACTGTTTTCACAATGTCTGTCTATGGGTTGCTTGCTTGCCAGGAACAATGCAGTGCACTTTGGCCTCTATCCTAGCCAAGACTGCTGAGTTTTAAAACTCCAAACCTTAGGGACCTGGTATGATGGGGAACTATGATTTTCTGGAAGAGGGTCTCACCACACTGGGACTGATGCAGGTTTTACTGAGAATGGTCCAGAATGCTGGATCATGCGATGTTGGACAAAGCAGGCTAAATAGCCAGTGTCAGGGTTAGCTGCCATCAGTGGGTGTCTCTGCATCTATGCTGAGAAGCTGAGGAGTGAAATATTACCCACTGGCTCTTTTGTCTCCAGAGAGGCAATGTCACCTCTCACAGATGCACTCCAAGAAGAGCAAAGGGTCTATCCTCGTACAGCTTTGCTGATCTTCCATTTGTGCCACCTGTCCCATGGCTGCTTGTCTGTCTTCTCTTTAGGAGAGCAGCTCCCTCAGGTCTCTCCCAGGAAAGTCCGTGGCCCTTAAAACTCCAGTCTTTGAGCCCCACTGGTTGCAAAAACTCATGAAAATCAGCCCCTCTCATTTTTCCAGCCATTGGCTTTGGGAAGGTATTCTCTTTGTGCATATATCAATGTGTTCCTCTCTCTGGCACCTTTCTTCACAACCAGAGCTCTGTCCCCTCTGCAACACCGGCAATCCATTTCTCCCCCAAACCACTTTTCCAAACTTCTTACCTTCCTCAATGTTGCCTCTTCTTTCCTTCTAGTTGTGCAATTTGTTCTATCAGTCCTCAGGTCGACTTCTTGGGTATTCGACACGATTTGATAGGTACGTAGTTGTGTTCAAGCCTAGGGTCTTCCTACTACTCTGCCATCTTTGTTCCCTCCTCAAATCAATAAATTTATTAAAAGATTGAAGAATGGTAAAACCTAAATATCCTTAATCATGAGATCTTTCTGCCAAATCATTTTTTTAATATTTTAAATACTTTTTTATACTTACATACCACTGTCTTTCCTGACTTTAACTAAAAATAAAAATATCAAAGAACAGCAAGAACGTGGTATTTATGATATAGGTGTTCTTACGTTCAACAATTGGGAAATCGACACATATTACAGCTAATGAGACTCAGCTGTTACTATATTTTTGGTTACTGTAATTGGTTTCATTTTACTTATGACATGGTATTTCTAGGGCTTTATTTGACATATTGTGTTTGAGTTCACTCTTTTGTTGTAAAACTACGTGCAGTATTTTTTAAAATCTGAATGTGTTAAGAACTCTTAATCAGAAAAGTTTGATAAATAGGCCACTGCTTAAAAGTTCAGATAGAAAGAAGTTTTGAGGTCCCAGTAGACTTAAGATTTAGTAAAAAGGCTAATGTTCTTATACCCTACATTAAAATTGGTTTAGAGTTGTGGCGCTTGGGTAGCTCAGTTGGTTGAGCGTCAGACTTCAGCTCAGGTCATGTTCTCACAGCTCATAAGTTTGAGCCTTGTGTAAGGCTCTGTGCTGACAGCTAGGAGCCTGGAGCCTGCTTTGGATTCTGTGTCTCCTTTTCTCTCTGACCCTCCCCAGCTCATTCTCTCTCTCTCTCTCTCTCTCTCTCTCTCTCTCTCAAAAATTAAAACAATTAGTTTAGAGGTTAAAGTTTGTAATGGTCTGGTTCTATTCTGTGATTATTAGACCAAATAAACAGTGTACATTCAGGGAAAACTTAAGCAAATTATAAAATACCCAAGGCAGAGAATGGTGATGTTTGAAACAATTTTATCTAACGAATGAATGAGAGCAATGACTATTTTTCATAATTTGTTTCCATATTCTAACACTAACTCCAAAGAAAATGTTTTAAACCAAGAAATCTATGATTTTTCAATTATCTCTCAGCTGCAGCAGTGTCAAGGCGAGTGATATTCAGTGAGGTTAAGTATCCTTCTGACTACTCCAACTGTTGGGAAGGAAGAATTTCCTCTGCCCTTCAGAGGAGAAAATCAAATACAATAATGTAGAAAGGGAGAATCCACACAGACAAGAAAATTTCAAAAATATCTAGGCAACATGATCAGAACAGTCACATTTTAAATTAAATTTTATTTTTGGATTTTGGAGAGGAATTTTGGGCTCTCCTTTTCCTGATTGCTGAAGATAATAAGCTAATCTGAACCATTTCTTTGATGACTGACTTTACACATCTTCATGGGATATGAACATATGTCACACACTCTCATGGCAAAGCCATATATTGGCCTACAGACCACCACCAGGTTTCTGAACATAGCTTTCTTTGTTTTTGAAACAGAAATGTAACTGTAATGCAGGAAGGCCTGGCATTGAACCAGGAGAGTTTGTTGTCAACTTTTGAGCACAGGAGACACAGACTTTTTTAATATGTTAATAACAATGAATTTTAAGTGGTTATATAAACTGTGGGTGAAAAAGTTAATGGCTCAAACCAATATAACAAAAAGCCAAATATAAATACTTCCTCTCAATACCATATCTCTTAGAGGAAAATATAGACAAGAAAGCTATTCTTATTTTATTAGCAAGAATAATGGTGCACATACAGCTTTGTAGAAACAGTCAAATTACTCAAATAAAAATATATAACAGTTACCATAAACACCTTATGATCACCATCAAGCTGACTTTATTTCCGTAAACACCAACAAAACTCATGTTTGATATTGCTTAATATATATAAAACTCATGTATGATATTGCTTAATATATATTGTCTGAATCAAAATGTTTATAAGGCATTGACCTATCCTGCAATACCTTTGTGTAACAATTCCAAAAGCTAATAGAACTGCAGTCTCTCTATCAAAACCTTTGGAAAATATTTCCAGCCAAACCAAGCCAAACAAAAATAGTAGATAGTAAGAGGAAACTGCAGAGTAAGATGTGAAAGACTAGTTATTATTGTATGTTATTTCATTATTGGGAAAACATGACTAAACAGAAATATATTTGAAGACTTAGTAATTTCCAACTAAGATATGTTGCTCTCTTCTAAAATAAGCAATGCCTTATAGTGTGAAACTTCAAATCTGGCTCAATTTCATAATTTCTTACATACAAAATCTCATGAATTTTATTCCCTTTTGATTTTAGGGTCTAGATTTTTATTCATTATAACATTGGCTGAGAAAACTCATTACATCACCCATTGGGAACAAAAATTTCCACAATTGCTGATGTTGTGTGATTGTGTCTGTGTGTATATGTGTGTGTGTTAAACAAGAACGATTTTATTCCTTTTTCCTTTTTTTTTTAATCACAGGAAGCTACCCATTGAAATGCTCTTAAAAAAACCTATTTACAAAAATTTCAGATTATCATTTTTCCCATAGAATATTGAGAGTGCTCATAAAAGAGAGGGAATGGAAGATGGAAATGTAGTCCGATTGCTATCACTATGTGTATTCAATGAATCTCTGGAGGCCTGAAGTCATGAAAATACAAATGGCACAAAGACAAGGGTGAGGCTCAGAAACATTATAATGGTTTTTTCAATTTCTAATTCCAGGTGTAACTAGAGTATTACCTGGATCAGAAGCAGTGAAATTAAACAAGTTAAGGCAAATTACGACGTTTCCTCAATGAGCAGCAAGGACCATTCAAGTCATTTTGTGCATCAAACTCTTGAGATTCTGAAGTGCCCAAGAACTACATCCTGTTTCTCGTGCTTCAATCTCTGGGTTTGCGTGCATGGATGAGATGTCCTTAGAGCACAGGCTGTATTTGGAATGCAAATAATGTTTTAATACTGCACAACTACCATAGATCAAAGTCTTCTCAAAAATCTCTTTTTTATTCTTATGACTCAATGAGGGAGAAAATCCACTTTTACACATTTACACCTATAACCCACATTCAGATTTACTGTAAAATACGTGGAAAATAAAATAGCTTAAAAATAAAATAGTGTACTGGAGGGGTGCCTGCATGGCTCAGTCAGTTAAGTATCTGACTCTTGGTTTCAGCTCAGGTCATGATTTCATGGCTTTGTGGGGTCGAGCTCCCAGTGCAGAGTCTGCTTGAGATTCTCTCTCTTTCTCTTTCTCTCTCTGTGAAATCATCATCATTACATCTTTATGAACACGCCAAAATATTGGAAACTACAGGTTAATTTACAGGTTTACAAGTTTATTAACTGTTTTACATAAAAATATTTTAGCATGAAAAAGCTACAAAAATGTAGAGCAATTTATACCACAAAAATTTCAGAATGCTTAGCTAAACTATGAATTTTGTACAGATAACATAATGGAGCAATTCCAAATGCCCAGACCTTGATTTCTAAATACTTTCTCCAATTTCAGGGACCAGGACTCTTGAGAAATGGTAGATACTAAAGGTTTGGCAGAAAAAAACACAAGATGAGGATATTAGTAAGGGTTCTCCAGAGAAACAAGGAGATTAGGTTGTGTGTGTGTATATGTATGTGTATCTGTGTGTGACAGAGAGAAATTTTAAGAAATTGTTTATGCAGTCATGGAAGCTAAAATGTCCCAAGATTTGCAATCATCAAGCTGAAGGTCCAGGACAGTTAATGGTGTAGTTCCAGTTTCAGTCTGAAGGCCTGAGAACCAGGAAAGTTAATGGCCTATGTTCTCATCTGAAGCCAACAAGCTCAAGACCGATGTTTCAGTTTGACTTGAAAGGCAAGAATAGTCTGATGCCGCAAATTAAGGCCGTCAGGCACAAAAAGTTTCCTCTTACTTGAGGAATGATCAGAATTCTTGTTATATTCAGGCCTTCAACTGTTGAATAAGGAACACCCACATTAAGAAGGGAAAAACATTATTACTTAATCTACTGATCCAAGTGTTAATCATATCCCCAAACACCCTTACAGATATCCTCAGAATAATGTTTGACCAAATATCTGAGTACCCAATGGCCCAATCCAGTTGATACATAAATTGACCATAATAAGAAGCCTAGAGCATCTTATAGTGCCAGAAAGTGCTCAAGAAACAAAATGATGAGGAATATCAAAAAGATATAAGAGCCAGTCTGAAAGGGCTCCAAATGGTCAAATCTGAAATAACTTCAACAACAAAATAAATATTATAGTACTGGATTATAACCCAACATATGAAATAAACATCCAGGAGTTAATAATGATATAAAGAAAGAAAGAAAGAAAGAAAGAAAGAAAGAGAAGAGAAGAGAGACACTTCTTCCCTACAGAATTCCAAATGATATATATAGAAACTTCCCTTCCTCAGGGAAGTATATACACTCACCCCTTGAATATGGACTAAACTTAGTGATTCCCTGACAAAACCAAAGAGAAATAAAAGATCTATTATAGACTAAACGTTCTCCCTCAATTCATATATTAAAACCCTAACCCCAATGTGACAGTAATTAGAGGTGAGACTATTGGTAAGTAATAAGTTTCAATTAAGTCATGACGGTTGGAAACCTATGATGGGATCAATGTCCCTATGAAGAAAAGAAAACAGAGATTTCACTCTCAGTGTATGTACAAAGAAGAGGTAATGTGACCACACAGCAATAAAAGTGGCCAGCTACAAGTCAGAAAGAAGGCTCTTATCAAGAACAAAATCTCTTGATTTTAGAATTGGCAACTTGATCTTAGAATTCCTAACATCCGAAACTCTGACAAATAAATGTCTGTTCTTTAAGCTACCCAGTCTACAGTGTTTTGCTGTAGCAGTCTGAACTACAGTGAAGGAACCTGTCAGACAGACACCACCTTAAGCAAGTGATTAAAATCAACATAAACAATAATGCTATTTTGATATCATATAGCCCCTGATAATATGATGAGAAGGGCACTTCACCTCTGTGGAATTCTTCTTGCAACCCATAACTACTGTGTACGCCTGAAGGAAACATGAGAAAAACCCAAATTGAGCTACATTCTATAAAAGAACTGACCAGAATTCCTCAAAATTCCCAAGTTCAAAAGAAAAGGAAAGATTGAGAAACTCACAGGCCAAGAAAACTAAGGAGGCATAATTATTAAATGCAATGTGATATTCTGGACTGAATCCTAGAACAATAACAACAACAAAAAAGGTCATTAGTGGAAAATCTGATAAAGTTCAAATTCAGTTAATAGAAATATACCAATGTTGATTTCTTAGTTTTGACAAATATTCCATTTTACATTATTATAAGATGATAACGAAGGGGAACTGGGTGAAGGACTTCTCTTTATTATCTTTGCAACTTCTCTGTAAATCTAAAATTATTTCAAAAGAAAAAGTGTTTTTAAAAATATGAGGAGTCTTAAGGTTGACACCATTATTAAAAGTAAATTACATGGAAACCAACCTGACAATAAACTATAAAGTTTAAAAAAAAAAAAGTAAATTACATAGGGGTGCCTGGATGGCTCACTCAGCACATTAAGCATATGACTCTTGGTTTCAGCTCAGGTCATGATCTCACAGTTCGGCCGTGGGTTTGAGTTCTGAGCTGTCAGTGCAGAGCCTGTTTAGAATTCTCTCTCGGGGCACCTGGGTGTCTCAGTTGGTTAAGCGTCTGACTTCGGCTCAGGTCATGATCTCACGGTTCATGGGTTCAAGCCCCACGTCGGGCTCTGTGCTGACAGCTGAGCCTGGACCCTGCTTCAGGTTCTGTGTCTCCCTCTCTCTGTGCCCCACCCCCACTCATGCTCTGTTTCTCTCAGTCTCAATAACAAATAAACATTAAAAAAAATTAAAAAAAAAGAATTCTCTCTATGCCTCTCTCTCTCTCTGTCCCTCTCCCGCTCGCTCTGTCTCTCTTTACAATTAAATAAATCATATTAAAAACAAAAGGAAGTAGGAGCTTGGGAATTTGGCAAAGTAGGAGAACCCTGAGCTCACCCCATCCTACATTTTCAACTATTCGATTCAACAAATTGGAGAGCAACCTGAAGACTTACAAAATAAACTTCACAACTAAATACAGATGAGAAGTTGCATCTGAAAGTTAAGAAAATTGAGAAAGGAAGGGGAAGGCTGCCCACAGGAAGAGGAGGAGCTGCACTCATGGAGAAGGCAGAGAAATGGCTCTGGCACCAGGGACCTCACACAGAGAAGACTAATCTGATAACATTTGGCTTTAAAAACCAGGGGCTTCTGGTTAAGCGTCCAACTTGAGCTAAGGTCATTATCTCAGGGTTCGTGAGTTCAAGCCCCATGCTGGGCTCTGTGCTGATAGCTCAGACAGAGACTGGAGCCTGTTTGGATTCTGTGTCTCCCTCTCTCTCTCTTCTCTCTCTGCCCCTCCCCCGCTCACACTCTGTCTCTCTCTGTCTCTCAGAAATAATAAATAAATAAAATTTAAAAAACAGAGGGGCTGAATACGGTGAGTTTATAAAAACAGTGGGACTTGGAAGCTAGGAGTTTACAAGTTATTTGACTCAGCACTGGGCTAGCCTAGAGGGCCAGTGATAGCTGGGTTGCCGCCTTTAAAGAGACAGCAGCCTGTGTGGAAAAGCAACAATAAAATGGGTGTACATAATGCTAGGAGACAAATGGGAGACATATATGTTCATACTAACTTTGGAACATGTTGGGGGACTTCTCTGAAAACCAGGGAGCTGGCAGTCACCATTTTCCTTCCCAGATCCACAGCATAAACACTGAAACACTTGTGGGAGGGAGGGCTGCACAGACACTTGCTACCTAACCTGATAGCAGTGTACCACACAAAAGTTCTGAGGACCCACCCACTCCAAGCCTGCTAGCCTGGGCCCTGGGCTCAGGAAAATTTTGTTAAAGCTGCATTTTTGCCCTGCCCAGCCACTGAATGAGCAGTTGCCACCATGCACCACACATATCTTCCACAGTGCCCAGCCCAGTGCCCCCAGCATCTATCCTGCACTGGACCGTGTTGCTGAGACATCCTTGTGTGCCAAGTCCAGCCAACCCCAATGACTTCAGCCCTTCACTGGAATCAGCATAGAACTAGTGACCCAATGCAACTTTTGCTAGCACTGCTGCTATGCTACCAAGTTCCCTAAAGTGCACACCTCCTCAAAGCTGGCCTGCCTGGGTCCCACTAACACCACATGGACCAAGCACAGTCCATAGCAGGCAGAAAGTCAATATGGATAACTACACTGTAAACAAAAGTGACTCAGACACAAGAGCAGAGCATAAACAACACACATAGGATACTCTCCTTAAGTGTCAGGTACTGATGAACAGGAGGCTCTGCACTGCAAAGCACTCCAGGATTCTTCTTCATTAAATCACTACTTTCAAGAGTGGAGGACACACCTGAATTTCTTAACACAGGGAAACAGGCACAGAGGAACAGAAAAATGAGGAGACAAAGAAATTCAACTTAATTGAAAATATAGGATGAAATCAGAGACAGAGATCTAAGCAAACCACAAAACAAGTAATAAAGTGACAATAAATACAAACCTATCAATAATTACTTTGAATGTAAATGGGCTAAACACTCCAATCAAAAAACACATGGTGACAGAATGAATAAAAAGAAAAAAACAAGATCTATCTATATAATGCCTAAAAGAGACTCATACTACATTTAAAGACACGTGTAGACTGAAAATAAAGGGATGGATGAACACCAATCAAGCAAATGGATGTCAAAAGAAAGCAAGAGGTGGGGTGCCTGGGTAGCTCAAATGGTTAAGCATCTGACTTTTGCTGAGGTCATGATCTCACAGTTCTTGAGTGTGAGCCCCTTTTCTGGCTCTTGAGCCTAGAACCTGCTTTGGATTCTCTCTCTCTCTTTCTCTCTGCTCCTTCCCCACTTCCGTTCTCCCCGCCCCTCTCTCTCTATATTATATATATATATATATCTATACATATACATATATATATATATAATATATATCTATACATATACATATATATAATATATATCTATACTATATTATATAAATATATAATATATATCTCCCCTATCTCTCTCTCTCTCTCAAAAATAAATAAACATTTAAAAAATTTAAAAAAATCCCCAGCAGTGCTATTGCTGGGTCATAGGGGAGTTTTATTGATAGTTTTTTGAAACCTCCAGACTGTTTTCAAGAGCAGCCGTACCAGTTTACATTCCCGCCAACAGTGTAGGAGGGTGCCCATTTCTCCACATCCTTGCCAGAATCTATAGTCTCTTGATGGCCCATTTTAGCCACTCTGACTGGCATGAGGTGGTATCTCAGTGTGGTTTTGATTTGTATTTCCCTTATGATGAGTGACGCTGAGTATCATTTTATGTGCCTGTTGGCCATCTGGATGTCCTCTTTGGAGAAGTGTCTCTTCATGTCTTCTGCCCATTTCTTCATTGGATTATTCGTTTTCCAGGTGTGGAGTTTGGTGAGTTCCTTGTAGATTTTGGATACCAGCCCTTTATCCGATATGTCATTTGCAACTATCTTTTTCCATTCTGTTAGTTGCCTATTAGTTTTCGTGATTGTTGCCTTTGCATTGCAGAAGTTTTTATCTTGATGAGGTCCCAATAGTTCATTTTTGCTCTTGATTCCCTTGCCTTTGGGTATGTGCCAAGTAGGAAATTGCTGCAGTTGAGGTCAAGGAGGTTGTTTCCCATTTTCTCCTCTAGGGTTTTGATGGTTTCCTGTCTCACATTCAGATCCTGCATCCATTTTGAGGTTATTTTTGAGTATGGTGTAAGAAAGTTGTCTCGTTTCATTCTTCTGCATGTTGCTGTCCCGTTCTTCCAGCACCATGTGTTAAAGAGGCTGCCTTTTTTCCATTGGATACTCTTTCCTGCTTTGTCGAAGATTAATTGGCCATACATTTGTGGGTCAAGTTCTGGGTTCTCTATTCTATTCCATTGGTCTATGTGTCTGTTTTTGTACCAATACCATACTGTCTTGATGATTACAGCTTTCTGGTAGAGGCTAATGTCTGGGATTGTGATGCCTCTGGTTTTGGTTTTCTTCTTCAATATTATTTTGGCTATTCGGGGTCTTTTGTGGTTCCATACAAATTTTAGGATACTTTGTTCTAGCTTTGAGAATAATGCTAGCACAATTTTGATTGGGATTGCATTGAATGTGTAGCTTGCTGTGGGTAACAATGATATTTTAACAATGTTTATTCTTCTGATCCATGAGCATGGAATGTTTTTCCATTTCTTTTTGTCTTCTTCAATTTCTTTCATAAGTTTTCTATAGTTTTCATCATACAGGTCTTTTACATATTTGGATAGGTTTATTCCTCAGCATTTTATGGTTTTTCCTGCAATTGTGAATGGGATCAGTTTCTTGATTTCTCTTTCTGTCGCTTCATTATTGGTGTATAAAAATGCAACCGAATACTGTACGTTGATTTTGTACCCTGCGACATTGCTGAATTCATGGATTAGTTCTGTTAGGGTTCTGGTGGAGTCGATCATATTTTCCATGTAGAGTATCATGTCATCTGCGAAAACTGAAATTTTGACTTCATCTTTGCCGATTCTGATGCCTTTTATTTCCTTTTGTTGTCTGATTGCTAATGCTAGGACTTCCAGCACTATATTAAACAACAGGGGTGAGAGTGGACATTCCTGTTGTGTTCCTGATCTCAGGGGGAAAGCTCTCAGTTTTTCCCCATTGAGGATGATATTAGCTGTGAGCTTTTCACACATGGCTTTTATAATGTTTAAGTAAGTTCCTTCAATCCCGACTTTCTCGAGGGTTTTTATTAAGAAAGGATGCAGTGTTTTGTCAAAAGCTTTTTATGCATCTATCGACAGGATCATATTTTTTATCTTTTCTTTTGTTAACGTGATGTATCACATTGATGGATTTGCAAATATTGAACCAGCCCTGTAACCCAGGAATGAATCCTACTTGATCATGATGGATTATTCTTTTTATATGTTGTTGAATTCGATTTGCTAGTATCTTGTTGACGATTTTTGCATCTGTATTCATTAAGGATATTGGCCTGTAGTTTTCTTTTTTTGTTGGGTCTCTGTCTGGTTTGGGAATCAAAGTGATGCTGGCTTCATAGAAAGAGTTTGGAAGTTTTCTTCTATTTTAATTTTTTGGAATAGCTTGAGAAGAATGGGTATTAACTCTGCTTTGAATGTCTGGTAGAATTCCTAGGGAAGCAATCTGGCCCTGGGCTCTTATTCATTGGGAGATTTTTGATCACTGA
>CM053579.1:50993699-51009987 GCA_028646485.1 Cryptoprocta ferox
TAAGCCTGTTTTGAGCTGTTCTGTGGCTGTGACTTCTTCCTGGAGTTGCTTTAGAGGAGAGTTCTTTCGTTTCGTCATTTTGGCTAGCTTTCTGTCTCTTGTCAGTTTTAAAAGCTCGTTATGCACTGTGCACCTGTTAGTATTGCTCTATTAAAGGAGGCTCATTGACTGTCCAGGGCCTATCGTTTCAGAAAGTGTTCTTTTAATGATGTCTGTAGGTATCTCTTGTTGTGTCTTTGATTATTTTATTTCCCTGGTCAGTGATATCTGGGACTCTCCACCACGTGTACTTTGGCTTGTTTCTTGAGGTATCCCTGAAAAGGAAACAGACTAGCATACAGGGAACAAAAGCATGCACACGCACTGAGAAAGCAAACAAACAAGCAAGCCAAAAGGGGAATGGAAGTAAAGAAAAAGAAAGGAAAGGAAAGAAAAGCAAGAAGAGAAGAGAGGAAAACAGAGAATAAAAAGAAACAAAAGCAAAAACAAAAAGAAAAACAAAGTGTGGACAGAGACAGCAAAAAACTGTGCACAGTCTAAAAGCATATAACCAGCCAAGAGGAGAGGTAAGAATATGCTAAGGGAAATATATCTGGATGGCAGCAGAAAAGAAAGAGAAGGAAAGAAAAAACGAAAAAAAAAAAAAAAAAAAGACAACTCCCCTCTGTGGATGGGCATGGTTTGGCGTCAGGTCAGGTCTCGGGGGTATGCTTTCTCCGAGGTCCCGCCTTGGTGGTTGCGGGGAGAAGTATCGTGCCGCTTCAAAGTTTTGCTGGAACCAAGTGTTGCAAGCCGCCCTTCTGTATTCTCCAAGCTCCGCCTCGCTTCCAAATTCTAGTCCATGCAGTTCAACACCGTCACCGGGGATGAGATGCGTTCCTGCTGGCGGCTGGCCTCCCGCCCGGCTTGCGCTGCCCTTTTCGCGGAGCCACCGCCGCCGCCGCCGCTTCTCAAGGCGCCTTTCTCGGCGCCGCCGCCACCGCTTTTCTCATCGCTGCTGCCTTTATCTGCGCCACCGCCTTTCGCGGTGCTGTTTGGAATGGATGTCGCTGCCGCTGCCGCCCAAGGAAGGATTCGCCGTCCAGATGGGACGGATTTCTCTCCCCGCGTCCGGCAGTTATATATGGGGAGACGGGCGAGTTTTTCCTCCCTGAAAGATGGTTCTAGGTGCGTTTTCCGTCTCTCTTTCTCTTCCCCTCGTCTCTCCGGGGCACAGTGCGCTCTCCCTGTGTTGGGCTCGGGGGCTCCTTCCCCCTGTACCACTGGGACCCGCCCGTCCTCCAGTTTCCCAGATCACAGTCACTCACTCAGGCATCTTTGAGGTTGTCTTCTTTCTGGCATCTGTTTCTTCTTTCCCCCACCTGCAAATCCGAGTTTTATCCCTTCAGTCCTTCTCAGTTCAATCCATGCAGGTGTGGGCGGATTACAGAGCTCCCTGCTTCTCCGCCATCTTGCCCGCGTCTCCCGGTTTTGTGTATTTTCTAGAGTGGTCACCATGAGGCTTATATGAAATGTCTTATGTTTATTATGTCCTATTTCATGCTGTTAACCTAAATCTAATAAGACACATAAAATTTCTTTCACTCATCTCCCTCATATATTAGGTTATTGATGTTACAATTTACATGTTTTATATTGTGTACCCAATAACAAATTTTTGTACTATGGTTATTTTAAAAACATTGTTTTTTTTACCTTTTAAATTATACTTATAAGTGAATTATGTACCACCATTACAGTAAGAGGAATTCAAATTTTGACCACTATATACTTAACATTACCAGTGAGTTTCACTCATACATTCATGTATTTTAAGATGTTAATCCACATCCTTGTATTTTTGCTTGAAAAAATGCATTTTAGCATTTCATATAAGACGTGACTAGAGGTGATGAATTTCATCATTTTTGTTTGTTTGAGAAAGTTATTTCTCTTTTATTTTTGAGAAAAAGCATTCTTGGATATAGTATTTTGAGTTCACAAACTTTTTCTCTCAATGTTTTATGCATATTATCACGCCCTTTCCTGGCCTGAAAAGTTTTTGTTGAGCTATCCACCGATCATATTTTGAGGATTTTCTGTGTATGTGATGAGTCACTTTTCTATTCCTGCTTTCAAAACTCTAATTTTGTTTGGGTTTTGATAATATCTTAAAATGTGTCTTGCTGTAGTCCTTTTTGTGTTCAACCTATGTGGGATCCTTTGGGCCTCATGAATTTGGATGTCCATATTTTTCCCCATGTTTGGGAAATTCTCAGCCATTATTGCTTTACATATACTTCCTGTCTCTTTTTCTTACTAGTAATCTTATGGGATTCCCATATTGCATATATTCTTTCCTTTGATGGTACCACGTAAGTCCTGCATGCTTTCTTCACATTTTTTCCCTCTTTTTCTCTTTTTGCTACTCTGGATATTTCAAATTAATATTTTCTAGCTTATTTATTTATTAATTTTTATTTAAATTCCGTTTAGTTAACATAAAGTGTAATATTAGTTTCAGATATATAATATAGTCATTCAAAACTTCCACACATTACTCACTGCTTGTCACAAGTTCCCACTTTAACCCTCATTACCTATTCAACCCACCCTCACATCCAACTCTCTTCTGGAAACCAAAAGTTTGTTTTCTATAGTTAGGAGTCTGTTTCTTGGTTTAAAACAATGTCTCTTTTATTGTTCCTTTGCTTGTTTATTTTGTTTCTTAAATTCCACATATGAATGAAATCATATGGTCTTTGTCTATCTATGCTGCTTTATTTCACTTAGCACTATACTCTCTAGCTCCATCCGTGTCATTGAAAATGGCAAGATTTTCTTCTTTTATATGGCTGAGTAATATTCCACTGTGTGTGTGTGTGTGTATATATATATATATATATATACCAATTCTTCTTTATCTATTCATCATTCAGTGGATATGCAGGCCATTTCCATAATTTGGCTATTGTAGATAATATTTCTGTAATCATCATAGTACATGTTGCCTTTTTATTTAGTATGTTTATATTCTTTGGATAAATACCTAGTAGTGCAATTCCTGGATCATAGAGTAGTTTTATTATTTATTTATTTATTTATTTAAATTAAAGTTACTTAACATATAATGTAGTATAACTTTCCAGAGTAGAACCTAGTGATTCATCACTTACAAAAGACACTGAGTGCTCATCACAGGTGCCCTCCTTAATGCCCATCACCCATTTAGCCCATCCCCACCCACCTCCCTTCCAGCAACCCTGTTTATTCTCTGTATTTAAGAGTTTCTTACGGTTTTCCCCCCTCTGATTTTTAACTCTTTTTTTATTTAAATTCAAGTTAGTTAACATACACTTAGTCTTGGCTTGAGGAGTAGAACCCAGTGAATCATCTCTTACATATGACACCCAGTGCTCATCCCAAAAAGTGTCCTCTTTAATGCCCATCACCCATTTAAATCATCCCCCATCCACCTCCCCTCCAGCAACCTCTGGTTAGTTCTCTGTATTTAAGAATCTCTTATACTTTGCCTCCCTCCCTATTTTTATCTTATTTTTCTTTCCCTTTCCCATGATCATCTGTTGTATTTCTCAAATTCCACAGGTGAGTGAAATTATGTGATATCTTGTCTTTCTCTGACTGACTTATTTTGTTTAACATAATACTCTAGTTCCATCCACGTTGTTGCAGATAGCAAGATTTCATTCTTTTTCATCACTGAGTAGTATCTCATTGTATATATATACCACATCCTCTTTATCCATTCACCAGTTGTTGGAATTTGGGCTCTTTCCATAAGTCAGCTATTGCTGAAAGTGCTTCTATAAACATTGGGGTACATGTACTCCTTCGAATCAGCATTTTCATATTCTTTGGATAAATAGTAGTGCAATTGATGGGTCATAGGGTATTTCTATTTTTAATATTTTCAGGAACCTACATACTGTTTTCCAGAATTGCTGCACTAGTTTGCATTCCCACCAATAGTACAAAAGGGATCCCCTTTCTCCACTTCCTCACCAACATCTGTTGTTGCCTGAGTTGTTCATTTTAACCATTTTGACAGGTGTGAGGCGGTATCTCATTGTGGTTTTGATTTTTATTTCACTGATAATGAGTGATATTGAGCATCTTTTCATGTGTCTGTTAGGCATATGGATTTCTTCTTTGGAAAAGTGTCTATTCATGTCTTCTGCCCATTTCTTCACTGTTGTTCAATATAGTGTTGGAAGTCTTAGCCTCAGCAATCAGACAACAAAAAGAAATAAAAGACATCCAAATTGGCAAAGAAGAAGTCAAACTTTCACTCTTCACAGATGACAGGATATTCTACATGGAAACCCCAAGAGATAATACTAAAAAACTGCTACAGCTGATACATGAATTCAGCAATGTCACAGGATATAAAATCAATTTACAGAAATTGGTTGCATTTCTATATACCAATAATGAAGCATAAAAATAAATATCAAGTTATCAATTCCATTTACAATTGCACCAAAAACCATAAGATATGTAGGAATAAACTCACTGAAAAGGTAAAAGATCTGTGTGCCGAAAACTGTAGAAAGTTTCTGAAATAAATTGAAGAAGACGCACACAAAAAAAATGGAAAAGTATTCCATTTTCATGGATTGGAAGAATAAATATTGATAAGATGTCAATAATACCAAAAGCAATCTACACATTCAATGCAATTCCTATCAAAATAACACCAGCATTCTTCACAAAGCTAAAACAGACAATCCTAAAATTTGCATGGAACCACAAAAGTCCGTGAATAGCCAAAGTAATGTTGAAAAAGAAAAAGAAAGCCAGAGGCATCACAATTCGGGACTTCAAGCTGTATTACAAAGCTGTAATCATCACCAAAGTATGATATTGGCACTAAAACAGACACATAGATCAATGGAACAAAATAGCAAACCCAGAAATGGACCCACAAATATATGGCCAAGTAATCTTTGACAAAGCAGGAAAGAGTATCCAACGGATAAGACAGTCTCTTCAGCAAAAGGTGCTGGGAGAACTGGACATCAACATGCAGAACAATGAAATTGGACCACCTCTTATACCATATACAAAAGTAAATTAAAAGTGGATGAAACACCTAAATTTGAGACAGGAAACCATCAAAATTTTACAGGCGAACACAGGCAGAAACCTCTTTGACCTAGGCCACAGCAACTTCTTACTTGACATGTCTCCAGTGACAAGGGAAATAAAAGCAAAAATGATCTATTGGGACTTCATGAAGAGAAAAATCTTCTGCACAGTGAAGGAAACAATCAACAAAACTAAAAGGTAACTGATGGAATGGGAGAAGATATTTGCAAATGACATATTGGGTAAAGGATTAGTATCCAAAACCTATAAAGAACTTATCAAACTCAATACCTCCGTCTCTGCTTTTATCTTATTGTTCTTTCTCTTCCCCTATGTTTATCTGTTGTGTTTCTTAAATTACACACATGAGTGAAATCATATGATATTTGTCCTTCTCTGTCTGACATATTCTGGTTAGTATAATATACTCTAGTTCCATCTACATTGTTGCAAATGGCAAGATTTTATTCTTTTTCACCACAAAGTAGTAGTCCATTGTATATATAGACGACTTCTTTATGATCCATTCACGAGTCAATGGGCATTTGGGCTCTTTCCATAATTTGGCTATTGTCACTAGCACTGCTAATAATATTGGCTTTCATGTGCCCTTTTGAATCAGCATTTTTGTATCCTTTAGATAAATACGTAGGTCAATTTCTGGGTCATAGGATAATTTTATTTTTAATTTTATGAAGAACCCCCATATTGTTTTCTAGAGTGGCTGCACCAGTTTGCATTCCCACCAAGAGTGCTAAAATGTTGCCCTTTCCCCGCATCCTTGACAATATCAGTTGTTTCCTGAATTGTTAATTTTAGCCATTCTGACAGGTGTGAGGTGGTATCTCATTGTGGTTTTGATTTTTATTTCCCCGAAGATGAGTGATATTCAGCATCTTTTCATGTGTCTGTTAGCCATCTGGATGTTACAGGAAACCATCAAAATCCTAGAGTATTATTTATTATTAATGTGGTGTGTCTGGTTGATTTGCAATATTAAACCCCTCTTGCAAAACAAGAATAAATTCCACTTGATTGTGGTAAGTTATTTTTATAATATATTGTTGGATTTGTTTGTTAGCATTTTATTGAGAATTTTTGTTTCTGTCATCATCAGGGATATTGCCCTGTAGTTCTCTCTTTTAGTAGTGACTTTATATGGTTTTGGTATCAGGATAATGCTGGCCTTATAGACTGAATTTGGAAGTTCCCTTCCTTTTCTATTTTTGGAATATTTTAAGAAGAGTAGATATTAATTCTTCTTTAAATGTTGATATAATTCCCCTGTGAAGCCTTCTGGCCCTGGACCTTTGTTGGCAGTATTTGGATTAGTGATTCAATTTCTTTGCTGATTACTGGTCTGTTCAAGTTTTCTTCCTGTTTTCAGTTTCGTGAGTTTATATGTTTCTAGTAGTTTATCTATTTCTTCCAGGTTTTTAAATTTGTTGACATCTATTTTTTCATAATATTCTCTTAAAATTGTTTGTATTTCTGTAATGCTGTTTGTTATTTCTTCTGTCTTATTTGTAATTTATTTGTGTTCTTTTCCTTTTCTTTTTGATAAGTCTGGCTAGGTGTTTATCAATTTTATTACCTTTATAAACCAGAAGCATCCCCTGGTTTTATTGATGTGTTCAATTGTTCTTTTAGTTTCGATATCATTTATTTCCACTCTAGTCTTTACTATTTCCTTCCTTCTGCTGATTTTAGACTTAATTTGTTGTTATTTTTCTAGTTCTTTTAAAGGTAAGGTTAGGTTGTTTTTTGAAATTTTTCTTGCTTCTTGATGTATTGCTATATATTTTCCCCTTTAGACTGCTTTTACTGCATCCCAATGTTTTGCACTGTTGTGTTTTCATCTTCATTTGTTTCTATGTATTTTTATTTTTTTCTTGATCTCCTGGTTGACCCATTCATTGTTTAGTGGCATGTTGCTAAACTTCCATGTATTTGTGATCTTTCCAGATTTTTTTTTCTTGTAGTTAACTTCAATTTTCTAAGCATTGTGTTCAGAAAAGGTACACGGTAAGATTTCAATCTTTTTGTATTTGCTGAAGCCTGTTTTTGGACCTAATATGTGATCTATTATGGAGCATGTTATATGTACACTTGAAAATAATGTGTATTCTGTTGTTTTGGGATAGAAATCTCTGAATATATCTGTTAAGTCCATCTGGTCCAGTGTGTCATTCAAAGTCATTTTGTTGATTTTCTGTTTAGATGATCTGTCCATTGAGATGAGTGGGGCTTGAAAGACCCCTACTCTTATTGTATTATAATCAATGAGTTCTTTTATGTTTGTTATTAATTGTTTTATATATTTGGGTGCTCCCTTGTTGGTTTTATACATATTTACAATTGTTAGATCTTCTTGTTGGATTGTCCCCTTTATGATTATATTGTGCCCTTTGTTCCTTCTTGCAGTCTTTGTTTTAAAGTCTAGTTTGGCCATTATAAATATTGCCATGCTGGCTTTCTTTTGACATCTATTTGCATGATAAAAGTTTCTCCACCCTCTCCATTGCAATCTGCAGATGTCTTTAGGTCTAAAATATATGCCGGGTAGACAGTGTATAAATGGGTCTTTTTAAAATCATTTCTGATATTCCATGTATTTTTTGGATTATTTAGTCCATTTATATTCAAAATAATTATCAATAGATATGTTTTATTGTCAGGTTAGAACTTTTTTGTTGTTGTGTCTGCTGATTTTTCTCTGATCTTTTTTTTGTTTTTGTCACTTGGGTTCTTTTCACTTGTGTTCTCTCCTTTCCACTCAAGGAGACTCATTTCATATTTCTTGCAAGACTAGTTTACAGGTCACACACTCCATATTTTCTTCCTGCAAACTATTTCTCCTTTCATTATGAATGATAGCTTTGCTGGACAGATAAAGTACTCATGGCAGAGTTTTCCCATTCAGCATTTTGAATATATCATGACACTGTCTTATAGCCTGCTAAATTTATGTTAGGTAATCTTTAACTAACCTTATGGATTTTCTTTTGTAACTTAATGATTTCTTTTGTCTAGCTGCTTTTAAGAGGTTTTTTTTTTCTTTATCACTATATGTTTCCAATTTAATTACAATATCTCTTGCTGTTGGCCTGATTTTGTTGATTTTGATGGGACTTATCTGTGCCTCCTGGATCTCGATGTCTGTTTCCTTCCTCAGATTAAGGAAAGTTTAAGTTATTATTTCTTCAAGTAAATTTTCTGCCCCCTCTCCTGCCTCTTCTTCTGGGTTTCCTATAATACAAATGTTATTACATTATGGAGTCACTGTATTTTCTAAGTCTCTTCTCCTATTCCATAATTCTTCTTTCTCACTTTTGTGCAGCTTCATTGCATTCCATTACTTTGTCTTCTACATCACTGATTCATTCCTCTGCTTTTTCCAGCCTGTTTTTCATTGCATCAAGCCTCTCTCCAATCTCATTTATTGCACTCTTCATGTCTGATTGATTCCTTTACTCTTTTATCTCTGTGGTAAGGGTCTCACTGATGTCTTCTATTCTTTTCTCAAACCCAGTGTGTATCCTTATGATTGTTGCTTTAAATTCTCCATCAGGCATGCTACTTATATCTGTTTCACTTAGATCTCTGACTGTGGTCATATCTTGTTTTTTTCATTTGGGATAAATTCCTCTGTCTTTACATTTTATCTATGTCTCTGAATTCTTTTTTGTGTTACAAAAGCCAGTTATGTCTCTTGCTCCTGAAAGTATTGACCTTATGAAGAAGAGGTCATGTAGTTACCAGAGCCTGGCCCTTCAAGTAATGGCTCTGTTGTGTGCTGTGTGTACCCTGCTATTGACTTTTGGCTGGTCTTTCCTTTAGGTCAATCATCTCCAGAGTCTCTCCTTCCTTACTGTGGGCAGTGTTTGGTCCCTGGCCTAAATGTGGTGAGTTTTACCTAGGTGTGCTCTGGTCTGCTTGTGAAATAAGACCCGCCACTACTTACAGTTGAACTAAGGCCCTGTAAGACTCTGGTCGGGAGACATGGTGTGGGCAGGTGTTTGTGCTGATCTTCTGGAGAGAAGCCTGCTGTGCTGGGACTGAGGCAAGCTTGACTTAAATGTACAATTCTACTGGAGTGAAGCAGGGTTGGACTTGGTGTAATCACGTTAGACAGCAACTGTGGGCATTGATCTGCTCTTTGCAGGTGTCTCTGTGTTTATGCTGAGGGCTAGGGAAGAGAAGTAGTGCCATCCAACTTCATTGTTAAAGGAGATGTGTCTCTGTTAAAACTACCTCTCAAGGACACACTCTAAGAAGAGCAGTTAATGTCCCCACTGTGTGCCCCAGGCACTGTTCAAATTGATTTTTCTATGCTGTATGCCCTGGGTTGTTTGTCTGCCTTCTTCCCAAGAGTAATAGAGTGCCCTCTATCTCAGCCAAGCCCACTGACTTTTAAAGCTCCAGGCTTTAAGGAGTGCTGGTTGCAAGAACACACGAAATCCATCTTTCCAAGTCAATAATAGCTTTGTGGAATGTTCTTGTGCATTCCCCTGTGTGCTCCTCTCTCTTGCTTTTCTCTACAGCCAGGGCTCCCTCTTCCCTGCAACTCTCATGATCTGTTCACCCCTAATCTACATTCCTCACTTCCAACCTTCTTGATGTGACTCCTTCTCTCCTTTTAATTGTGGAGTCTTTTTTGTCAGTCTTCAGGTCAATTTTTTTGATGTTTAGGATGGTTTTATATTTATCTAGTTGTGTTCCTGAGACAAGGTGAGCCTCCAGCCCTCCTACTATACAACCATCTTCCTCTCTATGAGAACAGTTTTAAGGGACTTTGCCACTCACCTTTGATACCCTACAGTATACAACACAAAGGCAGCCATGTGCCCAGTCTTTCTATAAAAGAAGCCTACTAGCTTATCTTAAAAACTTCAGCCTAAGAGTTAAGTATCTAATTTAACACATATCTAAAGGCTGCCTGAAATAGTCTGAAATGACCATGGAGTTTGGCATGTTGTACCTTAGCGTTTGTCTTCTGTCTTTCTCCAAGTCAAAATTATGTTCCAAATAGAATCTTATGCAAAAACCTGTGGCTTCACTTTTTGTAGCTGCTACCCAGGGGATACTAGGTAATTGTCTGGCTCTAGTGGCCAGGGTGGCTTATGTTCAAGAGTCTTATAACCCCATAACAAATGAAGAATGAGTGTTTAATTGGCTACCAGTTCAGGGCACAATTCAGAGGCAGCAGACAGAAATGCCTGGTCCTGCCAAAAAATAGACCTGTTACCTTACTTTCATAGTTGCTGCCTAAGAATAAGGCATCTAATTAAACACATATCTAAGGGCTGACTCCAAGACTCTCCAGAAACCTGAAAGAGAAGACACCATTTTAATTTTCTCCCTCTGAATTACTCTAGGTCACCATTATCTCCTGTTACGGAGCTTGTGTACACATCTGGCACCCAGTTTTTTGTGAGTTAAACCCAAGGGACACACTTTGATTACCTAGCTCTTGTGGCTAGCAAGAATTATGTTTTCAGGTCCCATAGGAATAACAGAAAAAAACTTCTTATTCAGCTACCCCCAGGGCACAGGACAGAAACAGTAGAGAGAAATGCTGTTTTTCTATGAAAGAAACCTATTAGATTATCTTCAGACGTGTGGACTGAGGCGCATGCTTATAATTAAACACATATCTAGGGGCTGATTTCAATCTTCCCCAGGAAAGGGAAGACTGGTAGATGCCATCCTTGTACTCTACATTGGCCCCACCCCAGGTTACTGGTGTTTCCAAGATAAAAACCTGTGCACATGTTTGGTACCCTGGAATTTGTAGCTGTGACCCAGAGAAAACATCCTTTGATAGTCTGGCTCTGATGAACAACAAAGCTTGTGTTCATGAGTTCACAGAATTGTGGCAAACAACTAAATATTTCCTAACTGGTAATCACCCTAGGCATCAGAGCAGAGAGCAGAGAGAAATGCCCATCTCCCAATCTCAACCTAAAGAAGTTTATTTGTAGGAGGGAGGGGCAAGATGGCAGAGAAGTAGGGATCTCTCTAATCTCCGCCCGCCCACAGCTATCAAACTGAGAAGGACTGAAGCCCCAATACTTTGATCTGGAGAGGGGGAGGAAAACACACAGAGTCCATTTAGATGACAGCTTCTTAGGTGTCTGAGTGAATGCGAACTGGGGAAATAAAAACAGACCGGGGCCGGAGGCTCTGATGGGTGGGAGCCCCAACCCAATGCAGACCTGGGGAGAGTGCCCAGAGCAGGGGCGCAGGGCGTTGTGTGGAGTGGCGGCTCAGGGCTGCTGAGGGCCGTGTGTGGAGTGGCCCCGCAGAGCGGCAGAGAGCAGTGGAGAATGGCGGAGAGCCGAGGGGAAGAGAAAGAGAGACTGAAAATGCTCATAGAGTGGTGTCTAGAGAAGAGAAAAACCTCGGCTCAGGACAGAGAGAGATACAATCATCCCATATATAACCTCTGAGTGCAGGGAGAGAAATTCATCCCCCTTAGCTGGCTTACTCTTCCTTGGGCTCTGTGGCATGCTGATTCCAGGCAGAGCTAGGAAAAGCTGGCTCCCCAGTCCCCCTATTCGATCCTGACTATAAAGCCGCTCGCCTGCCAGAGTACATCTCATCTGGGGCGGTAGCATTAAAGTGCATGGACTAGGATTTGGAAATGAGGCAGGGCTTGGAAAAAACAACATGGCTAGACTGAGGCACAGGGAGATCGGACTCAAAGGACTGGCTTGCAATGCGTGGTCCAAGAAGGGCTTTGGGTACTGCCATTCTCCCCACAACCACCAAGGCGGGGCCTCGGAGAGCAACCCCCGAGACCCGACTTACCTACACCAAATCATGCCCATCTGCACTGGAGAGCTACTTTTTCTTCTTTTTCTTTTTTTTTCCTTTTTTCTTTTTTTCTTTTTTCTCTTTTCTTTTTTCCTTCTTTTCTCCTTTCCCTGCCTGGAGTCTGAGAAAGACCAACATTTATGCACTGCCGTGATAACATCAATTCTTCCATCCAGATATATTTTCCCTTATCTCATTCTTATCTCTCCCCTCCACAGGTTTTACACTATCAGACTGTCCTTTGTCTTTCGTTGTTTCTGTCCCCCTTTTTTCTTTTCTTTTCCTTTCTTTTCTTTTTTTCCTTCCCCTTTTGTTTTGCTTGTTTATTTGATTTGTCTGTGCGTTTGCATGCTTTTGTTCCCTGTGTGTTTTCCTTTTCAGAGCTACCTCAAGAAACAAGCCAAAGTACACATGGTGGAGAGTCCCAAATATCACTGACTAGGGAAGTAAAATAATCAAAGGCACAAAAAGAGAAACCGAGAGACACCATTAAAAGAACACTTCCTGAAACAACAGGCCCTGGACAGTCAATGAGCCTCCTATAATAGAGCAATACTCACAGGTGCAGAGTGCATAACGAGCTTTTAAAACTGACAAGAGACAGAAAGCTAGCCAAAATGATGAAATGAAAGAACTCTCCTCAAAAGAAATTCCAGGAAGAAATCACAGCCACAGAACTGCTCAAAACAGATATAAGCAACATAACTGAACAAAAATTTAGAAAAATTATCATAAAATTAATTCCTGGGCTTGAAAAAAGCATCAGAGAAGATGTTGATACAAAGACTAGGGACTTTCAATATAGCTGTGACAAGTTAAAAAAGGCTAGAAATGAGGTGCATAATAAAATGGAGGCAGCCACTGCACGGATTGAAGAGGCAGAGAGAATGGGTGAATTAGAAGACACAGTTACAGCAAAAGAGGAAGCCAAGAAAAAGAGAGAGAAATTGACACAGGAGCAAGAAAGGAGAATTGGAGACCTGAGTGATAAAATGAAACGGAACAATATCTGTATCACAGGAATTCCTGAAGAAGAAGAAAGAGAAAAAAGTCCTAAAGGGGTGTTGATCAAATTATAACCGAGAACTTCCCCAAATTGGGGAATGAAATAGACATTGAAATCCAAGAGACACAGAGAACTCCCCTAAAACGTAACTTGAATGGACCTTCGGGCATGACATATCATACTGAAACTGGCAAAATATAAAGATAAAGAGATAATCCTGAAAGCAGCTAGGTTTAAAAGTGCCCTAACATACAAAGGGAAACCCATGAAAGTGGTTACAGACCTATCGACTGAAACTTGGCAGGCCAGAAAGGAATGACAGGAAATTTTCAATGTGATGAACAGAAAAAATATGCAGCCAAGAAGATTTTTATGCAGCGAGCCCGTCATTAAAAATAGGAGGAGACATAAACGTGTCCCAAATAAACAAAAATTGAGAGAATTCGTCACCACCAAACCAGCCCTACAAGAAATCGTAAGAGGGATTCTATGAGGAAAATGTGCAAGGAATACAAGGTACCAGAGACACCGCTATCAACATGAACTCCACAGAAAACACAATGAACCCAAACCTACATTTTTCAATAATAACACTGAATGTAAATGGACTGAATGCCCCAATCAAACGACGCAGGGTAGCAGAATGGATAAAAACCAAAATCCATCAATTTGCTGTCTACAAAAGACTAATCTTAGACCTGAAGACACCTTCAGATTGAAAGGAAGGGGATGGAGAAATATCTAACATGCGACTAGAAGTCAAAAGAAAGCCGGAGTAGCCATACTTATATTGGACAAACTGGATTTTAAAGTAAAGGCAGTAAAAAAAAAAACAGGAAGAAGGACATTATATAATAATTACAGTGTCTCTCCATCAGAAAGAGCTAACAATTATAAACATCTATGCGCCGAATTTTGGAGCACTGAAATACATAAAACAGTTAATCCCAAACAGAAACAATCTTATTGATAAGAATGTGCTTATCGCAGGGGATTTTAGTACTCCACTTACAGCAATGTAGAGGTCAACCACACAGAAAATCACTAAAGAAACAATGGACCTGAACGGCACATTGAAACAGATGGAATTGATAGGTATATTTAGATCTTTGCATCTTGAAGCTAGGGAATTCACTTTCTTCTCGAGTGCGCATGGCACATTCTCAAAGATAGATCACATACTGGGGCATAAAGCAGCCCTCCATAAATACAAACGAATTGAGATCATACAATGCACACTTTCAGATCACAATGCTATGAAACTTGAAATCAATCACAGTAAAAAGTCTGGAAAACCTCCAAAAATGTGGAGGTAAAAAACCACCCTACTGAAAAATGATTGGGCCAATCAAGCAGTTAGAGAAGAAATTAAAAAATATATGGAAACAAATGAAAATGAAAATACAACAATCCTAACTCTCTGGGACGCAGCAAATGCAGTCCGAAGAAGACAGGATATTGCAATCGAGGCATATTTAAACAAACTAGAAAAAGCACAAATTTAAAATCTAGCAGAGCACCTAAGGAAACTAGAAGGGGAACTTCAAGAGCACCCCAAACCCAGTAGAATAAGAGAAATAATAAAGATCAGGGCATAAATAAACAATATAGAATCCAAGAAAACAGGTGAGCAGATCAATGAAACCAGGAGTTGGTTTTTTAAAAAAATAAACAAAATGGATAAACCTCTAGCCAGGCTCCTCAAAAAGAAAAGAGAGAACACTCAAAAGACAAAATCATGAATGAAAATGGATCTATCACAACCAATCCTTCAGAAATACAAGCAATCATCAGAGATTCCTATGAAAAATTATATGCAAACAAACTGGACAATCTAGAAGAAATGGACAAATTCCTAAACACACATGCACTCCCAAAATTCAAACAGGAAGAGATAGAAAATATGAAGATACCCATAAGCCATGAAGAAATCAAATCAGTGATCAAAAATCTCCCAACAAATAAGAGCCCAGGGTAAAATGGCTTCCCAGGGGAATTCTACCAGACATTTAAAGCAGAGTTTTCAAACTATTCCAAAAAATAGAAATAGAAGGAAAACTTCCAAACTCATACTACGAAGCCAGCATCACTTTATTTCCCAAACCAGACAGAGAACCAACAAAAAAAGAAAACTACAGGCCAATATCCTTAATGAATACAGATGCAAAAATCCAACAAGATACTAGAAAATCGAATTCAACAGCATATATAAAGAATTATCCACCATGATCAGGTGGGTTTCATTCCTGGGTTACAGGACTGGTTCAAGATTCGCAAATCCAGCAACGTGATACATCACGTTAACAAAAGAAAAGATAAAAACCATATGATCCTGTCGATAGATGCAGAAAAAGCATTTGACAAAATACAGCATCCTTTCTTAATAAAAACCCTGAAGAAAGTCGGGATAGAAGGAACTTACTTAAACATTATAAAAGCAATCTATGAAAAGTCCACAGATAATATCATCCTCAATGGAGAAAAACTGAGAGCTTTCCCCATGAGATCAGGAACAAGACAGGGATGTTCACTCTCAACACTGTTGTTTCACATAGTGCTGGAGGTCCTAGCATCAGCAATCAGACAACAAAAGGAAATAAAAGGCATCAGAATCAGCAAAGAAGAAGTCAAACTTTCACTTTTCGCAGTTGAAATCATAATCTACATGGAAAACCCTATCGACTCCACCAGAAGCCTACTAGAACTGATCCAGGAAATCAGCAAAGTCACAGGGTACACAATCTACATACAGAAATCGGTTGCATTTTTATACACCAATAATGAAGCAACAGAAAGAGAAATCAAGAAACGGATCCCATTCACAATTGCACGAAAAACCATAAAATACCTAGGAAGAAACCTACCCAAAGACGTAAAAGACCTGTACGATGAAAACTATAGAAAGCTTATGAAAGAAATTGAAGAAGACACAAAGAAATGGAAAAGCATTCCATGCTCATCTATCGGAAGAATAAACATTGTTAAAATGTCATTATTACCCAAAGCAATCTACACATTCAATGCAATACCAATTAAAATTGCCCCAGCATTCTTCTCAAAGCTGGAACAAACTATTCTAAAATTCATATGGAACCACAAGAAACCCCGAATAGCTAAAGTAATACTGAAGAAGAAAACCAAAACGGGAGTCATCACAATCCCAGACTTTAGACTGTACTACAAAGCTGTCATCACCAAGAGAGTATGGTACTGGCACAAAAACAGACACATAGACCAGTGGAATAGATTAGAGAGCCCAGAACTGGACCCACAAATGTATGGCCAATTAATCTTTGACAAAGGAGGAAAGAGTATCCAATGGCAAAAAGATAGCCTCTTTAATAGGTGGTGCTGGGAGAACTGGACAGCAACATG
>CM053579.1:51019002-51037264 GCA_028646485.1 Cryptoprocta ferox
TGGTAAAGGGGGGTGATGGTCTTGGTGGAGGTCACTTGTGGGGAAGAGCACTGGGTGTTATATGGAAACCAACCTGACAATAAACTATAAAGTTTAAAAAAAAAATAAATGGTGCTCAGAAAATAAAAATAAAAACAAAAATAAGCGGTGTTAGTGATATTGGGTACTCACGTGTAAAAGAATGAACTGGACCCCAATTTTACACCACTTACAAAAATTAACTCAAAATCTATTAAAAGGCTTAAGAGTAAGACCTGAAACCGTGAAACTCCTAGGAAAAAATGTAGGGGAAAAACTGCTTCACATGGGTCTTGGGATGGCACACATAAACTCAAGCAACAAAATACAAAATAAATAAATGAGTTTACATCATATCAAAAAGCTTTTGCACAGCAAAAGAATTATAAAAATAATGTGATAGATATATACATTGTGAAATGGTTACCACAATTAAGCTAATTAATACATCAAGCATCAAACCGTAGTGCATACTTGATATTTTCTGAGTAAACCTTTAGCATTCGCATCCTCAAAAAATTCTTAAATTTTTTGAAGAAAACATTAAATGTGAAAGAATATAAGTTTTTCAAATTTCTTCTAAGAGTAATGTGAGCAAATTTTGAAGACCATTGTTTAAACACTGAAGTGCATACATATCAATGTTAAAAATGCACATTTCCCATTCCGTTGCCAGGGATTCTAATTCAATGGTTTGTGCTTGGAATTTAGAAATGTATCCTTTTAAGAAACTTTTGACTAAATTCTAAAGTTAGTTTCTTTTCATAAAACTTTGAGAAATGCTGCTTCTTTAAATATCTGCATTTGTCCTCTCCAACTACCTCTTGCAGCAAATTAAGATCCAAACACAGAAAACCACACAATTTAGGAGGTGTCCCAGCCCAGATCTTCAACACCCAGAGATCCAACCTCAGAGACCAAAATGTCTATGTTAGGATACCAAATACATGATTTTCTCCCAACTTTAACTTAATCCATTTACTCTATCAGACTTGGTCCTAAAATTTCAGGATATGGCTGAATAACTGTTCAATTCATAACCTCTCTGTCAGATTCCTTCCTAAAAGGCTAGTATTTAGAAAGCTTAACATATATCAATCAAAATATTATAGAAATATAAGATAAATTTGATTATTTCAATCACTGTAAAATAGGCTTAAATGCCTATAAATCTTCATAAAGTGCCAAAAAACAAATCACCAATCAACTATTTCTGAATAGTATCTGAAAAATATTACATTTGTCTTATTTTGGTTTAACTTATAAATAAATAAAGAAGAAAATGCAATTAGATTTATAGCTAAGAAGTTGTATTTTATAAAGCATAAAATACAAGTATTTGAGCCTAATCAAAAAGTTCTATTTTATTATTTTAATTAAACTCATAAGTGTTTCATTATTTTGAATGTGAATGTGATCTAATTATACATCTTCTCATCTGTATGGATGACAATATCAGACTTATAAAGGATGATGGTCATCACTGTTAATCTTTACTAAGCCACCTACTTATTTTTGTTAAGTTTTTATTTAAATTCCAGTTAGTTAACATACAGTGTAATATATGTTTCAGGCGTACCATATAGTGATTCAACACTTCCATACAACACCCAGTGCTCATTTTAGCACCTGCTAAATTGTGCAGTTTTCTGTGTTTGGATCCTAATTTGCTGCAAGAGGTAGTTAGAGAGGGCAATGCAGATGTTTACAGAAGCAGCATTTCTCAAAGTTTTATGAAAAGTGTACTCCTTAATCCCAATCACCTTCCACTCCTTCCCCTGTGGTATCCATCAATTTGTTCTCTATAGTTAAGAGTTTTTTGGTTTGCCCCTCTCTCTCTTTCTCTCTTTTTTACCTTTGCTCATTTGTTTTGTTTCCTAAATTCCACATATGAGTAAAATAATATGGTGTTTGCCTTTCTCTGACTATCTTGTTTTGCTCAACATAATATTCTCTACCTCAATCTGTGTCATTGCAAATGGCAAGATTTTATTCTTTTTATGGCTGGATAATATTCCATTATATATTATATGTTATATATTATATATTATATATAAATATATATAATACACACATATGCCACATCTTCTTTATCCATTCATCAGTGAATGGCCACTTGGGCTGTTTCCATATTTTGGATATTGTAGATAATAGTGCTATATACATCTGGGCATATGTATCCCTTTGAATTAGTATTTTTATATTCTTTGGCTAAGTAACTAGTAGTGCAGTTGCTGGATCATAGAGTAGTTGTATTTATAACTTTTTGGGGAACACCCATACTGTTTTCAGTGTGGCTGCACCACTTTGCATTCCCACCAACAGTGCAAGAGTGTTTCCCTTTCTCCGCAACCTTGCCAACACCTATTGTTTCTTCTGTGGTTAGTTTTAGACATTCTGACAAATTTGAGGTGATATCTCATTGTAGATTTAACTAGTATTTCCCTGATGATCAGTGATGTTGAGCAGCTTTTCATGTCTCTGTTGGCCATCTGCATACCATCTTTGGAAAATCAAATCAGCAAAAGTGCACTTTAAATATATACAATTTTATCTGTCAGTTATACCTAGATAAAGCTGAAAAACTAATATTTCAACATTTTATTTATTTTTATTTTTTAATGTTTATTTATTTTTTAGAGAGAGAGAGGGAAAGAGTGAGAGAGAGAGAGACAGAGCATGAATGGGGGAGTGGCAGAGAAAGAGGGAGACACAGAATCTGAAGCAGGCTTCAAGCTCCAAGCTGTCAGCACAGAGCCTGATGCAGGGCTCAAACTCATGAACCACGAGATCATGACCTGAGTTGAAGTCAGACTCTTAACTGACTGAGCCACCTAGGTGCCCCTAAACATTTTAATAGCTAATAAAGTGATGAGCAGCTTTAAGCAATTTTGAATATTTTACTTCTGATGTATTGTTTATGTTAGCATATTAGATAAAACAGTTTATCATTCTTATGAATATATCCAGATTACTTAGATAAGTTATGAATTGATATCCACTATCATCATTTAAATTTAACTTTTGATTTCGGGGTAGGAGTTAAGATGGTGGAGTAGTATGGTGACCTTGAGCTTCCCTCATCCCTGAAACACAGATCAACATCAAACCATTTTGAACACCTAATAAATAGATCTGAGGATTAATGCCATAATCTGAATAATTTGAGTGAGAGGTCTTGGCAGGTATGCAGTGCAGACAGGTGAACTAGAGGAAAGGAAAGCCATGGTGCCATGAAAGGTAGGGAGCCATATTTGTTGACAGAGGACTGAGAGAGAATGAGAAAAGGGGAGACAGTGCAGTGAGTCAGGATCATGTAAGAAGAGCACTCCCTCTGACAGTAGCTGGAGAGAAAGAGAAAGAGTGAAAACACTCACAGGGAAATGGACAAGAAATGAGTTCCCAAAAACCATTGACAGAGAAAAAGGAGAGGGTTTAAGTACACCCAGTTTTCTATAAACAGTGAAACACAGAGTCTGAAGTTTCAGAGCTCAGTGACTGGCGGTGCTCCATCAAGGAAGTAGGGCGAATCCCTGGGAATGGGCAACATGGTCTGAGGGGCCCATGTGCCATATGGGCAGAAGCAGTTCCCCTGCTTGGAGTGCATTTGCTAGAGGCAATATGTCCTCTCTGTGGGCAAAAGTCCTGGCTGGCCTCAGAGAACTGCTGTGTTTACTGATTTGGGAATGAAGATTCCAGCTAAACCGAAACTTGGCTCTCTGTTTCCATTTACCATAAACTCTGAACCTCTGCTGCTGCCCAGTCATGGTAACATTTTCTGGGACAAGTCATTACCCAGCCATTGCTTGGCAGGACACTACCCCAGATGATCAGTGCAGGTCCAAGCCATGGAAGTCTCTGAAGTGTGTGGAATTTTGAAACACAGCACCATCTGTAATAAAACTCTGGAGGGAAGCACCACCTGGCAGGCAGACAGCATGGACACATAAGGTAAAGGCAGGATGTGGACAGAAGCCTGAGACACAGGAAGGGTGATTGATCACGCATCTGTTAGGGCACATAGTTCCCACTCTAGAGACGAGATAGTGGGGTGAAGAAATTTTAACCTCTACCCACCCTCACTGGTCTACCCCAGTGAGCTAAGCAACACCACCAAGTGGAGAATGGAGCTCTGACACCAAGACACACACACCTGCATCCTCCAAGCACATTCTCCAGAAGACTAGAACAAATCCCTTCCACCCTCTTAGTCTGCAGATCATAGTGTGCTTCAAAGTTTCAGTTCTAGGGGAAACTGGATCTAGCTTCATTTGGGTTCCATTTTGTTTGCTTGTTCATTTGTTTGCTTTCCTTGCTTCTGTTTTGTTTATGTTGTTTTTTTCTTTTTTCCCTCTTAAATAGAGAAAAAATCAAACCTTTTTCTACTTCATTTTCTTTATTTTATTCTATTTTATTTATTTAATTTTTAAAAAATTAATTACTATTTTTAACTTTTTTTCCTTATTCTTTTTTATCAAGTTTCTCATAACAAGCAGACTGAAACACCTTGGATTTAGCTTCCTTTATTTGATATTTTTGTTTTGTTTTTAATTTTTTAAATTAAGTTAAATTAAATTTAATTTAAATTTCCTTCTCCAAAATAGCAAGATGGAAGAATTAATCCCCCCAAAAAGAGGAGAAATAAATGACATCTAGGAATTTAATCAACACAGATATAAGTAAGATAACTCAACTAGAAATTAAAATCATGATTAAAGGAATACTAGCTGGGAATTAAAAAAAAAACATAGAAGACACCAGAAAATCCCTTTCTGCAGAGATAAAAGAACTAAATTCTAGTCAGGCTGAAATTAAAAATGCTATAGCTAAGATGCAATTTTGAATATATGCCATTATAGCAAGGATGGATGAAACAGAGCAGTTATATAGAAGATAAAATCACAGAAAATAATGAAGCTGGAAAAAAGGAAACAAAGCCAAAGATCACAATACAAGACTTAGAGAACGTGGAGGAGTTAAGATGGCAGAGAAGTAGGGGGATCCTGCGATTTCCTCATCCTTCAATCACAGCTGTACTGAGGTGAGATCACTTGAAACACCTATAAAATTGATCTAGAGATTGGCAGATCCACATTTTGAGGGAGACAGCTTGGCAGGTGCAAGGTACATAGAAGTGAATTGGGGGAGAGAAAAACGGCTGTGCCAGGGAAGAGAGGGAACCCTTTCCATGGAAAGGCAAAAGGGAGAAAAAGAGAGAAAGGTTTTAAAGTTTATCATCGAGTTAGTTAGCACATGAGGAAAACCTCTCTGGACCACAGACTGGGGAACAAAAAGTACTAAGTGTCCCAGTTTGTTTGTCTGTCTGTCTGTCTGTTTTCAAACAGTGTTTGGAGCTCAAATTCTGAGATTTTGGAAGTGTGTAACATTCTCTGGAGTGGAACTATAACACAAGATCCTGGGGAGGAGGACCTGACCCCAGAGCATTATGTATGGTGTAGGGATATATGGGTACACTGGGAGAGAACATTCCCCTTCCTGGAGTACTTTTGGGAGAGGGTTTATTGCCTCCCTAAGGACAAAAGACCCTCTAGGTGCCAGCCAAAGGTGATTCATTAGCAGGTGGGAGATGGTCTACTCCAAATGAGGGGAGTAGATCTGCACTGTGCTGGGTCCTTTAAGGCTTTGGATCTTGAATACCAGCAACACACCAAAGAGAAAACACAGGAGAGTTGTGGCCCAGGGCGAGCTGACTGCCCTCACTATTCTAAGGGCTGCCTGAACAACAAAGGGTGTGAGATCCCTGGTCTGGGGATGAGAGATTGGGGTGACATCATTTTCCCCCCAAAACCACATGATGGGATTTCAGAAAGCAATACAGCGTCCTCCAGTGGAGGCAGGACACCCTCCCCACTAAGCCTTGCAAATGTTTATTTACTGGGGCAAAAATGACTCTAGGCCAATGCAGTGGGCCTCTCCACAAGACCAGCACAGCCAGCACCCCCCATGCAACACATGCACTGAAAATCGAGTGCTTTAAAAGGACACCTGCAGTTCTTTTTCTTTTTTTTTTTTTTTTTACTTTTTTCTTTTAGAATCAGGCTCATGGACTCTTGTCATTGTTGTTGCTGTTGTTGTTGTTGTTGTTTTCATTTCCTTTGCTCTTTTTTTTGTGAATCGGGCATTTTTATTCTTTTCTTTTTCTTTCTTTTGTTTATTTTTTTCCCTTTTCTTTTGTTGGAATCTCCCTTATAGTTTTTAATTCTTTGTTGTTGTTTTTTTTAGTTCCCTTTGCTTTTCTCTTTTTTTGGTGGATTAGGCTTCCCCCTCACTTTTTTTTTAGGTTTACTTCAACAAAAATTTCAAAGCATACCTAGTTAAAAAGCATACAAAGGTCAAAAGAAAGCCAAAGTAACCATCCTTATATCAGACAAAGTAGATTTTAAATCAAAGACTGTAACAAGATACGGAGAAAGGCATTATATCATAATTAAGGGGCGTTTCAATCAAAAAGATCTAACAGTTGTAAATATTTTTGCCCCTGACATGTCACCCCAAATATACAAATCATTCAGAAACATAAAGAAACTCATTGATAATAATACCATAAGAGTAGGAGACTTTCATACCCATTTACAGCAATGCACAGGAAATCAGCAAGGAAACAATGGCTTTGAATGACACACTGGACTAACTGGACTTAACAGATATATTCAGAACATTTCATCCCAAAGCAAAAGAATACACATTCTTCTCGAGTGCATATGGAACATTTCCAGAATAGACCACATACTGGGTCACAAATCAGCTCTTAACAGATACAAAAATATTTACATCATACCATGCATATTATCAGATTACAATGATATGAAACTTGAAATCAACCACAAAAATTTGGAAAGCCCTCAAATACATGAAGGTTAAGGAACATCCCACTAAAGAATGAATGGGTTGGGACCCCTGGGTGGCTCAGTAGGTTAACCGGCCGATTTCAGCTCAGGTCATGATTTCACAGCTCATGGGTTCAAGCCCTGAGTCAGGCTCTGTGCTGACAGCTCAGAGCCTGGAGCCTGTGTCATATTCTGTGTCTCTCTCTCTCTCTGACCCTCCCCCACTCACACTTTGTCTCTCTCTCTCTCAAAAAGTAAACATTTAAAAACATAAAAAAATAATTTAAAAACATTGTAAAGAATGAATGGGCTGACCAGGAAATAACAGAAGAAATAGAAAAATACATGGAAGCAAATTAAAATGAAAACATGACAGGTCAAATCTTTTGGGATGCAACAAAGGCAATGCTAGGAAGAAAGTACATTGCAAATTCTGGCCTATCTCAAAAGCAAGAAAGGTCCCAAATACACAACCTAACCTTACACCTAAATGAGCTAAGAAAGGAGCAGCAAAAAAAACCCTAAAGCTAGCAGAAAAGGGGAAATAATAAAGATTAGAGCAGAAATAGAAGATATAGGAAAAAAAAAACAATAGAATTGATCAATGAAACTAAGTGCTGGTTCTTTGGAAGAATAAACAAAATTGCTAACACCCTAGCCAGACCTATCAGAGAGAGAGAGAGAGACAAAGGATCCGGTTAGGTAAAATAATGAATCGGGGCACCAGGGTGGCTCAGTCATTTAAACGTCCGACTTCAGCTCATGTCATGATCTCATGATTTGTGATTTGATCCCTACATCAGGCTCTATGCTGACAGCTTAGAGCCTGGAGCCTGCTTCAGAATCGGTGTTTCCCTCTCTCTCTGCCCGTCCCCTGCTGGTACTCTGTCTCTTTATTAAAAATAAATAAACATTAACAAAAATTGTTTAATGAACAAAAGAGGAGAGATAACAACCAAGACCACAGAAATAAAAACAAGTATAAGAGAATACTATGAAAACCTATATGCCAACAAACTGAGTAATCTGGAAGAAACAGACAAATTCATAGAAATTCATAAACTACCAAAGGTCAAACAAGAAGTAGAAAATTTGAACAGGCTTATAACCAGGAATGAAATTAAATCATTTTTCAAAAATATCCCACTCAGTGGTGGCAAGATGGCAGAGAAGTAGGGAGTTTCTTATTTTCTGCCTGCATCTCTCAAACAAAGAAGGGCTGAAGCCAAAGGACTCTGAACCGCAAGAGTCTGGGAGGAAAGGAGACGGAGTCCACTAAGAAGACAGCCTCGTAGGTGCATGATTGTGAACTGGGGAAGATAAAAACGAGCCGGGAAATGGAAGCACGGAGGGGAGGGAGGCCCTTCTATGGAGAGACAAAGGGAAGAGAAAGAGCAGCTAGGGAATTGTAGAACTGTACCTGGAGAAGTGAAAAACCTCAGCCCAGGATGGAGAGGGATCCTATCATCTCATATCTAACTGCAGGGCTTGTGGAGAGAAATCCCATCTCTAACTGCAGAGCTTTCTTTGGGCTGGGTGCCCCAGTCCCAGAAAATCCCCAGAATAGAAGGTACGCAAGGGACACAGTCGACATCAGAAGGAATGGTTCCCTGCCGGGTGACCTGCTCCAACCCCTAATAGGAAGAGCCCTGGCCAGTGGGATTACATTTCTGGTGGTATCATTAATGCACACAAAGTAAGAACTTGAAATGTGGCTGGGTGTGGGACATAGAACACGACCCACCTTGGCTGCACACGCAGCACGATGAGATCAGACCCAAAGGAGTGATTTGGAACACCTGATTTGAGAGACACTGGGGGTCGCCATTTTTCTCCCCACAGCCATCAAGGCAGGGCCTCAGGGGGCTGCCAGCAGGACCCACAATGGAGGCAAGACCCGCCTACACCAAACCACGACCATCTGCGCTGGGTAGCTGCTTTTTCACTGGAGCCCAGATAGATGCTGCAGAAATAGACAGCTCCTCCCCCAAGACAGGCACTGATGCATTACTGTGATTAACTGTAGATCAATTCTTGCTATTCAGATATATTCTCCCTGATCTCATTCTTATCTCTCCCTTCCTCTGGACTGGTTATTCTGGTCATAAGTTTGCTTAAATAGGCATATTTAATCCATTTTCTTGATGCATGTTCTACACCACCTTCATTACCTTCCTTTCTCTCTCTCTGAAATAATCAGAATACATAGTTCCTCAGGGTAAGAGTATCTTCGTTTTATTTCTTCTCACCTCCTGCCATATTCTCCTTATTCTCTCTCTGAATTAAGGCTTTTAGTCTCTCTGTCTGGTCAATGTACCATTTATCTTTCTCCCCGTCCCTGTCATTTGTCTCTTTGTATATGCTTTACCATCAGCACTGCCTCCACTCTGCTCTTTATTTATTGCTGGGATTTCTGGTTTTATACATTTAGACTGTCCTTTGTCTTTTGTTGTTTTTGTTTTGTGGGGTATTTTTTTTCCGGTTTGCTTGTTTGTTTGATTTGTTTGTGCGCTTGTGTGCTTTTGTTCCCTGTTTATTTGTCTGTTTGTTATTCTTTCCAGGGCAACCTCAAGAAACAAGACAAAGTACACATGGTGGAGAGTCCCAAACATCACTACGAGTAGGGAAATAAAATAACCAAAGCCACAACAAGAGAGACCAAAGGACACCCATCAAAAAATCAGTAGGTTGGCCATCCAACTTTGGCTCAGGTCATGATCTCACAGCCTTGTGAGTTTCAGCTCCCTGTCAGGCTTTGTGCTGACAGCTCAGAGCCTGCAGCCTGCTTCAGATTCTGTGTATCCCTCTCTCTCTCTGTCCTTCCCCCACCCACACTTTGTCTGCCCCCCCTCTCTAGAATAAACTTAAATATTTTTTTTAATATTTTAAATTTATTTATTTTAAAACTGATTATATATATATATATATAATTGACATATAACTTTGTTAGTTTTAGGTGCACAACATAATGATTTAATATAAGTATATATTGCAAAGTGATAACTAAAATGAGTTTAGTTAGTATCCATTACCACGCATATTTACACATTTTTGTGATGAATTTTAAGATCTAATGTCTTAGCAATTTTCAAATGTACAATTTAGGCATCCCTAAATTTAAAATATTTTAATAAATAAAAGCATTGGGTATAATAGACTTGAGAACCTCTAGTTTGATCCCATCATGTCAGACATATTTCCATTTGCCAGATTGGTATAAGAATGGTGGAAAATTTTTTGCCAATAAATAGTAAATGGAATCTGCTGGGGAATTTCCTCACTAATAAAAGAGAGAACTGAATAGGATGCATTTTTTGTTAGAGAGAAAGAGAGAGAGAGAGAGAGTGAGACAGAGAGAATGTGATTAGGGGAGAGGAGCAGAGGGAAAGAGAGAGAACCTTAAGCAGACTCCATGCTCAGTGTGAAGCCCAACGTGGGGCTTGGTCCCACAACCCAGGGATCATGACCTGAGATGAAACAAAGAGACAGATGCTCAGCCAACTGAGGCACCCTAAACTTTTTTAAGTTGCATTTTAAGTGCAATCCAGTGGAATTAAGTACACTCACAAAATCATGCAACCAGCTCCACTATCCATTTCCAAACTTGTTTATCATCCAAAACTGAAACTCTGTACCTATTAAGAAATAAATCCCCCCATTCCACCCTCACAGAGAGCTGATAACCATTATTCTAATGTTTTTCTCTATGAATTTGACTATTCCTGGTATCTCACATGAATTAAATCATATAATGCTTGATTTTTGTGTATTTGGCTTATGCTACTTAGCATAATATCTTTCAGGTTCATCTATGATATAGCATGTGTCAAAATTTCATTCCTTTTTAAAGCTAAGTAATATTACATTGGACATATACTCCACATTTTGGTTGTCCATATATGCATCAAGAAACAATTGGGTTAGTTCCACTTTTTGAATATTGTTAATAATGATGCTATTATGAACACTGTCACATATTTGAGTCCCTTCTTTCAATTCTTGTGTTTTCTTAATGTTTATTTATTTATTTTGAGAGAGAAAGAGATAGGATGAGTGGGGGAGGAGCAGAGAGAGAGACTCCCAAGCAAGCTCCGTGCTGTCAGCATATAGCCCAACACAGGGCTTGATCTCAAGAATCATGAGATCATGACCTAAGCAGAGATCAAGAGTCATATGCTTAACAGACTGAGCCACCCAGGCGTCCTTCAATTCTTTTGAAATATACTACAAAGTGGAATTGATGGATCATATGGTGATTTTATGTTCAATATTTTCAGGAACTGCTATACTGTTTTCCATAGCAGCTTCAGAGCTTTATATTTCCACCAGCAATGCTCAAGGGCTCCAGTTTTCCCACTTCCTCACCAACACTTATTTTTTTTTTAAGTTATAATAGCAGGGCACCTGGGTGCCTCAGTATTTTAAGCATCCCACTCTTGGTTTTGGTTTCGTCATTACCTCATAGTACATGAGTTAGAGCCCTGTGTTGGTCTGTGCACTGACAGTGCAGAGCTTGCTTGGGATTCTTTCTCTCTCCCTCTCTCTCTCTGCTCCTCCCCTGTTTGTGCACTCTCTCTCTCTCAAAATAAGTAAATTTTAAAAATATAGTAAAATAAATAAATAAATAAATAAATAAAAGTCATCCTAATGGGTATTAAGTGGTAGTCATTGTGGTTTGGATCTGCATATCCCTAATATTTAGTGATGATGGGCATATATTCATGTGCGTATTTGCCATCTGTTTATATTCTTCGGAGAAATATCTACTCAAATCCTTTGCCCCTGTTTGTATTGGATTGTTTTGATCTTTGGAAATTCTTTATATATTCTGTCTATGAATCCCTTATCAGATATGTGGTTTGCAAATATTTTCTCTCATTCTGTAAGTTGTCTTTTTGCTATGTTTATAATTTCCTTTGATGCACAAATATGTTTTAATTTTCATCAAGTCCAATTTATTTATGTTTTCTTTTCTTTCCTGTGTTTTTGATGTCATGTCCAAGAAATTATTGCCAAATAAATGTCATGAAAATTTCCCCTATGATTCCTTCTAAGAGTTTTATAGTTTCACTCTTAGGTCTAACTTTTAGATTTTATGATCTATTTTGAATTAATTTTTGTATGTAGTGTAAGGTAAAGGTCTAACTTCATTCTTTTGCATGTGTATATTGTTTTCCTAGAACCATTTGTTGAAAAGACTATCTTTGCTCCCAATGAATGTTCCTGGCATCCTTGTCAGAGATCAGTTGATCATATATGTGAGTATTTATTTCTGGGCTCTTTATTCTATTCCATTTGTCTATATGTGTCTTCATGCCAGTATCACACCGTTTTGATTACTGTAGCTTTGTAGTATGTTTTTAAATTTTTTTTTAACATTTATTTATTTTTGAGAGACAGAGACAGAGCACAAGTTAGGGAGGGGCAGAGAGTGAGGGGACACAGAATCCAAAGCAGGCTCCGGGCTTGGGGCTGTCAGCACAGAGCCTGATGCAGAGCTCAAACTCACAAACTTTGAGATCATGACCTGAGCCAAACCTGGACGCTTAACCGACTGAGCCACCCAGGCACCCCTATAGTAGGTTTTGTAATCATAAATTGTGTGTCCTTCACATTAAATATTTTTATAGATTTTTCATGGAGGAGGGGCAAGATGGCAAAGAAGTTGGGTGGTCTGTAATTTTCGCCGGCCCACATCTATCAAACTGAGAAGGACTGAAGCCACATTACTCTGATCTGCAACAGTGGGAGGAAAACACACAGAGTCCACAAAGAAGACAACCTAAAAGGTGCCTGAAAGATTGTGAACTAAGGAAATAAAACAGTCCGGGCCCGGAGGTGTGGAGGGGAGGGAGCCCCTCCCTAGAGCAGAGCCGTGGAGAGTTTGCAGAGCCCCGGAGAGACAAGGCAAAGAGAAAAAGAGACTGGAAAGGCTCATAGAACTCTCTCTAGAAAAGAGAAAGAAACTCGGCCCGGGATGGAGAGGGATATTATCATCCCATATATAACCGCTGGGCACAGGGAGAGAAATCCTTCCCACCTAGCTGGCACTTTATTCCTTGGGCTGGGCTGCAGCACGCTGATTCCAGGCGGAGCCAGAAGAAAAATGCTCCTACACCTCCTACTCAATCCCGGCTAGGAAGCCAGCCACCCGCAGGAGTACATCTCATCTCAGGCAGTAGTATTAAAGTGCATGGACTAGGATTTGGAAATGAGGCAGGGCATTGAAAATACGACGTGGCCCTCCCATGGCACAGGGAGATCAGACTCAAAAGAGTGGCTTGCAATGCTTGGTTCAAGAAGGGCTTGGGGCGCCACCATTCTTCTCCCTGCAACCACCATTGTGGGGCCTCAGAAAACAGCCCCTGAGACCTATCTACACCAAACCACGCCCAACTGTGCAAAAGAGCTGTCTTTTTTTCTTGCCATCCAGATATATTTTCCCTTATCTCATTCTTATCTCCTCCCTCAGCTGGTTTTATGCTTTTAGACTGTCCTTTGTCTTTTGTTGTTTCTGTCCCCCCACCCTTTTCTTTTTTTTCTTTTCTTTTCTTTTTCTTTCCCCTATTGGTTTGCTTGTTTGTTTGATTTGTCTGTGTGCTTGTGTGCTTTTGTTCCCTGTGTGTTTGTCTGTCTGTTTTCCTTTTTCAGGGCTACCTCAAGAAACAAGCCAAAGTACACATGGTGGAGAGTCCCAAATATCACTGAGTAGGGAAATAAAATAACCAAAGGCACAACAAGGGAAACCAAGAGACACCATTAAAAGAACACTTCCTGAACGCACAGGCCCTGGACAGTCAATGAGCTTCCTTTAACAGAGCAATACTAAGAGGAGCACAGTGCATAACGAGCTTTTAAAACTGACAACAAACAGAAAGCTAGTCAAAATGACGAAATGAAAGAACTCTCCTCTAAAGAAATTCCAGGAAGAAGTCACAGCGACAGAACTGCTCAAAACAAATATAAGCAACATAACGGAGCAAAAATTTAGAATTGTCATAAAATTAATCGCTTGAAAAAAGCATAGAAGTCATCAGAGAAGCTATTGATACAAAGACAAGGGACCTTCAAAATAGATGTGATGAGTTAAAAAATATTATAAATGAGGTGCATAATAAAATGGAGGTGGCCACTGCACGGATTGAAGAGGCAGAGAGGAGAATAGGTGAATTGGAAGACACAGTTATAGCAAAAAAGGAAGCTGAGAAAAAGAGAGAGAAATTGATCCAGGAGCACGAAAGGAGAATTCTAGACCTCAGTGATACAATCAAACAGAACAATATCTGTATCATAGGAATTCATGAAGAAGAAGAAAGAGAAAAAGGTCCTAAAGTGGATCTGGATCAAACTATAGCTGAGAACTTCCCCATTCTGGGGAAGGAAATAAACACTGAATTCCAAGAAGCACAGCGAACTCCCCTTAGATGTAACTTGAATCGACCTTTGGCACGACATATCATAGTGAAATTGACGAAATACAAAGATAAAGAGAGAATTCTGAAAGCAGCTAGGGATAAAAGGGCCCTAACATACAAAAGGAAACCAATCAGAGTGGTTACAGACCTATCTAATGAGACTTGGCAGGCCAGAAAGGAATGGCAGGAATCTTCAATGTGATGAACAAAAAAAAAATATGCAGCCAAAAATCTTTATCCAGCAAACCTGTAATTCAAAATAGAAGGAGAGATAAAGGTGTTCCCAAATAAACAAAAATTGAGAGGATTCATCACCACCAAACCAGAACCTACAAGAAATCCTAAGAAGGACTCTATGAGGGAAATGTTGCAAGGAATACAAGATACCAGAGATGCCACTGCAAGCATGAACCCTACAGAGGACACAATGAATCTAAATCCACATTTTTCAATAATAAGACTAAATGTAAATGGACTAAATGCGCCAATCAAATGGCACAGGGTAGCAGAATGGATAAAAAAACAAAATCCATCTATTTGCTATCTACAAGAGATTCATTTTAGACCTGAAGACACCATCAAATTGAAAGTAAGAGGATGGAGAAATCTCTATAATGGAATGGACATCAAAAGAAAGCCAGAGCAGCCATACTTATATCAGACAAACTATACTTTAAAGTAAAGTCAGTAACAAAAGATGAAGAAGGACATTATATAATAATTACAGGTCTCTCCATTAGGAAGAGCTAACAATTATAAACATCTACGAGCTGAATTCGGGAGCATCAAAATACATAAAACAATTAATCACAAACAGAAAGAATCTTATTGATAAGAATGTGTTAATTGCAGGGGATTTTAATACCCCAGTTACAGTAATGGATAGATCAACCAGACAGAAAATCACTAAAGAAATAATGCACCTGAACGACACATAGGAATAGATGGAATTGATAGATATATTTAGAACTCTGCATCATGAAGCTAGGGAGTTCACTTTCTTCTCGAGTGCACATGGCACATTCTCCAAGATAGATCACATATTGGGTCATAAAGCAGCCCTCCATAAATAAAAAAGAATTGAGATCATACCACGCACACTTTCAGATCACAATGCTATGAAACTTGAAATTAATCACATAAAAAAGTCTGGAAAACCTCCAAAAAACATGGACGTTAAAAACCACCCTACTAAAGAATGATTGGGCCAATCAGGCAATTAGAGAAGAAATTAAAAAATATGTGGAAACATATGAAAATGAAAATGCAATAATCCAAATACTCGGAGACGCAGCAAAGGCAGTCCTAAGAGGAAAGTGTATTGCAGTCCAGGACTATTTCAAGAAACTAGAAAAAGCGCAAATTCAAAATCTACCAGAGCACCTAAAAGAACTAAAAGGGGAGCAGCAAGAGCACCCCAAACCCAGAAGAAGAAGAGAAATAATAAACATCAGGACATAAATAAACAATATAAAATCCACACACACACACACACACACAAAAAACAGTTGAACAGATCAATGAAACCAAGAGTTGGTTTTTTGAAAAAATAAACAAAATTGATAAACCTCTAGCCAGGCTCCTCAGAAAGAAGTGAACACCCAAATAGACAAAATCATGAATGAAAATAGATCTATTACAACCAATCCCTCAGAAATACAAGCAATCATCAAGGTATACTATGAAAAATTATATGCCAACAAACTGGACAACCTAGAATAAATGGACAAATTCCTAAACACACATGGACTACCAAAATTCAAACGGGCAAAGATAGAAAATCTGAACAGACCTGTAACCAGTGACGAAATCGAGTCAGTTATCAAAAAATCTCCCAACAAATAAGAGCCCGGTGCAAGAGGGCTTCCCAGGGGAATTCTACCAGACATTAAAAGCAGAGTTAATACCCAGTCTTCTCAAGCTATTCCAAAAAAAAAAAAAAAAAAGAAAGAAATAGAAGGAAAACTTCCCGACTCATTTTAGGAAGCCAGCACCACTTTGATTCCCAAACCAGACAGAGACCCAACAAAAAAAGAGTACTACAGGACAATGTCTTTCATAAATACAGATGCAAAAATCCTCAACAAGATACTAGAAAATAGAATTCAACAGCATATATAAAGAATTATTCATCATGATCAAGTGGGATTCATTCCTGGTTCAATATTCCTAAATCCATCAATGTGATACATCATGTTAACAAAAGAAAAGGTAAAAACCATATGATTCTGTCAATAGATGCAGAAAAAGCGTTTGAAAAAATACAACATCCTTTCTTAATAAAAACCCTTGAGAAAGTCGGGATAGAAGGAACTTACTTAAACATGATAAAAGTCATTTATGAAAAGCTCACAGCTAATATCATTCTCAATGGTGAAAAACTGAGAGCTTTCTCCTGAGAACAGGAACATGAGAAGGATGTCCACTCTCACCACTGTTGTTCAACATAGTGCTGGAAGTCCTAGCATCAGCAATCAGACAACAAAAGGAAATAAAAAGCATCAGAACTGGCAAAGATGAAGTCAAACTTTCACTTTTCGCAGATGACATGATACTCTACATGGAAAACCTGACCGACTCCACCAGAAGCCTCCTAGAACTGATCCATGAATTCAGCTAAGTTGCAGGGTACAAAATCAATGTACAGAAATCGGTCGCATTTTTATACACCAATAATCAAGCAAGAGAAAGAGAAATCAATAAACTGATCCCATTCACAATTGCTCGAAAAACAATAAAATACCAAGGAATAAACCTAACCAAAGATGTAAAAGACCTGTACGATGAAAACTATAGAGAACTTATGAAGGAAATTGAGGAAGACACAAAGAAATGGAAAAACATTCCATGCTCATGGATTGGAAGAATAAATATTGTTAAAATGTCACTATTACCCAAAGCAATCTACACATTCAATGCAATCCCAATCAATATTGCACCAGCATTCCTCTCAAAGCTAGAACAAACTACCCTAAAATTTGTATGGAACCACAAAAAACCCCGAAGAACCAAGATAGTATTGAAGAAGAAAACCAAAATGGGATGCATCACAATCCCAGACTTTAGTCTCTTCTACAAAGCTGTCATCATCAAGACAGGATGGTATTGGCACAAAAACAGTCACATAGACCAATGGAATAGAATAGAGAACCCAAAACTGGACCCACAATTGTTTGGCCAATTAATCTTTGACAAAGAAGGTAAGAGTATCCAATGGAAAAAAGACAGCCTCTTTAATAGGTGGTGCTGGGAGAACTGGACAGCAACATGCAGAAGAATGAAACAAGACCATTTTCTTACACCATACACAAAAATAAACTCAAAATGGATCAAAGACCTGAATGTGAGACAGGAAACCATCAAAACCATAGAGGAGAAAGCAGGCAATTGCCTCCTTGACCTCAACCGCAGCAATTTCCTACTCGACACATCCCCAAAGACAAGGGAATCAAGAACCAAAATAAACTATTGGGACCTCATCAAGACAAAAAGCTTCTGCACTGCAAAGGAAACAATCAATAAACCTAATAGGCAACCAACGGAATGGGAAAAGATAATTACAAATGACATATCGGATATATGGCTAGTATCCAAAATCTACAAAGAACTCACCAAACTCCACACCTGAAAAACAAACAATCCATTGAAGAAATGGGCAGAAGACATGAATAGACACTTCTCCAAAGAGGACATCCAGATGGCCAACATACACATGAAACGATGCTCAGCATCACTCATCATCAGGGAAATACAAATTAAACCACACTGAGATACCACCTCACACCAGTCAGAGTGGCTAAAATGAACAACTCAAGAGACAATAGATGCTGGCGAGGATGTGGAGAAATGGGCACCCTCCTACACTGTTGGTGGGAATGTAAACTGGTATAGCCACTCTGGAAAACAGTGTGGAGGTTCCTACAAAAAAGTATCCATAGAACTCCCCTATGACCCAGCAATAGCACTGCTGGGGATTTACCC
>CM053579.1:51037764-51055916 GCA_028646485.1 Cryptoprocta ferox
CATGGCAATGAGAAAGAATGAAATCTGGCCATTCGTAGCAAAGTGGATGGACCTCGAGGGTGTCATGCTAAGCGAAATAAGTCAGGTGGAGAAGGACAGATACCATATGTTTTCACTCATAGGTCTAATAGGAGATACCTAACAGAGGACCACGTGGAGGTTAAGGGAGGAAAAAGAGTTAGGGAGAGGGAGGAAGGCAAATCATGACAGACTCTTGAGTACTGAAAACAAACTGAGGGCTGAAGGGGGAGGGGGTAAGGGGAAGGTGGGTGATGGTCTTGAAGGAGGGCACTTGTGGGGAAGTGCACTGGATGTTATATGGAAACCAACTTGATAATAAACTATAAAAAAAGATTTTTCTTTAATTCTTCTGGGCCCCTTGAGTTCCATATGAATTTGAGCATAAATTTTTCTTTCTGTAAATAAAGAGTCATTGGAGATTTAATAAGGGTTTCATTGAATCTATAGGTAACTTTGGGTAGTATTGACATTTAACTACATTAAGTTTTCCAATCATTAACACAGGGTATCTTTCTATTTATTAATGTCTTTAATTTCTTTCAGTGATGTTTCATAGTTTCCAGGGTATCAATCTTTCACCTCCTTGATTAAATTTATCTCTATTGTATTCATTTTGATGCCATCATAACTTGAATTAATTGTTTTCTTAATTTAGAAGGACTTTTTTTGTCCTGACTGTTTGTTGTTGTTGTTGTTCCGGGAAGTCTGTCATGTGGAATCACAATGACTGGGAACAAAAGCAGTCTTCTTGTGACCAAAAAGAGAGAGGATATCAGCATTTTAAGGACAGAAGTAAAATAAAAGTGGGAAAAGACTAATTCCTTGATTATGAGGTTCTATATAATAACTCTGGAGTCTCCTACTTCTAGACTTCTTGTTATGTGAGATATTTAAGCTTTTTATCACTTAAGCTAAGTTTGGTCAGGTGTGCGTAATGTCATTTTATTTAACAATATCCCAAGGGGTATAATAGTAGAAGACATCTGAAACTGAAGTTAAATTATTTTAACATGAAACATTATATATACAGCCAAGTATATAAAACACGTAAGAATAGTTTAAACAATGATAATGAATAAACACATGTGTACTCATCATGCTAGCATGTGTACCAGCATGCTAGCAGACCCCTATATGTCCCTTCCTAGTTGCATTCCCTTTCTTCCCGACTTAGAAGCAATCCCTATTCTGATTTCAGTGCCATTCATTCACTTCCTTTATTCCCCAGCCTTACCACCTATGTAATGTATATATAAACAATTTATTGGGTAGGAGTATACTATATGCAATATTTTTGTTTTGTCTTTTTTAGAGTTTATTTATTTTGAGAGAGAGAGAGAGAGAGAGAGAAAGAGCATGTCAGAGAGAGAGAGAGAGAGAGAGAGAGAGAGAGAGAGAGACTGAGGATCCCAAACAGGCTCCATGCTGTCAGTGCAGAACCCAAGGCAGGGTTCTATCTAAAAAACCGTGAGATCATGACCTGAGCCGATCAAGAGTTGGACATTTAACTGACTGAGTCACCCAGGCACCCCTTTTTTTGTATTTTAACTGAGTACTAAGCACAAACTTAGCTGTGTAAAGTACAATATTGCTCTTATTAGATAAAGGTTACCAGAAGCCTATTATCTTAATATTCTCTAGATCATAATCTTTCCTGAAATGTTTATGGATAAGATCATCGGTGGAACCTGGAAAATTGCCAGGATTTACCTCAGAATATTTGGAAGTGCTAGTGTATGTGCCAAGTAAAGTACATCTAGCAGAAATATGGCTAGAGCTATACTATATATTTTCTGATGTTAAGCATACTGTGATCTATCAATAGTTTCAGGTATAGGTCAAAGCAAAATAATTCTAAGGGATTAAATAAGTGTTCTTAGTTAACCCCTGAAGGGAAGCAAATTTGCGGAGTACCTCCAAATTTCATCATCACTCTGTTAAGATAAGGGAAGTAGACATAAGAATCTAAGAAAACCACAGCAGGCTGTGTCTTCTGGTTAAAAATAAGTATAATTGGGGCGCCTGGGTGGCTCAATCGGTTAAGCGTCCGATTTTGGCTCAGGTCATGATCTCATGGTTCGTGAGTTCGAGTCCTGCATAGGGTTCTGTGCTGACAGCTCAGAGCCTGGAGTCTGCTTCAGATACTGTGTCTCCCTCTCTGTCTGCCCCTGCCCCACTGGCATTCTCTGTGTGTGTGTGTGTGTGTGTGTGTGTGTCTCAAAAAGAAATAAACATTAAAAAAATAAGCATAATGGACCAGAGATCTTGCTCATGGTTTCCCTCAGTATTTCTCAGTACTTCTGCTTTTTTAATCACACTGATTCAATCTGATTTTAATGCTTTCCATGTGTGGTGCACAAAGCTGTTGTACTGGGACCTCTCTTCACTTTATTCACAAGGATCTCTTCAGGTGATCTCCTATGTTGGATGTACTGTTTCCTGTATCCTAAATTTTCCTTCTTATTGATATACTTTATTGTTTTAATGCACACATCCTCTCACAGCTTCTTAAGAACAAGTGCACAGGATGTAAATTGTTTTAGATTTTGCATGTTTGAAACAATTTTTGTTCTAGCCTTATACTTGAGAGTTTGGCTGCCTATAGAATTTTACATGAGAGAATTTTCTTTCATAATTTGAAACCATTTTAACACTATCTTCTTGCTTTTAGTGTTGTTTGTGAGAAACACAAAAGCATTCCAATTAATCCTTTGTATTTTCATATAATGTGACTTTTACATTTTCTCTACATATCTATCTCTACTTCTATTTCCCTATGTATATTTTTATGGGTACATTTTTAAAACAGCTTTATTGAAGAATAATTATCTATTATAAAAGTTTCTCAGTTTAAGTGTACAATTAAATGATTCTTAAGAAACTTACTGAGTTGTGAAACCATCACTGCAATCCAGTTTTAGAATATTCCCATCACCCTAATAAGATTCTTCATGCTTGGTTACACTTAACCTTAGTTCTGGTTCCCAGCTCCAGGTACCACTAATCTACTTTCTTTCTCTATGACTTGGCACTTTCTCTAAGTATCTTTCTCTCTCTCTTTCCCTTTCTTCTTCTGTTTGTAGAATCATCTATTTGTCCTCAGAATTCCAAAATATCACAATGATAGCCTTGGTGTGAATCTATTTTCATCCATTATAACCAGCATATTAGTGGATTTTTTAAATTTATAGTTTATTGTCAAGTTGGTTTCCATATAACACCCAGTGCTCTTCCCCACAAGTGTCCTCCACCATGACCATCACCCCCCTTCCCCTTTCCCCCTCCCCCTTCTGCCCTCAGTTTGTTTTCAGTATTCAAGAGTCTCTCGTGCTTTGCCTCCCTCCCTCTCCCTAGCTCTTTTTCCTCCTTCCCCTCCCCATGGTCCTCTGTTAGGTTTCTTAAACCAGTAACTAATTTCATTGAGATCTAAAAATTATCTTAAATTATTTCATTGACCCTGCCCTCTATTTTTTCTGTACTCTCTTTCTGGAACTATTATTAGTTGAATGTTGGATTTCCTGGACTAGTCTTCGAGAAATTATCATTTATATTTCTTTCCTATTTTCCGTATTACTGTCTTTTACACTTACATCTGGGAGATTTTCTCACCTTTGTCATCCAAACTTTCTGCTGAGTTTTTCAAATATGCGGCCATGTTTTTAATTTTGAAGAGTTCTTTTTTGTACTCTGAATGTTCCTTTTTCTATAGTGTTTTGTTCTTAATTTATGAAAGTAACATGTTCTCTTATCCTTTGGGGGATACTAATGATAGTTCTTTTACTAACTTTTCAAATTCTTGCAGTTTGTTTCCTTGAAAAAAAATTTTTTGCCTGTTTGTTTCAGCCTCTATCCCCATTATAATCTTTCCTCAAATCTTACAATCTTTGTCTCTTTACTTATTTTAGGAATGGAAGATTAAAAAGCTCACTTGAGGTGCCTCTGGGTGGCTCAGTTGGTTAAGTGTCTGACTCCTGATTTTGGTTCAGGTCATGATCTCACAGTTTGTGGGATCAAGCCCTGCATCAGGCTCTGTGTGACAGTATGGAGCCTGCTTGGGATTCTCTCTCTCCCTCTCTCTCTGCACCCACTAACTTGCCTGCTCACTCTCAAACATTTTTTAAAAAGTAAAAATCACATTTGAAACTCTAATCTATGCATTGTTGTTGTCAAGTTTGAACTTCACTCTAGGATTATCTGGGTGGGCTTTTGGGGAGAAACCCCTACCTGCATCATTATCATTAAATTATGTCCTTTAAGGTTTGTAGATTTCCTGGGGAAGTCTTCCAATTGCCTGTTCCAGGTAACGATCTGGTTGACAGTGCTGTAGGAGCGTGCAAGGAGAAGAAAATTGGTGGTTTCCGCATTCAGCATTCAGTTTTGGATTTGGTCCTTTCATTTTTGTTTTCACTACAGTATTCTTGTCCTTGAATGGGCCTGATGCCCTCTGTCCTGACACTTTGTTTTATCCTTTCCAGGAAATAGAACTCAAATCTCTACTGCAGTTGGGGAAGTTCAGTGTGGAGTAGAAGGGATCATGGGGCCTAAATTCCCAAATATCTTTCAACCTGGATCTCATTTTAGTTCTCTCCACTCCAGTTATAGAGATAACAGATGCTATCAGTTTTTGTGCCTTTTAAAGATTCTGTGGTGTAAATAGAATTGGTTTTTAGCTTTGCCCATTGCTGGGTTGGGATTTAACTTCATCATTTTTGCTAACGTTTAGGACTGACTGCTTTCCAGTATCTAATGTTTTATGAATATTTTCTTTTTCTGTTCTTTCAATCCATTATTTTAGTGGAATAGGGAGTGAACTAAATTGGACACATATGTCAGCTCATTATTGTAATCTAGAAGCCTGGAACTGCAATTTGATAATACAAATAAGAGCCAAACCATGGTCTTTTCCCAAAGGTTTAGATAAGCATGTTAAATATAAATAAGGTATTTTGGTTTAATAAAATGTCTATAGGATTGCAAAAATCCTTGTTTCTCTTAGGTCAATTTTTGTAAGAAATATCAGAAAAAGTACTTTTTTATAATAATGTATATTGTGCTGTAACACATGCCAAAAACATTTCACTGATATTGGCTAAATGTCATCTCTGTCTTCAAAGCCTTATGTTAAGTAATAGAATTTTGTAAAAATTCTATTCTTTATCTTACTGGGTACATCCTGTATAGTACTATACTATTTATACTCTAATTTATCTACAAGTTAAACTGTGTCAGGCAAAGTGAAATTTTACATACCTGTATCGTTTCCTTCTCTACCAGCTAGTTCATACATGCTGAAATATTTTTAAAAATTTCATTCTCATCACAAGAAAATAAATTTGTGTAAATATGTATGGTGACAAATGTCAATTGCAGTGATTATTTCATGATATATATATATATATATAAGTATGAAGTCATCGCATTGTATAACTGAAGTTAATGTTATATGCCAATTATACCAAAAATTTTTTAAATATTCATTCTTTTAAAAAATTCACCATAAAGAAAGCCACTTTTTACACCACTTCTCTCAAACTACCAACTCCATCAACAAATTCAATGGCCTATACTCTTTTCCTAGAAGGTTTTGTCCATTTTCATGGTTTTGTCTTATCATTTACCTATAGAAATTAACATTTTCTGTCACTTTTTCTTGAAATGTTTTCCTCCCTTAGTCTCCAGGGCACCTTGATCTCCTGTTTTTCCCCCCAACAACTCTGACATTTCTTATTCATTATTATTAATGCTTACTTATTTCACTACTCATGTTGAAAATGTTGCAGAGCTAACATTATTCCTCTTCTATTCGCATTTGATTTCTTCTAACTGGGTGACCTCATTCAACACTGTGGCAGTATAACACAGTTGTTGAAATCATATATAGACTTTGAGATTTCTATTTCTGGTAATGACATCAATAAGGACTATTTAAACACCATTGCCTTAAACAACCAAAATATCAGACAATGTATATAACAATAGTTTTTAAGGAACTAGACAAGGCAAAGAAGAAAAATGAGACCTGAGAGACAGGAAACAAAGGAAGTGAGCCCAACTGTTGTTTCAGGTTAATGTCTTATTGAGTTTCCAGGGCATGCTAGAGGGATGGCAAAATCAGAAAAGAGCCAGCTAGATTTCCTATGATGGTGAGACACAACTGAGAATTCATAGAGACCAAGATGGCTAGAGTATGAAGGACAGAGTAATAAAGGAGAGAGTTGCCCAGAGAATCCTTGAAATCTTCAGAGGTTCTTCTTTGAGTATTCAGTAGAGACCTGTTCAGTTCATATATGTGAGGAAACTATTTAAACCAAGGAAAGAGCCACCTAATAGGATTAGAGGGAATATCATCACCCAGCACTAACAGAGAGCCAGAAACAGTACCAATATATCTCCCTTAGCCAGACTAACAATAATTCTTCATTCATGGGACATTAGGTAGGGTACTTAAGAAGGATTTATCTCAGGGTTCACTGGGTAGCTCAGTTGGTTAAGCATCTGACTTTGACTCAGGTCATGATCTCCCAGCTCATAAGTTCAAGCCCCTCATTGGGCTCTGTGCTGACAGCTCGGAGCCTGGAGCCTGCTTCAGATTCTGTCTCCCTCTCTCTTTGCCACTACCCTACTCATGCTCTCTCTCTCTTTCTCTGTCTCTCTGTCTTTCTCTCAAAAACAAATAAACATTAAAAAACTTTTTTAAAAGAAGGACTTATCTCAAGAGTGGGAAATAATTAACGATGAGAATGATTCTAGACCTGCCTAAATTATAAAGAACAAGACTTGTAAGGACAAAAATATCTCTAAGTAAAGTAACTGCATCATAGAATAAAGATTTAAAAATATTGATAGAAATGCAAAAATACACAGCAAACGAAAGGTAAAATGAACAGTGCTTGGCATCCAGTGAAAGATTACCAGGCATGCAAACAAGCAGAAAATAACACCTGAAATGAGGATATAAATTACTCAATTGAAATCAATCCATAACTGACACAGATGTCAGAATTAGCAAAAGAAAGAACGTAGATGACTTTATATACTTTATTACATGAAAATAAATTCAAAATGGATGAAATGCCTACATGACATTTTACATGTCTCTGTCCAGTTTTCCCAACACTATTTGTTGAAGAGACTGTCTTTTTCCCATTGGGAATTTATTCCTGCTTTGTCAAAGATTTATTGACCATAAAGTTGTGGGTTCATTTCCAGGTTTTCTATTCTGTTCCACTGATCTACGTGTCTATTTTTGTGCCAGTACCATACTGTTTTCATCACTAAAGTTTTGTAATAAAACTTGAAGTTCTGAATTGTGATACTTTCAGCTTTGCTTATCTTTTTCAAGTTTTCTTTGGCTATTCAGGGTCTTTTGTTGTTCCACACAAATTTTAGGATTGCTTGTTCTAACTATGTAACAAATGCTGGTGGTGTTTTGATAAGGATGGCATTAAACGGGTAGATTGCTTTGGGTAGTACAGACTTTTTAGCAATATTTGTTCTTCTAATCCATGAGCATGGAATATCTTTCATTTCTTTGTGTTGTTTTCAATTTCTTTCATTAGTGTTCTGTAGTTTTCAGAGTATAGGTCTTTCACCTCTTTGGTTAGGTTTATTCCTAAGTATCCTATGGCTATTGGTGCAATTGTAGGTGGGACTGATTCCTTAATTTCTATTTCTGCTGATTCATTATTGGTTTATAGAAATGCAACAGATTTCTGTATGTTCATTTTGTGTCCTGTGATTTTACTGAATTTGTGTATCAATTCTCGCATTTTTTTGTTGGATTCTCCTGGTTTTTCTGTATAAAGTATTATGTCATATGCAAAGAGTGAAAGTTTTACTTCTTCCTTGCATATTTGGATGTCTTTTATTTCTTTTTGTTATCTGATTTCTGTGGTTAGGACTTGCAGTACTATGTTAAGTAACAGTCATAAGATTGGACTTTCCTGTCTTGTTCCTGACCATTGAGGAAAAGCTCTCAGTTGTTCCCCATTGAGGATAATATTTATTTAGTTATATGTTCTTTGTAAATTTTGGATACTAAAAGTTTCTCAGATATGTCATTTGGAAATATCTTTTCCCATTCCATAGGCTGTCTTTAGTTTTGTTTATTGTTTCCTTTGCTGCACAGAAACTTTTATTTTGATAAAGTTCTAATAGTTTATTCTTGCTTTTGCTTCTCTTGACTCAGAAGGATATCCATTATTTTCAAGTGCACATTCTCCAAGATAAACTTCATGTTAGGCCATAAAACAAAGTTAAATAAGAACGTTGAAATCATTCCAAGCATATTTTCTAACCAAAATGATATGAAACTAGAAAATAATTATAAGAAAATATCAGGAGAGGAGGGAGTTAAGATGACAGTGTAGGAGGGTGACCATATCTGTGCCTCTTTTCACAAACACAGCTATATAAGTATCAAATCATTCGGAACATCCAGGAAATTAATATGAGGACTGAGAACAAACTGCACAACTACAGAGAGAAAACAGGTAACCTTGTGGAAGGCAGGAGGTGTGGCAACGTTATTTGAGGGAGAAAAGAATCACCAGTGATGCAGAGGAGAGGGAACCCTGATCAGGGAGAGAGGAGAGAAAGAGACAGAGAGAGAACAAGGCAAATGGAATTGTACAAGAAAAACACTACCCAAAACCATTGACAGGGAAAATAAGAGGAGCTGGTTATTGCAAGTTTTTACAAGCAACTGAGCTCAAAGTCTGAAGTCTTACAAGTCTGTGCAATCACCAGGCTAGAGCCAGGCAGGAGTAGAAGTGATCTTGTGGAGAAGGATGGCAGAGGCCTAGGAATGAACAGTGTGGTCTGAAGGTATCCTGGGTCACACTGGGAGAGACAGTTCATCTTCTTGGAGTGCATTTGGAAGAGGTGCCTGGTGGGTGACAATAAGCTGTGCCATTCATTAGCATAGAAGCAGAGGCACCTGATAAGGGCAGCTTACTTGGATGCTGGATTTTTGCTGTGTTTTACAATAAACTCCAAGCCCAGGTGCATTCATGTGACTTCCCTTCTGGGACAAATTGGTGCAGTCCACAGCATGGTGAGACCATCCTCCAGTGATCAGTGTGGGTTTGTGCTGCATCTGGTCCCTAAAATTTGGAGTTTTGAAACCAAGCCAGTTTTCCTGAGATAAAACACAGGAGCACTTCCTGAAAAGTGGGCAGATGGCTCAGACACAGATAGGGTGAAGGCAGGGATTTGAGAGAAGCCTGGAACAAATGAGGAGAGATTTTTCACTCTTCTGTAAGGGCTTCCTGAACAGCGGTGGATGAGAAATCCCCTTTCCAGGGACTAGAGAGATGGTTGACACCATTTCCCCCTCCCCTCATCCATCAGCACAGACAGACTACAGTGAGTAGCACAGCTCCCACAGTGGAGGCCTGAGTTGCTTATACAAAGCCACATCCCCCTGCACTCTGCAGGTGCTTTTTATTTTTTTAAGTTTATTTATTTATTTATTTATTTGTTTAGAGAGAGTGAGCATAGGGGAGAGACAGACAGAAATGGAAAGAGAGGTTCCCAAGTAGACTCTGCACTGTCAGTACAGAGCCCTATGCAGGGCTCGAACCCATGAATAATGAGACCTTGAGCTGAGCCAAAATCAAGAGTCAGACACTCAACCACCTGAGCCACGCAGGCACCCCTTTAGGTGCTTTTTAAATACAGTAAATGGGCCTGGGTGTCAGAGCAGCAGTGGAGCCCTCCCACAGAAGACCAGAACAAACCCTCTGCACCCACCAAGTCTACAGACCATAGAGTGCTGCAAAATTCAGCTCTGGGGAAATAGAATCTAGCCCTTTTTTTAACAAACATACCAAAACACAGCTAGTTAAAACTTGACACAAAATCGAAAAGGTTGAAACTACACATAGCAGGCAGGGAGAAACTCAACAGAAGACTAATCTGAGCAAAAGAGCAGCCCAAACACAATAGCAGAGTACACACAGCATACACCAGAAACACTTCCTGAAGTTTCAGGCCTTGTATACTATATGCCCTCTTCTTAATATATCCATTATTCTCAGGAGCAGGAAACATAAGAGGTTTTCCTAACATGGAGAAGACAGAGACCTAGACAAAATGAAAAGATAGAGGAATGCAACCAAAAAAAAAAAAAAAGAACAAAAACGGGTCACGGCCAGGGATCTAATCAAAACAGATATAAGTAATGTGCCTGAACCGGAATTTAAAATGACAATCATAAGGACACTAGCTGGAATAGAGAAAAACATAAAAGACACCAGAGAGTCCCTAATTGCAGAAATAAAAGACCTAAAAGCTAGGCCAAATAAAAAATGCTTTAACCAAGATGCAAAACTGAGTGTGTGTAATGACCACAAGGATGGAAGAAGCAGAGGAATGAATAAGTGATATAGAAGATAAAATTATGTAAAATAATGAAGCTGAAAGTAAAGGGAAAGAAAAATATTGGATCACAAAGGTAGGCTTAGGGAACTCAGTGTCTCCATAAAGTGTACTAAATTTAAAATCATAGGAGTCCCGGCAGAAGAGAGGGAAAAGAGGGTAAAAGGTTTATTTCAGCAAATTCCCTAATTTGGGGAAAGAATCAGTCATCGAAATCCAGCAGGCACAGAGATCTCCCATCAAAGTCAACAAAATTAGGTTAAGACCAAGACATATTATAATAAATCTTGCAAAATACACAGATAAGGAAATAATTCTGAAAGTAGCAAGGGAAAAGAAATTCCTAACCTACAAGGGAAGACAAGGTAGGCAGCAGATCTCTCCACAGATACCTGGCAAGATAGAAGGGAGTGGCCTGATATATTCAATGTACTGAGGGGAAAAATATGCAGCCAAGAATAGTTTATCCAGCAAGGCTTTCATTCAGAATAGAAGGAGAGATAAAGAGTTTCCCAAAGGGAAAAAAAATTACGGAATTGAAAGATATATTAAAGGGGACTCTTTGAGTGGGAAATAGAGATGAAAAGCAACAAAAAGTAGAAACAAAAAAATCACCAGAAACAGCAACCTTATAGTCAAGAAAATGGCACTATTGTGTATAAATAATCTCTCTGAATGTAAGTGGAATATATGCTCCAATCAAAAGACATAGGGTGTCAGAATGGATAAAAAACAAGATGCAACTATGTGGTACCTACAAGAGACTCATTTTAGACCTAAGGACACCTGCATATTGAAAGTGTGGGATGGAGAACAATTTATGATATTAATGGACATCAAACAAAAGCTGGAGTCGCCATACTTATAACAAAGTAGATTTTAAACCAAGAGTGTAATAGGAGCTGAAGATAATGAAGGGGTCTATCCAACAAGTAGATCTAATAGTTGTAAATACTTATTCCCACAACTTGGGAAAACCCAAATGTAAAAATCAATCAAATACATAAAGAATTCATTGATAACAACATAATGATAGTAGAGGATTTTAACACCCCACTTACAACAATGTAGAGATCATCTAATCAGAAAATCACCAAGGAAACAATGGCTTTGACTGACATACTGGACCAGATGGACTTAACAGACATATTCACATTTCCTTCTAAAGCAGCAGAATACAAATTCTTTTCAAGTACACATGGAACATTCTCCAGAATAGATCACATAGTGAGTTACAAACCAGGCCTCAACAAGTATAAAAAAAGTGAGATCATACTATGCATATTGCAGGGTCTGGATAGCTCAGGTGGTTAAGCATCTATCTGACTCTTGGTTTCGACTCAGATCATGGTCTCAAAGTTTCATGAGTTCGAGCCATGCATCAGGCTCTGTGTTGGAAGCATGGAGCCTTCTTGGGATTCCATCTCTCTCCCTCTCTCTCTGCCACTCCTCCACTCGTGGTGTCTCTGTCTCTCTCAAATACATAAACTTTTTTTTTTAAATACCATGCATATTTTTAGAGCTATGAAACTAGAAGTTAACCACAAGAAAAATTTTTGAAAGACCACAAATACATGGAGGTTAAAAAACATAAATGTTTTAACCAGGCAATTAAAGAAGAAATTAAAAAATCACATGGAAGCAAATGAAACAAAAGCATTACAAACTTAGGGATGCAGAAAAACCAGTCAAGAGGGAAGTATATAGCAATACAGGCACTACCTGAAGAAGCAGGAAAATTCTCTTGCTTCTTGAGGTAGGCCTGAAATACAATGTACTTTCCTCTTAGGACTGCCTTTGCTGCAGCCCTTAGGGGTTGGACAGTCACGTTTTTAATTTTCATTGGCTTCCATGTATTTTTCATTTCTTCTTTAATTTCCTGGTTAACCCATTCATTCTTTAGTAGGATGCTCTTTAACACTTGTGTATTTGATCGCTTTCCAAATTTTTTCTTATTGTTGATTTCAAATTTCATAACGTTGTGATATGAAAATATGCATGGTTTCATCTCAATCTTTTTCTACCTGTTGAGGACTGATTTGTGACCCAGTATGTGATCTATTCTGGAGAATGTTTGATGTCACTCGAGAAGAATATGTATTCTTCTGCTTTGGGATGAAATGTTCTAAGTCCATCAGGTCCAATGTGTCATTCAAAACGCTTGTTTCCTTGTTGATTGTCTGCTAAGATGATCTGTCAATGCTGTAAATATGTTATTAAATTCTCCTACTCTTATTGTATATTATCAGTGAGTTTCATTATGTTTGTGATTGATTATATATTTAATTAGTATAATTAATTTATATCAATTATCAATTTATATACTTGATTTTATATATATATGTTGGGGGTATAAATATTTACAAGTGTTAGATCTTGATACATATATGGATACACCCCTTAATCATGATATAATGCCCTTCTATGTCTCTTATTACAGTCTTTGTTTTAAAATCTAGTTTGTCAAATATAAGGATGGCTACTCTGGCTTTCTTTTGACCTCCATTAATATGATAAATGATTATTCTCCACCCCTCACTTTCAATCTACAGATGTCTTTAGATCTACTGAGTCTCTTGTAGGCAGCATATAGATGGATTTCGGTTTTTTATCCATTTTGATACTCTTTGTGTTTTGATTGGAACATTTAGTCCATTTACATTCAGTGTGATTATTGAAAGATATGAATTTAGTGCCATTATGTTATCTGTAGAGTTGGTGTTTCTAGTGATGTTCTCTGGTCCTTTGTTATCTTTGTTGCTTTGGTCTTTTTTCCCCCCTCCACTGAGAGAGTTTCCCTTAATATTTCTTGCAGAGATGGTTTAGTGGTGACAAACTCCTTTAGTTTTTTTGTCTGGGAAACCCTTTATCTCTCCTATTCTGAATGACAACATTGCTGGATAAATGATTTTTTGCTGCATATATTTCCCATTCAGCACATGGAATATATCCTGCCACCCCCTTCTAGTCTGCCACATTTCAGTGAACAGGCGTGCTACTAACCTTATGTGTCTACCCTTGTAGGTTAAGGACCTTTTGTCTCTAGCTGCTTTCAGTATTCTCTCTTTATCTCTGCATTTTGCAAGGTTAACTATGAACTGTCATGGTGTTGACCTGTTTTTGTAAATTTGAAGGGAATTTTCTGTGCTTCTTGGACTTGGATGGTCAGTTTCTTCCCCAGATCAGGGAACTTCTCAGCTATAATTTGTTCAAACAAACTTTCTGTCCCTTTTTCCTGCTCTTCTTCTGAGACTCCTATGATGTGAATATTGTTTTGCTTCATGGAATCTTTTAGTTCTCTAAGTCTCCCCTCGTGATCTAGGAATTTCTTTTTTCACTTTTTTTCAGCTTCATTGTTTTCCATAATTTTATTTTCTATATCACCTATTCTCTCCTCTGCTTCTGCTTCAATCATCGCTGTCACTGTATACAGTTTATTTTGCACCTCAGGTATAGCATTTTTAAATTCATCCTGACTAGTTCTTAGGTATTTGATCTCTGCAGCAAGGGTTTCTCTGGGTTCTTCAATTTTTTTTTAGCCCAGCTAGTAGTCTTATGACTATTGTTATAAATTATTTTTCAGATATTTTACTTATATCTGTTTTGAGAAGTCCCTGGCTGTGATTTCTTCTTGACCTTTATTTTGGGGAGAATTCTTACATCTTGTAATTTTGGCTAAGTTTCTATCTTTTGTGTGTTTTGAAAGCTTGTTATATTTCCTGCAATACATATAAAAGGGGTCATATACTGTCCAGGGCCTGGCCCCTTCAGGAAGTGTTTATGGCGTATGCTGTATGTACTCTGCTGTTGCATTTTGGCTGCTCATTCCCACTGATCAGTCCTCTGCAGAGCTCCTCCTTGCTTGCAGTGGTGGAGTGTCTGACCTTTTAACTGGGTGTGCTTTGATTTGTTTGTTGAAGTAACACTCAAAGTTACTGAAGTTACTTTCAGTAACACTGAAAGAAAGACTGATCCCCAAATAAAAGAAAAGGAAAAGGAACAAAAAAAATCCCAAGAGAATGGAAAAACTGTAAGTCTGATTCCAAAGAAAATGAAAGTAAAAAATAAGGGGGAAAAGCAGAAGAAAAGAAAAATTAAGGAAAAGCAAAAGAATAAAAAAGCCTGATTCCAAAACAAAAACAAAAACAAAAACAAACCCAAAAAGGAAACAAACCAAAAAAAAAAAAAAAAAAAAAAAAAAAGGAACTATGAGACTGACCCAAAAGAAAAAAAGAAGGATGGGGAAAAGAAAGAGTTGTCTTTTGTTGCCTGAGGGGTGGTGGCTATACTGGTCTTAAGTAGAGGCCAATTGCCTTGACTCAGAGTCAGTCTTGTCTCAGTAAATAAGCAGTTGCCAGGCAGGGAGGGGTAGGATTTGGTGAAAGCAGCTCTTGCCTCCACTGGGGGCTGCTGTGCTGCTCTCTGAAGTCCCACCATGTTGGTTTTAGGTGGAAAATGGTGCCACTCCAATATCTCATCCTCAGACCTGAGATCTCAACCACCACTGTTCAGGTGGCCCTCACAGAATAGTGAGGGCAGTCAGCTCACCATGTGCTAAAACTCTTGCATTTTTTTTGGCGCACAGCTGGCATTCAAAACACAAAGTCTTAAATGACCGAGCATGGTGCAGATCCGCTCCCCTTCTCTGAAGTAGAGCCTCTTCCACCTGCTGATGAAAGGTTTTTGGCTGGCACTTGCAATGCCATTTCTTCTTGGGAAGCAATAAACCCTGTTCCAAAAGTACTCCAGGAAGGGGACTCTTCTTTCCCACTACTCCCCATAGATTCCTACACCATACTATCCACTCTGAGGCCAGCTCCCACCTCCCCAGAAGTGGGTGCCACAGTTCTTCTCTGTAGTATGTCACACACTTCCAAAACCTCAGAGTTTGAGCTGCAAACACTGTTTGCAAAATAAAACAAACTCAGACACTCAGTACTTTTGCTCCCCAATCTGTGGTCCAGAGTGGTTTTCTTAGTGTGCTAACTTGATGTCACAGTTTATCAACCCCTCTATCTTTCTCTCCTTATTTTCTCTACACAGAAAGGGTCTCTCCTCTCTGTGGCACCGCCATTTTTCTCTCTCCCAATTCACACCCATGTACCTCATACCTGCCAAGCTGTCTCCCTCGAATTGTGGAGATCCTTCTGCCAATCTGCAGCTCAATTTCCTGGGTGTTCCAAGTAATTTGACATCAATACAGCTGTGTTTCTGGAATGAGGAAAGCCCAGGGTCCCCCTATTTCTCCACTATTTTAACTCCCCCCAAGAGAATTTTAAAATACACAAACTAACCTTACACCTAGAGAAGCTAGGAAAGGAACAGTAAATAAAGCCTAAATCCATCAGAAGTAGGGAATCAATAAAGATTAAAGCAGAAATAAGTCATATAGAAACAAACAAAAAAACAAAAACCACAGTAGAAAAGATCAATGAAACTAGGAGATATTTCATTGAAAGATTTAATAAAACTGAAAAGCCCGTACTGAGACTTATCAAAAGAAAAAGAGAAAGGACCCAAATAATTAAAAATCACAAATGAGGGGACGCGGGGAAGATGGCGGAGAAGCAGGGAGCTCTGTAATCCGCGCACGACCGCATGGATTGAACTGAGAAGGACTGAAGGGATAAAACTCGGATTTGCAGGTGGGGGAAAGAATAAACAGATGCCAGAAAGAAGACAACCTCAAAGATGCTTGAGTGAGTGACTGTGATCTGGGAAATTAGGGGACAGGCACGTCCCGGTGGTGCAGGGGGAAGGAGCCCCCCGAGCCCAACACAGGGAGAGCGCGCTGTGCCCCGGAGAGACCAGGGGAAGAGAAAGAGAAATGGAAAACGCACCTAGAACCATCTCTAAGGGAGGAAAAACTCGCCCGTCTCCCCATATATAATGGCCGGGCGCAGGGAGAGAAATGCGTCCCATGTGGCCGGCGAATTCTTTTTTGGGCGCAGCGGTAGCAGCATCCATTCCAAGCAGCAAAGCGAAGGCGGTGGCACAGATAAAGGCAGCGGCGGTCAAAAAGCGGTGGCGGCGACGCCAAGAAAGGCGCCTTAAAAGCAGCGGTGGCAGCGGCGGCGGCGGCTCCAAAAAACAGGCAGCGCAAGCAGGGCCGGGAGGCCGGCCGCCAGCGGGAACGCATCTCATCCCCAGTGACAGTGTTGAACTTCTTGGACTGGGATTTGGAAGTGAGGTGGAGCTTGGAGAACACAGTTTAGCTCACCCGCGGCACAGGGAGATCGGATTCAGAAGGGCGGCTTGCAACGCTTGGTTCCAGCAAAGCTTTGAAGCGGTGCCATACTTCTCCCCGCAACCACCAAGGCGGGGCCTCGGAGAGAGCAGCCCCCGAGACCCGAGAGACCCGACCGGACGCCAAACCACGCCCATCCGCACAGGGGAGTTGTCTTTTTTTTTTCCTTTTTTCTTTGCTTTTCCTTCTTTTCTGCTGCCATCCAGATATATTTCCATTAGCATATTCTTATCACTCCTCTTGGCTGGTTATATACTTTTAGACTGTCCACAGTCTTTTGATGTCTCTGTCCCCACCTTGTTTTTCTTTTTGTTTTTGTTTTTGTTTCTTTTTCTTCTCTCATTTCTTCTCTTCTCTTCTTTCTTTCCTATCCTTTCCTTTTCTTTACATCCTTTCCCCTTTTGGCTTGCTTGTTTGTTTGATTTGTCTGTGCGTGTGCATGCTTTTGTTCCCTGTATGCTAGTTTGTTTCCGTTTCAGGGATACCTCAAGAAACAAGCCAAAGTACTCGTGGTGGAGAGTCCCTGATATCACTGACCAGGGAAATAAATTAAAGGCACAACAAGAGAAACCAAGAGACACCATTAAAAGAACATTTTCTGAAACGACAGGCCCTGGACAGTCCATGAGCCTCCTTTAATAGAGCAATACTAAAAGGTGCACAGTGCATAACGAGCTTTTAAAACTGACAAGAGACAGAAAGCTAGACAAAATGACGAAACGAAAGAACTCTACAGCAACTCCAGGAAGAAGTCACAGCCACAGAAATGCTCAAAACAGGCTTAAACAACATAACTGAACAAGAATTTAGAACAATTGTCATAAAATCAATTGCTGGACTTGGAAAAAAACATCACAGAAGCTATTGATACAGAGACTAGGGACCTTCAAAATAGCTGTGACGAGTTAAAAAAGGCTATAAATGAGGTGCATAACAAAAAGGAGGCAGCCACTGCACGGATCGAAGAGGCAGAGTGGAGAATAAGTGAATAAGAAGACACAGTTATAGCAAAAGAGGAAGCCGAGAAAAACAGAGAGAAATGGATACAGGAACACGAAAAGACAATTAAAGAACTGAGTGATATAATCAAACGGAACAATACCCATATCATAGGAATTCCCGAAGATGAGGAAAGAGAAAATGGTCCTGAAGGGGTACTGGATCAAATGAGAGCTGAAAACTTCCCAAGTATGGGGAAAGAAATGGACATTGAAATCCAAGAGGCCCAAAGAACCCCCTTAAGAAATAACGTGAATCGACCTTCGGCACGACATATCATAGTGAAACTGGCAAAATATAAAGACAAAGAGAGAATTCTGAAAGCAGCTAGGGAAAAACGGGCCCTAACATACAAAGGGAAACCTATCAGAGTGGTTACAGACCTATCTAATGAAACTTGGCAGGCCAGAAAGGAATGGCAGGAAATCTTCAATGTGATGAACAGGAGAAATATGCAGCCAAGAATCCTTTATCCAGCGAGCCTAACATTCAAAATAGAAGGAGA
>CM053579.1:51056016-51068695 GCA_028646485.1 Cryptoprocta ferox
TCTGGAATAGCTTGAGAAGAATGGGTATTAAGTTTGATTTAAATGTCTGGTAGAATTCCCCTGGGAAGCCATCTGGCTCCGGGCTCCTATTCCTTAGCAGATTTTTGATAACTGATTCAATTTCTTCACTGGTTATGGGTCCGTTCAGATTTTCTATCTCTTCCCGTTTGAATTTTGGTAGTGCATGTGTTTTTAGGAATTTGTCCATTTCTTCTAGGTTGTCCAGTTTGTTGGCATATAATGTTTCATAGTATTCCCTTATGATTGCTTGTATTTCTGATGGATTGGTTGTAATAGATTCATTTTCATTCGTGATTTTGTCTATTTGGGTGCTCTCTCTTTTCTTTTTGAGAAACCTGGCTAGAGGTTTATCAATTTTGGCTATTTTTTCAAAAAACCATCTCTTGGTTTTATTGACCTGTTCAACTGTTTTTTGGATTCTATATTGTTTATTTCTGCCCTGATCTTTATTATTTCTCTTCTTCTGCTGAGTTTAGGGTACTCTTGCTGCTCTCCTTCTAGTTCCTTTAGGTGCACTGTTAGATTTTGTATTCGGGCTTTTTCTAGTTTCTTGAAATATGCCTGTTTTGTGATATATTTTCCTATTAGGACTGCCTGTGCTGCATCCCAAAGAGTTTGGATTGTTATATTTTCACTTTCATTTATTTCCGTATTTTTTTTTAATTTCTTCTCTAATTGCCTGATTGGCCCAATCCTTCTTTAGTAGGATGGTCTTTAACCTGCATGTTTGTGGAGGTTTTCCAAACTTTTTCCTGTGATTGATTTCAAGTTTCATAGCATTGTGATCTGAATGTGTGCCGGGTATGATCTCAATTCTTTTATATTTATTGAGGGCTGCTTTATGACCCAGTATGTGGTCTATCTTGGAGAATGCATAGATGGATCTTTTTTTAAAAAATATTCTGTCACCCTTTTTTAAATTGGAATTTTAGTCCATGTTCCTTCAAAATAATTATTGATAGATATGTATTCATTGCGATTTTGCTCTTTGTTCTGTGGTTGTTTTGGTAGACCTTCTTCTGATCCTTTTTTCTCTTGCTCCCTTTCATGGTTTGTTCGCTCTCTTTAGTGATATACTTGGATTTGTTTCTCTTTATTTTTTGCATATTTATCACTGGTTTTTTATTTGCAGTTACCATTAGGTTTGTATATAACATCTTCTGCATAGAGTATTCTATGTCAAGTTGATAGTTGCTTAAGTTTGAATCCATTCTTTACTCCTCTTCTCTTCACATGTTAGGTATATGGTGTCACATTTTAAATCTTTTTATTTTGTGTGTTCCATTAGTCATATTTCCACTCTAAGATTCCCCTTTAGTATTTTTTGCAGGGTTGGTTTAGTGGTCACAAACTCCTTTAGTTGTTGTTTGTCTGGGAAACTCTTTCTTTCCATCCTGAATGATAGCTTTGCTGGATAGAGTATTCTTGGCTATAGATTTTTCCCATTCAACACTTTGAATATATCATGCCATCCTGTCCTGGCTTGCAAAGTTTCTGCTGAAAAATCTGCACATAGCCTTATGGGGAATTCCCTTGTATGTACCTATGTTCTTTTGTCTTGTTGCTTTTACAATTTGTTCTTTAACAGTACATTGCTATCTTAATTATACTATATCTTGGTGTGGATCTGTCTTTTGTGATTTTATTCCAGGTTCTCTGTGCCTCCTGGGTCTGGATATCTGTTTTCCTCTACAGATTGGGGAAGTTTTCAGCTATTATCTCTTTAAATAATTTCCTCCCATTTTCTCTCTCTTCGTCTGGGAATCCTATAATATGAATGTTATTAAGTTAGATGCAGTCACTGTGTTCCCTAAATTTATTCTTGTTTTGCATAATTCTATTTTCTTTCTTTTATTCAAGTTGATTACTTCCCTTTACTCTCTTTTTTAGGTCATTAGTTTGTTCCTCTGCTTCTTCCAGCCTGCTGTTTATTCCATCAATCGTGTTTCTCATTTCATTTTTTGAACACTTTAGCTCTGCTATGTTATTCCTTATCTCTTTGTTAAGGGTCTCACTCATGTTTTCCACTTTTTTTTCAAGACCAGTGAGTATCCTTAAGAACATTACTTTAAATTCTCTATTAGACATGTTACTTATATCTGTTTCACTTAGATATCTGGCTGTGACCTTGTCCTATTCTTTCATTTGGGACAAATTCCTCTGTTTTCTCATTTTGTCTCTGTGCCTGTTTCTATGTGTTAGGAAAGTCAGCTACATCTCTATTCCTGAGGGCGATAGCCTTATGAAAAAGACGTCCTATAGTTCTCTGAACTGCAGTGTTCCCTGTTCCCCAGGGTTTGGAGCTTCTGGGAGTGTCTCCAGTGTATGCTGTGCATGCTCTACTGTTGTATACTGGATACTTAATCCTTCAGGCAAGTCATCTGGACATGGTCTCCTTGCCTGTTGTGGGCAGTGTTTGGTCCCTGGCCTGAATGTGACATGTTTTAACTAGGTGTGCTCTGGTCTGTTTGTGAGATGAGACCTGTTGCCACTGCTTCCATAACCAAAGCTCTAGAAAAGTCCCGTATTGGGTGATGAAGTATCAGCAGTGATTTTGGCCAGACTTCTGGGGAAAGAGACCTGCATCCCTAGGACTGATGCAAGCATAAGAGAGAAGGACGATTACATCAGAGCATGGTGTGGCAGGTCTTGGTGTAACCAAGCTAAGTAGTGATTGTCTTTGCTGTGCTGATTCCCATAAGTGGGTCTGTATTTATGCTAAAGGTTTTTTTTGGGAGGCTGAGAAATGGCACCTGCCAGTTTCATTGTTCCAGGAAGTGTCTCTCCATGAATGCTGCCTCTCTGGGATTTGCTCTGAGATGGGTAAATAACCTCCCCACTACTTGCTCCAGGCACTCTTCAAATCACTGTTTCCAGGCTGTATGTCCCCAGGATGTTTGACCTGACTGCTCTCCAAAAGCAGCTCAAACGCCTTGGGGCCCTCCCCAAGCCAAGCTTACTGGCATGTGAAACTCAAAGCCTTAAGAATCGCTGGTTGCAAGAACTCAGGAAATTTGGCCCTTCTCTCTTTCCAAATCAATTGTTTTAGGGATTTGTTTTCCCCATGTGCTCCACTGTGCTTATCTGTCTCTTGCCCTTCTCCTTGACCATGGCTTGCTCCCCATAGTAGCAGCCACAGTCTTTCCCTCCCAACCATGTCTCCACATTTCCTTCCTTCTTCAGTGTGGCCTGTCCTCTACCTTTGGTTGTGAGATTTGTTCTTCCAGTCTTCATATTGATTTCTGGGGTATTTGGCATGATTTGACTATTATCTAGTTGTATTCATCGATGAGGCAAGCCTAGGGCCCTCCTATTTTGCCTCCATCTGCCAGACTCCTTATTTTTAATTTTTTTTTAAATTTGAGTATAGTTGACACATGTTACGTTAGTTTCAGGTGCACCAAATAGTGTTTCAATATCTCTATATATTATGCTATGCTTACCACAAGTGTAGCCACAATGTGTGACCATGCAATGCTCTTCAATATTAGTAATTATAACTTCCAATGCTGTCCGTTTAATTAGCACGACATTCATACCTGAAGTGGAAACCTCTATCTCCCAACCCTCTTCGCTCTTTGGCCAATCTCTCACTTTCTTTCTTTTAGCAACCTTTAGTTTGTTCTCTGTATTTATAGCAGTAATTCTGCTTTTTTGATTGTTTATTGATTTGTTTACTTAGATTCCACATGAGTGAAATCATATGCTATTTGTATTCTCATTCTGATGTATTTTACTTAGCATTATATCCTCTAGTTCCTTCCATGTTGTTGCACATAGCAAGTTCCCATCTTTTTTATGGGTGTGTACATTCCATTGTATATATACACCACATTTATTTTTCCATTCATCTATCAATAGACACTTGCATTGCTTCCAGAATGTTGGCTACTGCAAATAATGTTGGATGAAACATAGAATTGCATATAGCTGTTTTAATTAGTGTTTTGTTTTCTTTGGGTAAATATGCAGTAGTGAAATAGTTGGGTGATATGATATTTTTATTAAGTTTTTGAGGAACCTTAATATTAATTTCCACAGTGCCTGTACCAATTTGCATTCTTTCCAACAATGCATGTGTTTCCTTTTCTCCACATTCTTGCCCACACTTATTTGCTTTCTTTTTTATTTTAGCCATTCTGAAAAGCATAGGTGAGAACTAATTGTGGTTTTGAATTGCTTTTCCCACATGACTAACGATGCTGAGCTAAGCATCTTTTCATGTGTCTGTTGGACACCATCATGTCTTTGAGAAAATATCTACTAAGGTCCTTTACCCATTTTTTAGTTAGATTTGTGTGTGTGTGTCTGTGTGTCTGTGTGTGTGTTGTGTGTTTAATTGTCTAAGTATGTTATATATTTTGGATATTAACCTCGTATCAGATATATCATTTACAAATACATTTTCCCATTCAGTATGTTACTTTTTTGTTTTATTGATGGTTTCACTCACTGTGCAAAAGCTTTTTATTTTAATGTAGTCCCAATAGAGTATAATTGCTTTTGTATCCCTTGACTTAGCAGGCATATCTAGAAACATGTTGCTATGGCCAATGTCAAAAAAAAATTACTGCTTATACTCCTTTCTAGAATTTTTATAGTTTCAGTTTTCACATTTATGTCTAATCAGTTTTGAGTTTTATTTTTGTGCACCGTGTCAAAAACTGATCCATTTTTATTTTTTAATTTATTTTTTATGTTTTTTTTATTTTGAGCCATACTTATTTTATCAAATTATACATACAAAGTAAAAAAATACAAATTTTAAGTGTATAGCTTGATGAAATTTTACAGAATGGATAGGATCCATATGAAGATGTTAGAATTCTGGAAACCCTCTTTATGCCCTCTTCTAGTTATTCCCCGACAAGTGACTACTATTTTGATTCATAGAGCCATGGACTGGTTTTGTCTATGTTTGGTTATGTTTGTGAGATACAGTGCTATTGCATAGTTGTAGTTCACTCACTGCTGTATAATATTTCAATTTTGAATATACTGTCATTTATTTCTCATTTCCACGGTTGGTGAACAGTTGGATACCATTCTGATCCATTCTGGACTGATTTGGCCCAGAAATTTGGCTTCAGGACTTTAAAGGAATATTTTTTTTGTATGTATGTATGTATGTATGTATGTAGGCATATCCAAGTTAGTTAGCATATAGTGCAACAATGATTTCAGAAGTAGATTCCAGTGATTCATCCCCTATGTATAATACCCAATGATCATCCCAACAAGTGTCTTCCTTAATGCCCCTTATCTATTTAGCCCATCCCCCATCCCACAACCCCTCCAGCAACCCTCATTTGTTCTGTGTATTTAAGAGTCTCTTACAGTTTGTACCCCTCCTTGTTTTTATATTATTTTTGTTTCCCTTCCCTTATGTTCATCTTAAATTTCTCACATGAGTGAAGTCATATGATATTTGTCTTTCTCTAACTGACTAATTTCCCTTAGCATAATACCCTCTAGTTCCATCCATGTTGTTGCAAATGGCAAGATTTCATTCCTTTTGATTGCCAAGTAATACTCCATTATATATACATACCACATCTTCTTTATCTATTCATCCATCGATGGACATTTGGGCTCTTTCCATATGTTGCCTATTGTCGACAACGCTGCTATAAACATTGGGATGCATGTTCCCCTTTGAAACAGCACACCTGTATCCCTGGGATAAATACCTAGTAATGCAATTGCTGGGTCATAGAGTAGTTCTATTTTTAACTTTTTGAGGAACATCCATAATGTTTTCCAGAATGTCTGCACCAGTTTGCATTCCCACCAGCAGTGCAAAAGAGATCCTCTTTCTCTGCATCCTTGCCAACATCTCTCATTGCCTGAGCTATTAATTTTAGCCATTCTGGTTTAGCCACTGGTGTGAGGTGGTATCTCAGTGTGGTTTTGATTTGTATTTCCCTGATGATGAGTGATATTGAGGATTTTTTCATCTGTCTCTTAGCCATCTGGATGTCTTCTATGGAGAAGTGTCTATTCCTGTCTTTTGCCCATTACTTCACTGGACTGTTTTTTGGGTGTTGAGTTTGATAAGTTCATTATAGATTTTGGATACTAACCCTTTATCTGATATGTCATTTACAAATATCTTCTCCCATTCCATCAGTTACCTTTTAGTTTTGCTGATTGTTTTCTTTGCTGTTCATAAGCTTTTTATTTTGTGAGGTCCCAATAGTTTATTTTTCTTTTGTTTCCTTGCCTCTGGAAACATGTTAAGTAAGAAATTGCTGCAGCTGAGGCCAAAGGGTTTTTGCCTGTTTTCTCCTCTAGGATTTTGATGGCTTCCAGTCTTACGTTTAGGTCGTGCATCCATTTTGAGTTTATTTTTGCATATGGTGTAAGAAAGTGGTCCAGGTTCATTTTCTACATGTCTCTGTCCAGTTTTTCCAACACCATTTGCTGAAAGGACTGTCTTTTTTCCATTGGATACTCTTTCCTGCCTTTTTTCCATTGGATACTCTTCCCTGCCTTTTTTCCATTGGATACTCTTTCCTGCTTTGTCAAAGATTAGTTGGCCATACGTTTTTGGGTCCATTTCTGCGTTTTCTATTTTGCTCCATTGATCTGAGTGTCTTTTTTGTGCAGGTACCATACTGTCTTGATGATTACAGCTTTGTAATACATCTTGAAGTCCAGAATTGTGATGTCTCCAGCTTTGGTTTTCTTTTTCAGGATTGCTTTGTCTATTCGACGTCTTCTCTGGTTCCATACAAATTTTAGGATTGTTTGTTCTAGCTCTGCGAAGAATGCTGATGTTATTTTGATAGAGATTGCATTGAATATGTAGATTGCTTTGAGCAGTATAGACATTTTAACAATATTTGTTCTTCTAATCCATGATCATGGAATATTTTTCCATTTATGGTGTCTTCAATTTATTCCATAAAATTTCTATCATTTTCAGTGAATAGATTCTTCACCTTTTTGGTTAGGTTTATTCCTAAATATTTTATGGTTTTTGGTGCAATTGTAAATGGGATCAATTCCTTGATTTCTCTTTCTGTTGCTTCATTATTGGTATATAGGAATGCAACTGATTTCTCTGCATTGATTTTATATTCTGTGGCTTTGCTGAATTCATGTACCCGTGCTAGAAGTTTTTTGGTCGAATCTTTTTGGTTTTCCATATAGAGTATCATGTCATCTGCGAAGAGTGAAAGTTTGATTTCGTATTGCTGACTTGGATGCCTTTTATTCCTTTGTGTTGCCTGACTGCTGAGGCTAAGACTATCAATACTATGTTGAATGACAGTGGTGAGAGTGGACATCCTTGTCTTGTTCCTGACCTTAGGGGGAAAGCTCTCAGTTTTTCTCCATTGAGGAAGATATTAGCGGTGGGTTTTTCATATTTCGCTTTTATGATCTTCAGGTATGATTCTTCTATCCTTACTTTCTTGAGAGTTTTTTTTTTTTATCAAGAAAGTATGCTATATTTTGTCAAATGCTTTCTCTGCATCTATTGAGAGGATCACATAGTTCTTGTCCTTTCTCTTATTGATGTGATAAATCACATTGATTGTTTTGTGGATATTGAACCAGCCCTGAACCCCAGGCATAAATCACATTTGGTTGTGGTGAATAATTCTTTTAATGTATTGTTGGATCTGGTTGGCTAATATCTTGTTGAGGATTTTTGCATCCATGTTCATCAGGAAAATTGGTCTATAAGTCTCCTTTATAGTGAGATTTTATCTGGTTTTGGAATCAGGGTAATGCGGCTTCATAGAATGAGTTTGGAAGTTTTCCTTCCATTTCTATTTTTTGGAACAGCTTCAAAAGAATACCTGTTAACTCTTCTTTAAATGTTGGGTAGAATTCCCCTGGAAAGCCATTTGGCCTTGGTCTCTTGTTTTTTGGGAGATTTTTTTATTGTTAACTCGATTTCATTACTGGTTATGGGTTTGTTCAACTTTTCTATTTCTTCTTGTTTCAGTTTTGGTAGTTTGTATGTTTCTAGGAATTTGTCCATTTCTTCCAGATTGCCTATTTAATTGGCATATAATTGCTCATAATATTCTCTTATTATTGTTTGCTATTTCTGCAGAGTTGGTTGTGATCTCTTCTCTTTCATTCTTGATTTTATCTATTTGGGTCCTTTCCATTTTTTTTGATCAAACCGGCTAAGGCGTTTATCAATTTTGTTAATTCTTTCAAAGAACCAGCTCCTGGGTTCGTTGATATGTTCTTTGCTGTGTGTTTTTTTTTTATGCTTTTGATAACATTGAGTTATGCTCTATTCTTTATTATTTCCTGTCTTCTGCTGGTTTTGGTGTTTATTTATAATATGTAATATAACGTATTATCTTATTTTTTCCAGCTCTTTAAAGTCTAAGGTTAGATTGTGTATCTGAGACATTTCTTCCTTCTTTAGGAAGGCCTGGATTTCTATATACTTCCCTCTTATGACTGTCCTTGCTGTGTCCCAGAGGTTTTGGGTAGTGGTGTTATCATTTTCATTGGCTTCCATGTACTTTTTAATTTCCTCTTTAGCTTCTTGGTTGGCCCATTCATTCTTTAGGAGGATGGTCTTCAGTCTCCAAGTATTTGTTATCTTTCCAAATTTTTCTTGTGGTTGATTTTGAGTTTCATAGTGTTGTGGATTGAAAATACGTGGATATGATCTCGATCTTTCTGTACTTGTTGAGGGTTGATTTATATCCCAGTATGTGATCTATTCTGGAGAATGTTCCATGTGCATGGGTGGCTCAGTCTGTTAAGTGTATGACTTTGGCTCAGGTCATGATCTCATGATTCATGGGTTCCAGACCCGCATTGGGCTCTATGCTGACAGCTAGCTCAGAGCCTGGAGCCTGTCTTCGGATTCTGTGTCACCCTCTCTCTCAGACCCTCCCCTGCTCACACTGTCTATCTCTCTCTTTCAAAAATAAATAAAACATCTTTAAAAATCCACTGTTTCCTTGTTGATTTTCTGTTTAGATGATCTGTCCACTACTGTAAGTGGAGTCAGTTTTATTCTTTTTATGTATCTGTCCAGGTTCCCCAGCATTATTTACTAAAGAGACTGTCTTTTCTCCATCATAAGTTCTTGCTTCCTTTGTCATAGACTAATTAACCATATAAGCATGGGATTATTTCTGGGTTCTCTATTATATTTCATTAATCTATGTGTCTGTTTTTGTGTTAATACCATATTGTTTTGATCACTGAAGCTTTGTAGTTTATTTTGAAAACTAGAATTGTTATATCTCCACTGTGTTCTTTCTTCTGATTGCTTTGGTCACTTGGGGTCTTTTGAGGTTCCATTCAATTTTTCACATTGTTTTATTGAAGTATAATTAACATACAGAGTTATATTAGTTTCAGGTGTACAATATAATGATTCAACACTTATATACACTACTCAGTGCACAGTGCTAGATATATACATTACTCAGTACTAGATAAGAGTATACTTAATCCTCTTTATCAATTTCACCTTTCCCCCCTCTCACCTAACTTCAGGCAATCACCAAATTGTTCTATGTATTTAAGAGTCTAGTTTTATGTGTCTCTTACTTCTTGTTTATTCAAGTTTTTTGCATTTCTTAAATTCCACATATGAGTGAAATAATATGATATTAGTCTTTCTTTGACTGACATTTCACTTAGCATTATACCTTTCAGGTACATTTGTGTTGTTTCAAATGACAATATTTCATTTTTTAAAGCTGAGTAATATTATATATATATTACATATATATATCACATTTTGATTATCCATTCATCTATGGATGGACATTTGGATTGATTCCTTATCTTGGCTGTTGTCAATAATGCTGCAATAATATATTCTTTCAAATTAGTGTTTTCATTTTCCTTTCATAAATACTCAGTAGTAAGATTACTGGATTATATGTTAATTCTATTTTAATTTTTGAGGAAACTTCATACTGCCTTCCACAGTGGCTGCACCAGTTTGAATTGCCACCAAAAGTTCACAAAGGTTTCTTTTTCTACATATCTTGCCAAAACTTGTTTCTTGAGTTTTCAATTTTAACCATTCTGATGGATTTCAGGTGGCATCACATTGTGGTTTGGATTTTCATTTTCCTGTTGATGAGAGATATTGAGCATCTTTTCATGTGTCTGTTAGCCATCTGTATATCTTTCATGGAAAAATATTTATTCAGGCCCTTAGCCATTTTTAATTGATTATAATAATAATTACTATTATACAGTCGAGTGCAAAATGGCAGAGAAGTAGGGAGATCTGTAATCTGCGCCGCCCGCATGGATTGAACTGAGAAGGACTGAAGTGATAAAACTCGGATTTGCAAGTAGGGGAAAGAAGAAACGGATGCCAGAAAGAAGACAACCTCAAAGATGCCTGAGTGAGTGACTGTGATCTTGGAAACTGGAGGACGGGCGGGTCCCAGTGGTACAGGGGGAAGGAGCCCCAACCCAAGACAGGGAGAGAGCGCTGTGCGCTGGAGAGACAAGGGGAAGAGAAAGAGAGATGGAAAACGCACATAGAACCATCTCTAAGGGAGAAAAAACTCGCCCATCTCCCCATATATAACTGCTGGGCGCGGGGAGAGAAATCCGTCCCATCTGGTTGGCGAATTCTTCCTTGGGCGCAGCGACAGCTGCATCCATTCCAAGCAGCACCACGAAAGGCAGCAGCACAGATAAAGGAGGCGGCAGGGCGAAAAGCGGTGGCGGCGGCACCTCACAAGGCGCCTTGAAAAGCGGCAGGGGCGGCGCCGCAAAAAGGGCACCACAAGCCTGGCTAGGAGGCCGGCCGCCAGCGGGAACGCATCTCATCTCCGGTAACATTGTTGAACTGCATGGACTAGGATTTGGAAGTGAGGTGGAGCTTGGAGAATACAGTTTGGCTCGCCCGCAGCACAGGGAGATCAGACTCAGAAGAGTGGCTTGCATCGCTTGGTTCCAGCAAAGCTTGAAGCGAGGCCATTCTTCTCCCTGCAATCATCAAGGCGGAGCCTAGGAGAGAGCAGCCCCTGAAACCTGACCTGATGCCAAACCACGCCCATCTGCTCAGGGGAGTTGTCTTTTTTTTTCCTTTTTTCTTTGCTTTTCCTTCTTTTCTGCTGCCATCCAGATATATTTCCATTAGCATATTCTTATCACTCCTGATGGCTGGTTATATACTTTTAGACTGTCCACAGACTTTTGCTGACTCTGTCCCCAACTTGTTTATCTTTTTCATTTTCTTTTTGTTTCTTTTTCTTCTCTCTGTTCTTCTCTTTTTTACTTTCCTTTGCTTTCCTTTTCGTTACTTCCTTTCCCCTTTTGGCTTGCTTGTTTGTTTGATTTGTCTGTACGTTTGCATGCTTTTATTCCCTGTATGCTACTCTGTCTCCTTTTCAGGGACACCTCAAGAAAAAAGCCAAAGTTCATGTAGTGAAGAGTCCCAAATATCACTGACCAGGGAAGTAAAATAATCAAAGGCACGACAAGAGAAACCGAGAGACACCATTAAAAGAACACTTTCTGAAACGACAGGATCTGGAGAGTCAATGAGCCTCCGTTAATAGAGCAACTCTAACAGGTACACAGTGCATAACAAGCTTTTAAAACTGACAAGAGACAGAAAGCTAGGCAAAATGACAAAACGAAAGAAATCTCCTCTAAAGAAACTCCAGGAAGAAGTCACAGCCACAGAACTGCTCAAAACAGGCTTAAACAACATAACTGAACAAGAATTTAGAATAATTGTCATAAAATTAATTGCTGGACTTTAAAAAAAATCAAAAAACTATTGATACACAGACTAGGGACCTTCAAAATAGCTGTGACGAATTAAAAAAGGCTATAAATGAGGTGGCTAACAAAATGAAGGCAGCCACTACACGGATCAAAGAGGCAGAGAGGAGAATAAGTGAATTAGAAGACACAGTTATAGCAAAAGAGGAAGCCGAGGAAAAGAGAGAGAAATGGATACAGGAACACGAAAATAGAATTCAAGAACTGAGTGCTACAATCAAAGGAAACAACATCCGTATCATAGGAATTCCTGAAGATGAGGAAAAAGAAAAAGGTCCTGAAGGGGTACTGGATCAAATGATAGCTGAAAACTTCCCAAATATGGGGAAAGAAATGGACATTGAAATCCAAGAGGCCCAAAGCACCTCCTTAGGATGTAACTTGAATCAATCTTCAGCACGACATATCATAGTGAAAGTGGCAAAATATAAAGACAAAGAGAAATCTGAAAGCAGCTAGGGAAAAAAGTGCCCTAACATACAAAGGGAAACCTATCAGAGTGGTTACAGAACTATCTAATGAAACTTGGCAGGCCAGAAAGGAATGGCAGGAAATCTTCAATGTGATGAACAGGAGAAATATGCAGCCAAGAATCCTTTATCCAGCGAGCCTAACATTCAAAATAGAAGGAGAGATAAAGGTGTTCCCAAATAAACAAAAATTGAGAGAATTCGTCACCACCAAACCAGCCCTACAAGAAATCCTAAGAGGGACTCTATGAGGAAAATGTTGCAAGGAATACAAGGTACCAGAGATACCACTATAAACATGAACTCCACAGAAAACACAATGAACCCAAACCTACATTTTTCAATAATAACACTGAACGTAAATGGACTGAATGCCCCAATCAAATGACACAGGGTAGCAGAATGGATAAAAAAACAAAATCCATCCATTTGCTGTC
>CM053579.1:51069195-51103088 GCA_028646485.1 Cryptoprocta ferox
CCATGGGGAGGGGAAGGAGGAAAAAGAGTTAGGGAGAGGGAGGGAGACAAAACACGAGAGACTCTTGAATACTGAAAACAAACTGAGGGGGGAAGGGGAAGGGGGAAAGGTAATGGGGGGTGATGGTCTTGGTGGAGGTCACTTGTTGGGAAGAGCACTGGGTGCTATATGGAAACCAACCTGACAATAAACTGTAATGTTTAAAAAAAAAAAAAACAGTGGCTGCACCAGTTTGCATTCCCATCAACAGCTCATGAGGGTTCCTTTTCCCCAACCTCCTTACCAACACTTATTCTTTATTGAGTTTTCAATTTTAGCCATTCTTAGAGTCATCAAGTGGTGTCTTATTGTGGTTTTGATTTACATTTCCCTGATAATAAGCAATGTTGAGAATTTTTCTGTTTCTGTTGGCCATTTCTTTGTCTACTTTTGTGAAATATGTATTCATATATTCTGCCCATTTTTAATTGGATTTTTTCAAGTTATATTACAAAACTTTAGTATTCAAAACAGTATGGTACTACAAAAACAGTATGGTAATGGCACAAAAATAGTCATGTAGGTCAATGGAACAGAATAGAAAGCCCAGAAATAAACCTACAGTGCTATGGTAATTATTGTTTGACAATGGAAGGAAGAATATGCAGTGGTTAAAAGACCAGTTTCTTCAGAAATGGTGTTGGAAGACTGGGCAGGTACATGCAAAAGAATGAAACTGGACCACGTTCTTACATCATACACAAAAATAAATTAAAAATGGATTAACGTCCTAAATATGAGACCTGAAGCCATAAAAATCCTAGAGAAGAACACAGGCAGTAACCTCTTAGACATCAGCTGTAGCAACTTCTTTCTAGATATGTCTCCTGAGGCAAGGGAAACAAAAGCAAAAATAAAGTACAGGGGCTACATCAAAGTAAAAATACTTCTGCATAGCACAGGAAGTAACCAACAAAACTAAAAGGCAACCTGCTAAATGGGGCAAGATATTTGTAAATGAAGTGTCTGATGAAGGGTTAGTATCCAAAATATATAAAGAACTTATACAACTCAAAATTTAAAAAAAAGTTTTTTAAAGAACAATTTTTCTATGCTTTTGTCTTTCTAAATTGACAAATTTTAAGATTGAAGTAAACTTTCACCTTCTTGTAAGTTATGCTTAAATTATTTTTGACTCTTTTTAACCCTTTTTTGTATTAAATATCACTGTAGTGCCAGTCATCATTTTTTGCTTTTATTTACATAAAAGTGAGCTCATTAATTTGACTCAATTTACAATTCTATATCCTAGTGATTTAAATAAATCATAATATTGATGTCATTTATAGGAGATTTATGTTGATACTTCACATATTAGTGTTTCATTTGTCCTACAAAATTTAGAAAGCTACTATCTTGGGAAGAAGTTATGAACACTTCTGGAAATCATGATTATGGCAAATATTAAGAAATTGCATGCAAATATGCATTTTTAGGGGCAGAGGATGTCTAACATTCATCAGTTTTTCAAAAAGACTACCATCCTAAAAGAAATTAAGATATTAAACACTTTTTTATTTACACAGAAATAATTTTTTGAGAGAGACTGAAAATGTAAGATAGCATTTATTATTTACTAGATTAGCTCTTTACATAAATCATTTCAAGTAATCCATAAAACTTCTCTATGAGACAAATCTTATAATGACTATAATTATTTCTACCTTTAGATGAGAAAAAAGGTGATCAAAAATAATTAAGTGACTGGTGCAAGCTCTATTGCTAGGGAATAGTGGATCTAGAATATAAAACTATCACATTTTTTGACTCCAAGAGTTGTAACCATTATTTCTCAAATTGTAGAGGTTTTGTACCCTCTGGAGATCCGCCAAGGTATTTTCAAAATGCGATTGTCCTCTATGAGACATTTTAAATTTTGTGCTTATATTTGGATGATAATTTACAATAAATGCAGGCATATTTTGGATTATTTTGAAGGACCATGTTATAACTGAAACTGCCATATGATTTCGTTGATTTCAGTATCCATATTTGCTGTTCCTTACTGATAGCATTAGTGCCAAATGATCACATGAAATGATAGTGATAAATTTTAATGCAGTGTATTTCAAACTAAGACATCTAAAGATGTATTTTGGGGGGTTCTTGTGTTCTCAAATCTGAGAGTTACTATGTTAAAACTTTTCATCATGTATTTATTAATTCATTAAATATTAAGAACTTACTACATACCAGATGTCTCAAAAACCAAATCAAGTAAAGAAATGTGCTTTCATGTTGGGTCTATTACAATTGATATATTCGCTTGTTGGGATGTTCTCTTTATGATTAGGTAGTGACTTTTTTTGTTTCTTAAGCCTCTGTTTTAAAGTCTATTTTGTCTGACATATGTATTGCTACCCTACTTTTCTTTTCACTTCCATTTGCATGGTAAATGTTTTTCCATCCCTTTACTTTCAATCTGCATGTGTCTTTTGGTCAGAAGTGAGTCTCTTATAGGCAACATATATATGCATTTTTTAAATCCACTTTTCCACCCTGTCTTTTGATTGGAGTACTTAGTCCTTTTACCTTCAAAGTAATTATTGATAGGTATATATTTATTCACATGTTGTTACTTTTTTATAGTTGTTTTTGTAATCATCTCTGTTCCTTTCTGCTTCTCTTGCTCTCTTTCTTTGTAATTTCATGGCTTTATTTAGTGACATTCCTTGGTTTCTTTCTTTTTATTTATTGTGTATGTATTATAGCTTTTTGATTTGTGGTTACCATTAGTTTCATATATAACATCATATGCATATAGCAGTCTATATTAAATTGGTGGTTGCTTGAATTTGAATCTTTTCTTTTCTTTCCTTTTTCCTTTACTTTCTTCTTTTTTTGTTGTTATTGTTAAGTAAGCTATATGCCCAAAATAGGGCTTGAAACCGTGATCTTGAGATCAAGAATTGCATGTTCCACTCACTGATCCAGCCAGACACCCCAAATTTGAGCCCTTTCTAAAAGCACTATTATTTTTACTCTCCCTCATGTTTTATGTATATGATGGCATATTTTAAATCCTTTTATTTTGTGAATCCCTTGCCTGATTTTTATAAATATAATTGATTTTACTGCTTTTGTGCTTTGTAATCACTCTACTGGTTTTATAAGTGATTGATCTATTATTTTTATTTTATGTTTTCATTTTTCTGTGCATTTTTTTTCTTTTTATATTTTTTCCTCCTGATTATGGCATTTTATTTTCACTCAAAAAATTTTCTTTGAACGTTTCATAGAAGACTGTTTTAGTGGTGATAAACTCCTTTCATTAGTGTTTGTTTGGGAAACTCTTTATCTCACCTATTATGAATGATAACTTTGTTGAGTGGCGTATTCTTGGTAGCAGGGTTTTTTGTTTGTTTGTTTTTTAGTACTTTGAATATATCATGCCACTCCTTTCAGGCCTATAAGGTTTCTGCTGAAAAATCAAGTGACAACTGAATGGGGTTTCCCTTGTATGTAACTGGCTGATTTTAAAATTTTCTCTTAATCACTACTTTATAACATTTTAATTATAATGTGTTTTGCGTTGGTTTGGTTATTGACTGCATCTCTCTCCCCTACCCATTTTGATGTGGACTCTTCTCTAAGATTAACTGTGTAGAGTCTGTTCTGGTAGACTTTAGGTCATTTTCTGAGTTACTTGCACTGATGCGGCTGCTATCATTATATGTCCATGGGATGAAGTGCGCTTAGGATTCTTCTACTCCACCATCTTCCAAGACCCCCAAGAAACAGTTTTTAGAGGGCTCACATGGACTCACTTACCACACGGTTCAGTGCAGAGGCAGTCAACTGAAACACACCCATAGCCTTTCTGTGAAACTAACTGCTTGCCTTGGAGCTTTGGTGTGAGGGGCAAGCTTCTGGTTTGGCACACAGCTCGGGGCTTACTGAGGTGCTCTCTAGGGATAGAGGCTAGTGGGCACCATCTTTGCACTAACCCTCTTGGTCTGGGTATCTGGTGCCAGTGAAAGAGGTCTATTAGCTTATTTTTATAGCTGTGGTCTAAGGGGTTGGCTTCTAATTAAAGACACATCTATAAGCTGAATATGTTTTCCTCGAGAGACCAAGAAGTTGTTGAGCACCTTAATCATGCTTTCCATCAGCCTTACCCCAGATTGACAGTGTATCTGAGAAAGGAGCTTATGTATATGTTTGGCACCTTGGATTTTGTGGCTGCCACCTAAAGGACACACCCCTTGATAGTCTGACTTTGGTAATCAGTGAAGATTTTGTTTACAGGTTCAATGAAATGGTAGCAAAGAAAGAAACAGTTCTCAATGTACTATCACTCCCAAGGCTTGTTGAAGAGACAGCAGGCATAAACTCCAAGTTTCTGTGTCCCAGTTTAACCTTAAAAGAGGTACATTTCCATACTTAAATGCTGCTTCCTAAAGTAATCTCAATATCATGGTGGCATGAGTCATTTCTTTTAACTGTCTGCTTTAATTTACAACTAATTGGATATATATAACCAAAAAATTACCTCTGCACAGCACACCAGGACACCTGAGAGATTCATCCACCTGTGCACCAATAAGTGGGTAGATTGGACAGTGGATGAAGTTGTGGAGTAAGGGAAGTGGTAATAAAGCTTGTGGCAGCTGAGGAAGTATTGGCACTGAAGGCAGTCAGTGGCAGGTCTGGCACTGAGTCAGATTGACCTTTATGACAGAGAAGGTGGAGAGTGAAGGTGAGAAATGGGGTCTGCCTGAACCTGTTGTTCTTTCTGAAGAGAGAACACAGTGACCAGTAGGAGGGAAAGAAAATGGAAGTAAGCAAAGATAACTAAAAGGAAGTGTCTCCTACTGGCTTCTCTGAAATTCTAGAAAAAGAACAACTCAAGGTACTCTGGGACCACCTTGACTCGAGAATCCACCTACCGGGCCATGGGCACACTCAAAGACCCCAGTGCTAAGTATATACTCCCCCTCTCGCCCCAGGGCTCAACTGCCACCCCTTTATTTTCTCCACCAGCTTTTACACTCCCAGCCTTAGCAGCTAGTCAGCTCTGGCAAGAGAAACTCAAAACGTGCTATAGTGCCACCTTATGGAAAACAAAAGAAAAGTTCCTAATTACCAACTTGCTGAACTGTTAGAATCAAAGTACAGATATACCTTGGAGATGTTGCAGTTTCAGTTCGAGACCACTGCAGAGTAGCTAGTCAAATATTTTTTTTTTTTGGTTTTTAGTGCGTATAAAAGTTATATTTTCTCTGTACTGTATTTTATAAAGTATGCAATAGCGTGCTTGTAAAAACAATGTACATAGCTTAAATAAAAATACTTTTTTTTGCAAAAAATGCTAACCATTATCTGAACTTTTAGCAAGTTATAACTATTGATCACAGATAACCATAACAAATATAATAATAATAGAAACTTCATAAAGTTTATTTTGAGACAGATTGAGATGGGAAGCAGAAGAAGGGAGAGACAGAATCCCAAGCAGTCTCTGCACTGTCAGACACTGTGTCCTTGACACAGGGCTCAAACTCACATATTGTGCTATCAAACAAATCACGAAATCAAGAGTCAAATGCTTAATGGACTGAGCCATCTAGTTGCCCCAATAATGAAAACTTGTGAAATATTGTGAAAACTACCACAATGTGATACACAGACATGAAGTTATCAAATGGTTTTGAAAAAATGACACCATTAGACTTGCTCAATGCATGTTTCCCACAACCTTTCAATTGTAAAACAACAATAACAACAACAACAACAACAACAACAACAACAGTATCTGTGAAGCACAATAAAGTGAAATGAAATAAAATGAGGTATGCTTAAACAAAGTCTTGCTTAAATAAGGAAGGTGTTTGGTATTTCAAAAGCAATGGAAAGGACACATTTCATCAAACCTCATGAAAAAATCATATCAGTAAGGTATCACAAAAATAAAATGATGATTTTCCAGGAACCAAATCCAAACACATGGAATATTGCAATCTAACTAATAAAGGATCCAAAATAGCTGTTAGAAAAAATTCAAGGAGGTACAGGAAAACTTAAAAAAGCAATGCAATGATATCAAGAGTAAAATCAGCAAAAAGAAGTACTTTACCAAGAGATTGAATTTTTAAACAAACAAACAAACAAACAAAAAACAAAAAACACACATAGAAAACCTGGAGTTAAATCAATAAATGAAATGAAGAATGCATTAGAATGCATTGGAAATACAGAGATAAGAAGGGAGAATTAGTGAGCCTGAAGTCAGGAATTTATAAATGGTTCTGGTGGAATTGGAAAGAGACCTAAGGTTTTAAAAAAGTGAAGAAATCCTAGGAGCTATCAGACTACATTAGAAAAGTCAACATAAGAATAATGGAAGTTGCAGAAGGAGACAAAAGGAAGAAAAGGACAGATAATTTATTTAAAGATATAATAGCAAAGAACTTTTCAAACTGGGGAAAGGAACTGGATATACACATCCACTAAGCTAGAGCACCTTATTGTCTTAATACAAAAAGACCTTCTCCAAAATACATTATATTAATACTGTCAAAAGTCAATAGTAAAGAATTTTAAAGGCACCTGGGGTATGGAAGGGAGAGACAGTGACCTACAAAAAAACCTCCATTAGGATATCAACAGATTTTTGAGCAGAAACCTTATAGGCCAGGAAAAAGTGGAATAAAATATTCAAAATAATGAAAGATAAAATCTTCCAGCCAAGAATACTCTATCTGGTAGTTTTCCCTCAGATATGAGACATAAATACAGGCTTTTTCAAGAAAACAAAAGCTTAGGGACTTCACTACCACCAGACCGGCTTTACAAAAAACATTGAAAGGAGATTTTCAAGCTGAAACAAAAAGGCAAAAGTACACCAAACTCTGTTTAAAGTGGTAATTAGAATTAGAAATCTGTAATTTTTAGAATAGTATATTAAACTCTTAATTATAGGATAGTGATTAAAAGACCATTAAAATTAATGAACCTGGGTGGCTCAGTCAGTTAAGGATCTGACCTCAGGTCAGATCATAATCTCATGGTTCACGAGTTCAAGCCCCGCATTGGGGTCTCTTTTGTCAGCGCAGAGCCCACTTCACTTCAAATCCGTCGTCGCCCTCTCTCTCTGCCCCTTCCCTCTCTCTCTCAAAAATAAAAAAAAACGTTAAAATAACTAGTTATTGTAAATGGAATTGTTTTCTTAATTTCTCTTTCCTCTACTTCATTACTAGTGTATAGAAATACAAGATTTATGTATATTAATTTTGTATTCTGCAACTTTATTCAAGTCATTGATCCGTTCTAGTAGATTTTTGGTGGAGTCATTAGGGTTTTATATATATGTAGTATAATGTTATTTGCAAATAGTGAATGTTTTAATTCTTCCTTACCAGTTTGGATGACTTTTTTTCCTCCTAATCTGATTGATGTGGCTAGGACTGGAGTACTATGTTGAATAAAATGGTGAGAGTGCACATCCTTGTCTTATTCCTGATCTTAGAAGAAAAGTTCTCGGTTTTTCACCATCATGATATTAGCTGTGGGATTTTCATATATGGTCTTTATTGTGTTGAAGTATCATCCCTCTAACCCTACTTTGTTGAGTTTTTATCATGAATGGATGTGCTTTGTAAAATGATTTTTATGCATCTATTTGAGATGGTCATATGATTTTTATTCTTTCTCTTGTTAATGTGGTATGTCATATTGGTTGATTTGTGAATATTGAATGATCTTTGTATCCCCAAAATAAATCTCACTTGATAATGGTGAATGATGTTTTCTATGTATTGTTGGATTCAGTTTGCTAATATTTTGTTGAGGATTTTTGCATCTATGTTCATCAGAGATATTGGCCTGTGCTCTTTTTTTCCATGTCTTTACTTGTTTTTGGTATCAGTGTAATTCTGATCTCAAGGAAAAATTTGTAAGGATCATACAGTAAAATAAAGGCTATACACAACAAACTCAAAGCTAACACTGTACTCAGTAGAAAAAATATTGAAAGCGTTTCCTCTAAGATCAGGAAGAAGACAAGGATGCCGACTTTCACCACTGCTGTTTAATATTGTACTGGGAGTCTTAGCGAAAACAACTGGGCAAGCGTAGGAAATAAGGTATTTAAATTGGAAAAGAAGTAAATTGATATAAGATTGAGATGATCATATTATTTTTATCCTTTCTCTTTTTGATGTGAAATAGCATATTGATTGATTGATTTGTGAATATTGAACCACTGCTGCATCCCAAGAAAAAAAATCCCATTTTATCATGGTGAATGATTTTTTAAATTGTATTGCTGGATTTTGTTTGCTAATATTTTGTTGAAGAGTTTTGCACCTATGTTCATCAAAGATATTAGTATGTACATTTTTTCTCTTTGGTATCAGTGTAATGCTGGCCTCATACCATAAATTTGGAAGCTTTCCTTCCTCTTCTAATTTTTGGTATAATTTTAGAATAATAGGTAATAACTCTTCTTTAAATGTTTTGTAGAATTCATTTGTGAATCTATCTGGTCCTGAACTTTTGTTTGTGGGGAGTTTTTCAATTACTGATTCAATTTCATTTCCAGTAATTACTTTGTTAATTTTTTTATTTCTAATTTAGTTTAGGACTATGTTGCCATTCTCTTCCCTCTTAGAACATTTTCTGCTGCATGGCAAAGTGTTTTTATTTTGTGTTGTCATTTCATTTATCACCATGTATTTTTTTATTTCTTCTTTGATTTTTTTGGTTGACCTATTCATTGTTTAGTAGAATGCTATTTAACCTCCATGTATTTATGTTCTTTCCAGAATTTTTCTTATGGCTGATATTTAGTTTCATACAATTGTGGTCAGAAAAGATGCATGAGGGGCGTGTGGATGGCTCAGTCGGTTAAGTGGCCGACTTCAGCTCAGGTCATGATCTCGCGGTTCATGAGTTCAAGCCCCGTGTCGGGCTGTGTGCTGACAGCTTAGAGGCTGGAGCCTGCTTCAGATTCTGTGTCTCCTTCTCTCTCTGCCCTTCCCCTGCTCACACTCTGTCTCTCTGTCTCTCAAAAATGAATAAACATTAAAAAATTAAAAAAAAGAAAAGCTGCATGACATGACTTAAATATTTCTGAACTTGTTGAAATTTGTCTTGGGGCCTAATCATGATCTTTTCTGGAGAATTTTCATGTGCTATTGTAAATAATTTGTAATCCCCTGTTTTAGGATGAAATGTTCTGATTGTACCTGTAGATCCATACAGTCTAATGTGTCATTCAAAGCCACAGTTTCCTTGTTGATTTTCTGTCTGGATAACATATTCATTGATGTAAGAGGATTATTAAAGTCCCCTACTATTATTGTATTGCTATCAATTTCTTCCTTTATGTCTGTTAATAGTTACTTTATGTATTTGGGTGCTTCCATATCGGGTGCATAAATATTTACAGTTATTATATATTTTATTGGATTGTTCCCTTTATGATTACGTGGTGTCCTCTTTTGTATCTTGTTACAGTCTTTGATTTAAGGTCTATTTTTTCCAATATAAGTATTTCTACCCCAGCTCTCTTTTTGCTTCCATTTTCATGGTATATGTTTTTCAACCCTTTGCTTTCAATCTGCATGTGTCTTTATGTCTAAACTGAATCTTGTAGGCTGCATATAGATTTTTTTTTTGGTTCATTCAGTCACCCTCAATCTTTATTGGAGCATTTGGTTTATTTACATTCAAATTAATTATTGATAAGTATGTACTCTTTGACATTTTGTTACTTGTTTTATGGTTGATTTTTGGTAGTTCTTCTCTGTTCCATTCTTTTCTTGCTCTCTTCCCTTGTGGTTTGATGACATTCTTTAGTGATATTCTTGGATTCCTTTCTCTTTATTTTCTGCATGTCTGTTATAGGTTTTTGATTTGTTGTTACCATTAAGTTGTTGTATAACATCCTTTACATATAGCAGTTTCTTCTAAGTTACTGGTCACTTTAATTTTTTACTTCTCCCTCCACATTTCATTAATATGATGCCATATTTTATATCCTTTTTTGTTAATTTCTTGACTGATTTTTATTGATATAATTAATTTTACTGCTTTTGTGTTTTAACTTTTATATTGTTTTTAGAACTGATTTATCTACTACCTTTAATTTGCTTATAATTCCCTGTGAAATATTATTATGTCCTATTTTTCTTACACATAATTATGGCCTTTTCTTTCCACTTAAAAAATTCCCTTTAACATTTCTTGTAAGGCTGGTTTAGTAGTGATGCACTTATTTAACTTTTGTTTGTCTGGGAAGCGTATTCTTGGTTGCAGGTTTTATTCTTTCAGCACTTTGAATATATTATGACATTCCTTTGTAGCTTCCAAAAATTTCTGACAAAAACTCATTTAATAGCTTAATTGGGTTTCACTTGTATGTAACTATTTTCTTTTCTCTTGCTATTAAAAATTTTCTCTTTATCCCCTTTTTTTTCCATTTTAATTACTTTGTGTCTTGGTGTGGACCTCTTTGGCTTAATTTTATTGGGGGCTGTCTGCACCTCCTAGATCTGAATGTCTGTTTCCTTTCCCATATTAGAAAAGTTTTCAGCTATTATTTCTTCAAATAAATGTTCTACTCCCTTTCTCTTATTTTTCTGGAATCTCTATAATAGGAATGTTGGTACACTTGATAATGTTACTGAAGTTTTACTATTTTTTTGTTTGCTGTTCATCTCGTTTGCTTTTTACTACTGCCTTCCGGCTTACTGAGCCATTCTTCTGCTTCAATCTACTATTGATTCCCTCCAGGATATTTTTAACTTCAGCTATTGACTTCTTCATCTCTGATTAGTTCCTTTTTAGGTTTTACATGTCTCTGTGGAAGACCTGACTGGGACCCTCCATTCTTTTCTCAACTCTAGTAAGTATTCATATTATCATTAATTTGAATTTTTATCAAGCTTATTGTTTATCTGTTTCATTTATCTCTTTTGGTGTGATTTTGTCCTGTTCTTTGATAATAGACATATTCCTCTCTGTCTTTATTTTGTCTTTTTGTGTATGTTTATATGTATTAAGAAAGCTAACTTATCTCTCCTGATCTTGGAGGTAGTGGCCTTGTAAAAAAGAGGTCCTATAGTGCCCTGTCCCCTGTTCACTATACCCAGGTGCTTCAGGGGTGTGCTGTGTGCACTCTAATGTTGTGGTTGAGTCATGTTTACCTTCAGCCGAGTCATCTGCAATGGCCCCCTTTGTCTTTTGTGGGCAAAGTTTGGTAACTGTGCTATTAAGCGGCCATTCTTGTTACCTTGGGCCTGAGTTGGGTCATAACAAATGCTTGCCCTCAACCTATTTGCCTGAACTTGAATGGTTTGGAACTGCAGAGTGCTATCCCTGCATTGTCTCCTAAGATGTCTTTGTTGGAAGGTGGGGCCTGCAGTCAGAACAGATATTTGCCCCCAGTCTGTTGAGGTTGCAGTTATTCTGAACTACTGGGCTTTCTCTTCGTGTTCCCCACTGTGAAGTATTTGTTGGTGGGAAGGGCCAGCAGTTAGATCAGATGGATGCCCTGGCCTACTACTAGTGTGTGTGGTAATTTTTTCATCTCCCTAAGGAAATAGTCAGTTTGGAGTTGGGATGGCCACTGTTGGGGCTTATTGCTGCTTACAAAATGAAAGGTATCTGGCCCTACTTTGGATGGACTCCTGTTGAGTGGGACAGGTTAAATGGTGCATTCCTTGGAGAATGTGGGGGTGGGTTGTTAACAAAGTATGTGTTGGTCTGCTTGCAGGGTGAGAAGTAGAGCAACTTTGGAGGAACTCCTGTTGAGTGAGGTGGGTTTAATGGGGTGGAATGCAAGAGAACATGGGGGCAGGGACCATGGTTTTGGCAAGCTGGATAAGAGTGTTTGTAGTGGTTCCTGCAAGGTGCCTGGATATCTAGATTGGGAGGCCAGGGAGAGAAGTGGTGCCCACTGGGTCCCTGTCCCTCTAGAACACATTCTGAGATCAGTAAATAAATCTTTTTGTGTATCCCAGGCACTTTTGAAACTGCATTTGTTGTATCACTGAAAGGTTGTTTGTTAGGCTGTCCTTTTAGGGGTGGGGTCTGTTTTCTATTGCCCTCTGGCTTTCCCAGAACCAATCCTTCTGATTTTTAAGTCTGTAAAGCCCCAATTATTGTAAATATTCATGATGTTCAGCCACTCTGGTTTTTCAAGCCAAATTTTATGAAGATTTGTCTTCCCAGAGCAAGTTTGGGGTGTCTGACGTGGGTCTGTTTATCTCCTTTCTCCATGCTTTTGGTTTCCCTTTCATTTGTGGTTAGTCTTGCAGATTGGTTTTGTTCCTGATCATATGTCTGCCTTTACTACCATTTTCAGTGTGGTGTTCACTCTACGATTAACTGTGGAGCGTCTGTTCTCATTGTCTTCAGGTCATTTTCTGGGTTAGTTACACCAATGTGGGTGTTATCTAGGTGCATCCATGAAATGAAGTGAGCTTTGGATCCTCCTACTCTGCCATCTTCTCTGGAAGCATCTCAATATTTGGAAACCAAACAATGTAATACATCATATCAACAAAGTATAAAACAAAACAAAGTATAAAAATCATGATCATTGCAACAGGTGCAGAAAAAGCATTTGCCAAAGTACAATATCCATTCATGATAAAAATTTTCAACAAAGTGGGTTTAGAAGGCACATACCCCAACATAATAAAAATCATATGTGTAAAGCCGACAGCTAACATCATATTCAGTGGTGAAAAACTGATAGCTTTTCCTCCGAGATCAGAAACAAGTGAACAAGTGAACAAAGATGTTCACTTTCACTACTTTTGTTTGGAATAGTAATGAAAGTCCTAGCCACAGGAATCAGACAAGAAACATACATCCATATGGGTAAAGTAGAAGATAACCTGCTACCATTTATAGATGATATGATACGAGACAAAGAGAATCCTAAGAATCCACCAGAAAACTACTGAAAGTAATAAATCAATTCTGTAACATTTCAGAATACAATATTAATACTCAGAAATCAATAAAATTTCTATACACTTGTAATGAATTAAAATAAAGAGAAATTAAGAAAAAAAGTCAATTTACAATTGTAGCAAAAAGAAAAAGGTACTTAGGAATAAATTTAAATGAAGGTCAAATTACCTGTACTCTGAAAACTATAAAATATTTATGAAAGAAGTTAATGATGGTACAAGCAAATGGAAAGATATTCCATGCTCATTGATTGGAAGAACCGATATTGTTAAAATGCTCATACTTTCCAAAACAATCTACAGATTTAATGCTATTCCTATCTATACACTAACATCATTTTTTACAAAAGTAGAAAAAATGATTCTAAAGTTTTATGGAACCACTAAATACCCTGAAATCCAAAGTACCCTGAAATCCAAAGTAATCGTAACAACAACAACAACAACAACAACAAAAGAACAAAACTGGAGGTATCAGAATCTCAGATTTCAAGAAACACTACAAAGCTATAACAAAACTATATGGTACTGGCACAAAAATAGCCACATAGATCAATGGAAAAGAATAGAGAGTTGAGAAATAAACCCACACTTACAGGATCAACTAATCTATGACAAAAGAGGCAAGAATATACAATGAGGGAAGACTGTCTCTTCACCAAATTGTGTTGGGAAAACTGGACAGCTACATGCAAAAGAATAAAACTGGACTACAACTCAAAATGGATTAAATGAGAAGCTGAAAACATAAAATCCTTATAGGAAAACATGGGCAGTAATTTCTTTGATGTCTTAGAAACATTTAGCTGGATAAGCCTTTTCTTGCAAGGGAAACAAAAGCAAAATTAAACCATTAGGACTACACCAAAATAAAAAGCTTTTGCAGAGCAAAGAAACCATCAAGAAAACAAAAAGGCAACCTATTAGTATATGGAAGAAAATACTTGCACATTATATATTCAGTAGGGGTCAACATACAAAATATATAAGAAATTTACATAACATCCAAAAAGTCTCGTTAAAAAATAGGCAGAAGTCATGAATAGATACATTTCCAAAGAAAGCATACAAACCACCAACAGACAAATGAAAAGATGCTCGACATTACTATTCATCATGGAAATAAAAGTTAAAACCAAAATGTAATGTCACTTTATACATGTCAGAATGTCTAAAATTAAAAAACATAGGAAATAACAAGTGTTGGCATAGATGTGGAGAAAAAGGAAACTTCATGCACTCTTGGTGGAAATGCAATCTGGGGTAGCCACTGAGGAAAATAGTATGGAGGTTCCTCAAAATATTAAAATAGAATTACCATGTGATTCAATAATTTCACTCCTGGGTATTTACCTAAAGTAAACTAAAACACTGATTCAAGAAGATATATGCTTATTGCAACAATTATTCGCAGTAGTGAAGATATGGAAGCAGCACAAGTGTATATTTATAGATAAATGCATAAATAAAAATGTTTATATATATCATTCTGCCATAAAAAATAAAATCTTGCTTTTTGTAACGATATGAATAGACTTAGAGGGTGTCATGCTAAGTGAAATAAGTCAGTTAGAGAAAGACAAATAGCATACAATTTCACTCATATGTGGAATTTAAAGTCTAAAACAAATGAACAAACAAATACAAAAAGAGACAAACAGAAAAACAAGAACAATAAGTGGGGAAATCGATAACATAGGTAAAAGTTTAAGTGTACACTTATGTTGATAAGCACTGATAAATGTATGGAACTGTTGAATCACTATATTGTACACCTGAAAGTAATATAACTCTGTATGTTAATTATAATTTAATTAAGAAAAGACAAAAAACTCAAAAAGACAAGAAATAACAAATGTTGGTGAGTATGTGGGGGAAAAGGAATTCTTGTACACTGTTGGTGGGAATGTAAATTGCTACACCTACTGTGGAAAACAGTATCAAATTTTCTCAAAAAATTAAATATTGAAAAATCATGTGATCCAGTAATTCCACTACTGGGTATTTACTGAAAGAAACTGAAAATACTAATTTGAAAAGAATTATGCACTATTTTGTTTATTGCAGCATTATATACAATGCTGAACTGCCCATTGATAGACAAATGGACAAGGAAGATGTAATACACATATAAAAGAAAATATTATACAACCATTAAAAAGGTGAGATCATGCCATTTGTGACAGCATAAATGAATCTATAGAGTATTATGCTAAGTGAAATAAGTCAGAGCGAGAAAGAAAAATGCCATATGATTTCAGTCATCTGTGTAATCTAAAAAAAACCCCACATGGATAAATAAACAAACAAACAAACAAAAAAAAACCAAAATTAGACCTATAATACAGAAAACAAACTGATTGTTGCTTGGGAGGTAGGGGAGTTGGGCAAAATGGGTAAAGGGGAGTGGGAGATACAGAGTGGGAGAATCAGGTTTCCATTTATGGAATCAATATGTCATAGGAATAAAAAGCTCAGCACAAGGAATACAGTCAGTGATGTAATACTTTTGTATAGTGACAAATGTTAGCTAAACTTGTGAGCAATGCATAATGTATCAACTTATTGAATTACTCTGCTGTACACTCGAAAGTGATGTAACATTGTGTGTCAACTGTACTCCAGGATTTTTGAAAAAACTAGACAAAACGAGGGTGTGCCTAGGTGGCTCAATCAGTTAAGTGTCCAACTTCAGCTCAGGTCATGATTGCATGGTTTGTGATTTCAAGTCCTGCATTGGGCTTTCTGCTGTCAACACAGATCCTGCTTTGGACCCTCTGACCTCTCTCTCTCTGCCCCTCCCCTGCTCTCTCTCTCTTTCACTCAATCTCTCTCTCTTAAAAATAAATAAACATTTAAAAAATTTAAAACAACTAGAGAAAACGAAGCTGAAGGTTTCACGCTTCTGGATTTTAAACTATACTGCAAAGTCATAATGGTTGGGTAGCTAAGATGGCAGAGTAGTAGTGGGAGCCTAGCTTTACCTTGTTACTCAAAAACACCTAGATTAATGTAAAATAACTCTGAACACCCAGGAAATTGATCTGAAGACTGAGAGAACAAACTGCACAACTAGAGGGAGAAAAGGGCCAGATCATGGAAGTTAAGAGGTGTGAAAACATGATTTGGGGAAGAAAAGAATCATAAATTCTGTGGAGGGGATGGAACCCTGATCACAGAGAGAGGAGAGAGAGAGACAAAGAAAGAAAGAGAGAGAGACAGAGACAGAGAGAGACAGAGAGAACAGTGCACAGGGACTGCACAAGAAAAACACTTCCCCAAAACCAGTGACTGGAAAAATGAGAAGTGTTGATTATCACAAGGTTTTAAAGCAGCGGAGTTCAAAGTCTGAAGTTTTACAAATCCACAATATCACTGGGGGTCGTGCCTGGTAGGCATAGTGGTGCTACTGTGGAAAAGTAGGGTAGAGGCCCGGGATCAGATTGCATGGTCTGAAGCTCCCCTGGGTCATATTGGAAAAGAGTTCCCCTTCTTGCAGTGCATTTGGGAGAGCTGGCACTTCCTCTCAGGGGACAAAAGACCTAAGGAGTTTCATTGAGCTACCTCATTCATTAGCATAGCAGCAGAGGGGCCCACTGAGGGAACCTAACCTGAATGCCAGCTTTTTGCTCTGCTTTACCATAAACTCCAAGCTCTTGCAGAGTCATGAAACTGTTTTTCTGGGACAAACTGGCACCAGCCACAGCATAGCAAGGCCTTCCCCCAGAGGATCAGCGTAGGACCACACCATGCCAGATCCCTAAAATTTGGAATTTTGAAACCCAGTCAGAATGCTTGAGATAAAACACAAGAGCATTGTGCAACTGGGTGGGCAGACAGCTCAGACACAGACAGGGGAAGGCAGGAATCTGATGAAAGCCTGGAACACAAGAGAGGATATTGTTCACACTTCTGTGAGGGCTTCCTGAACACCGGTAGATGCTAACTCCACTTTCCGGGGATGAGAGAGCTGGCTGATGCTATTTTTTACCCCTCCCATAGCAGGGACAGACTTCAGAGAGAAGCACAACTCCCACAGAGGCTTGAGTTGCTTGCACCAAGTCCCACCCCCTTCACTCTGTAGGAGATTTATTTTTATTTTTATTTTTTTGCTAAGGGCAAGAGTGCCTGAGAGCCAGAGCAACAATGGGCCCCTAGTCCTGAAGACGTGCATGACCCCATGAACTAAGCCTACTGACCATAGAGTGCTACAAATCTTCAGCTCTAAGGGAAATAGGATATACCATTTTTAACAAGCAGACCACAAGACACTTCATTAAAAGTCACCACACACTGGACAAGGTCCAAATATTCCCCACTGCAGGCAAGAAGAAACTCTGTAGCAGACTGATCTGAGGAAAGGAGCAGTCAAAACACAAGAGCAGAGTGCAAAAGGTATACACCAAAAAAACTTCCTGAAGCACCACACTGTGACAGTATATGACCTCTTCTTAATATAGACATTACTCTCAAAAGCATGAAACATAATTAGATTTCCTAACACACCAAAGACAGAGATCTAGAAAAAAATGCCAAGATTGAGGAATTCATCCCAAATGAAAGAACAAAAAGAGGTCACAAGCAGATATTTAATCAAAACAGATATAAGTAATATGACTGAACCAGAATTTGAAACAATCATAAGCATACTAGCTGGGCTTGTGAAAAGCATAGAAGACACTCGGGAGTCCTTTACAGCAGAGATAAAAGACCCAAAAACTAGTTAGGCAGAAATTTAAAAAAAATGCTATAATCAAAATGTGAAACCGACTGGTAGTAATGACCACAAGGATGGAAGAAGCAGAAGAACTAACAAGTGATACAGAAGAAAAAATTATGGAAAACAATGAAGCTGAAAAGAAGAGGGAAAGAAAAATTGTGGATCATGCATGTAGACTTAGGGAACCCAGTGACTCCATAAAGCATAATAACATTCATATCATAGGAGTCCCAGAAGAAGAAGAGAGAAGAAAAAGGGCAGAAGGTTTATTTGAGGAAGTTATAGCTGAAAACTTCCCTAAACTGGGAATGGAAACAAACACCAAAGCCAAGAGGCACAAAGAACTCCAATCAAAATCAACAAAAGAGTGCCAACACCAAGACATATCATAGTAAAGTTTGCAAAAAACAGGGATAAGGAAAGAATCCTGAAAGCAGAAAGGGAAAAGAAATCCCTAACCTATAAGACAAATGAGGTTTGCAGCAGATGTCTCCACAGAAACCTGGAAGGTCAGAAAGGACTGGCATGATATATTCAATGTGTTGAAAGGGATTATTATACAGACAAGAATACTTTGTCCAGCAAGATTATCATTCAGAATAGAAAGAGAGATAAAGAGTTTCCCAGACAAACAAACAAACAAAAAACCTAAAGGAGTTCATGACAAAAACCAGCTTGGGAGAAATATTAAAAAGGGCTGTTTGAGTTGGAAAGAAAGACCAAAAACGAAGAGACAAGAAAGGAATAGAAAAGTTGTCCAGAATCACTGACTTTAGTAAGATAATGGCCCTAAATTCATATCTATTAATAATCACTCAATGTAAATGGACTAAATGCTGCAATCAAAAGACAAAGGGTATCAGCATGGATAAAAAGATCCATGGGGAACCTGGGTGGCTCAGTCAGTTGAGCGTCTGGCTTTGGCTCAGGTCATGATCTTGCATCTGTGGGCTTGAGCCCTGCATCGGGCTCTTTGCTGACAGCTCAGAGCCTGGAGCCTGCTTTGGATTCTGTGTCTACATCCCTCTCTGCCCCTCCCCTGCTCATGTTCTGTCTCTCTCTGTCTCTCAACAAAACAAAAACAAAAACAAACAAAAAAAGACCCATCTATATACTTCCTACAAGAGACTCATTTTAGACCTAAAGACACATGCAGATTGAAAATGAAAGGATGAAGAACAATATATCATGCTAATGGACATCAAAATAAGGCCAAAGTCGCCATATTTATATCAGACAAACTAGATTTTACATCAAGGACTTTAACAAGAGATGAAGGGCAATATATAATAAGAAAGGGGTCTATCCAACAAGGTCTAACTATTATAAATATTTATTCCCCCAACTTGTAAGACCCAAATATATTAATCAATTAATAACACACATAAGAAACCCATTGATAATAATATAATAATATTAGGGGACTGTAACACCCCCACTTACAGCAAAGGACAGATCACCTAAACAGAAAATCAATAAGGAGACGATGGCTTTGAAAGACAAACTGAACCAGATGGACTTTACAGATATATTCAGAATATTTCATTCGAACCATCAGAATACACATGCTTCACATACTGGGTCACAAACCAGACCTCAATAAGTACAAAAAAATTGAAATCATACCATGCATATTTTATGACCACAATGCTATGAAGCTTGAAGTCAATCACAAGAAAAAATTTGGAAAGCCCTCAAATATATGGAGGTTTTAGAACATCCTCCTAAAGGATGAATGGGTTAACCAGGAAACTAAAGAAGAAATAAAAGAAATACATGGAAAAGCATGAAACTGAAAACATGACAATCCAGAACCCTTGGGATGCAGCAAAGGCAGTCATAAGAAGGAAGTATATAGAAATACAGGATTGCCTCAAGAAGCAAGAAATATCTCAAATAGTCAACCTAACCTTACACCTAAAGGAGCTAGAAAAGTAACAGCAAATAAAGTGTAAAGCCAGCAGAAGAAGGGAAATAATAAAGATTAGAGCTGAAATAATTGATACAGAACACAAAATTCAGTAGGACAGATCAATGAAACTAAGAGCTGGTTCTTTGAAATAATTAATAAAATTAATAACCCTCTACCCAGACTTATAAAAAAGAGAAAGGACCCAAGTGTGGTAGGATCTCCTTCGTGAGGAGGGGACCTGGGGTGATGACGAGTGATGCAAGACCATTCCCAAAGGCTGATGGCCAAAGGAAACAGGGACGTTCCCAAACACTAATGGAAATGTGAACAAGGGACGTTTCTCAATGGAAACGTGGACGTTCCTGGAAACAATGGAGATGGACCAAGAGCTGAGGGCTAATGGCAAACTTTATTAGGAACAGCATCTTATTTTATACCCTCCTTGCAAGCTTGGAGAGCACAGTAAATGTTACAGTACATGTTTTACTCAGAACAATAGCTACAGATAAAGGAAGAACAGATCAGGAACATCCTGTAGTAGTGTATGGGCACTGACATACTTGGCTGGTGACCAGGGAGGCTCTGTCCTGCACGTTCTCCCAGGACCTCATCGAGTCTCATGTTCCCAGGGACAGTTCCTCCTATTCCCCAGCACCCAAGTAAATAAAACTATGAATGAAAGAGTTTAGATCACAATCAACAGAATGGAAATACAACAAAGTATAAGAAAATATTATTAAAAATTACATGCCAAGAAATTGGGCAATCTGGAAGAATAAATCGATAAATTCCTAGAAACATACAAACTACCAACACTGAAACAGAAAGAAATTAAAAATTTGAACAGACCCAAAATCAGCGAAGAAATTGAATAAGTAATTAAAAATATCCCAACCAACAAAAGTCCAGGGCCAGATGGCTTTCCAGGGGAATCCTACGAGACATTTAAAGAAGAGTTAATACCTATTCTTCTCAAACTGTTCCAAAAAATAGAAATGAAAGGAAAACTTCAAAGCTCATTACCTTACTTCCAAAGCCAGAGAAAAACTCTATTAAAAGGAGAATTACTGGCCATTATTCTTAATGAACATGGATGCAAAATGCTCAATAAGATACTAGCAAATCTAATACAACAGCACATTAAAAGAATTATTCACCATGATCAAATGGGATTTATTCCTGGGCTACAAGGGTGGTTCAATATTCCCAAATAAATCAATGTTATACACCATATTAATTAAAAAAAAGTATAAGAACTATATGATCCTCTCAATAGATGCAGAAAAAGCATTTAACAAGGTAAAGCATCCATTCTTGATAAAAACCATCAACAAAATAGTGTTAGAGGGATTCTCAACATCACAAAGGTCATATATGAAAAATCCACAGCTAATAACATCCTCAATGAGGAAAAACTGAGAGCCTTTCCACTGTGGTCAGGAAAAAGATGGGGATACTTGTACTTAGCCTTGTTATTTAACATAATACTTGAAGTCTTAACCTCAGCAATCAGAAAAAAAAAGAAATAAAAGGCATCCAAATCAGCAAAGAAGGAGTCAAATTTTCACTATTTGCAGATGACATGATACTCTATGTAGAGAACCTGAAAGACTCGCCAAAAAATTCCTAGAACTGATACACAAATTCAGCAAAGTCACAAGATATATAATTAGTGAACAGAAATCTGTTGCATTTCTATACACCAACAATGAAGCAGCAGAAAGAGAATCAAGGAATCGATCCCATTTGCAATTGAACCAAAACCCATAAAATACTTAGGAATAAATCTAACCAAAGAAGTAAAAGATCTGTACTCTGAAAACTGTTGAACACGTATGAAAGTAATGGAAGATAACACAAAAAATCTGCATGGATTGGAAGAAAAAATATTGTTAAAATGTATATACTTCCCAAAGCAATCTACACATTTAAAGCAATCTCTATCAAAATACCCCCAACATTTTTCACAGAGATAGAACAAACAATCCTAAAATTTGTATGGAACCACAAAATACTCCAAGTAGCCAAAACAATCTTGAAATAGTAAAGAAATGCTGGAGGCATCACAATTCTGGACTTCAAATTACATTATGAAGCTGTAGCAATCAAGACAGTATGGTACTGGTACAAAAACAGACACATAGATCAATGGAACAGATTGGAAAACCCAGCAATGGTCCCACAACTATATGGTCTACTAATCTTTGATGAAGCAGGACAGACTACCCAATTAAAAAATACAGTCTCTTCAACAAATGTTGTGAAGACTGGATAGCAACATGCAAAGAAAAAAAACTGGGACACTATCATACACTACACAAAAATATATTCAAAATGGATAAATATGAGACAGGAAATCATCGAAATCCTAGAGGAGAACACAGGCAGTTACCTTTATTAACATTGGCTGTAGCAACTTCTTCGTAGATACGTCTCTGGAGGTAAGGGAATCAAAAACACAAATGAACTATTGGGACTTTATCAAGATAAAAATCTTTTGCACAGCAAAGAAAACAAATCAACACAACTAAAAGGCAACCTACAAAATGGAAGGAGATATCTGTAAGTGACACATCCAATAAAGGGTTAGTACTCACAATATATAAAAAGTTATAAAACCTAACACCCAAAAAACAATCCAGTTTAAAAATGGACCGAATATATGAACAGACATTTCTCCAAAGAAGACATACATACAGATGGCCAACAGACACACGAAAAGATACTCAACCTAACTCATCATCAGGAAAATACCAATAAAAACCATGATAAGATACCACCTCACACCTGTCAGAATGTCTAAAATTAACAAAGCAGGAAACACCAGATGTTGACAAGGATGTGGAGAAAGAGGAAACTTCTTGCACTGTTAACAGTAATGCAAACTGGTGCAGCCGCTGGGGAGAACAGTATGGAGGTTCCTCAAAAAACTAAATAGAACTACCCTACCTCTCAGCAATTACACTACTAGGTATTTACTCAAAGGATACAAGGATACTAATTCAAAGGAGTACACACACCCCAATGTTTATAGCAGCATTATCAACAATAACCAAATTGTGGAGAGAGCCCAAATGTCCATTTACTGATGAATGGACAAAGAAGATGTAATATATATATGTATATATGTAATATATATAATGTATATGTATGTATGTATATATATATTACAAATTTGTAATATGTAATGTAATATGTAATGTAATATATATGTATATATAACATATTACATGGAATATTACTCAGTCATCAAAATAAATGAAATCTTGCCAATTGCAAGGAGGTGTATTGAGTTAAAAGTTCTTATCCTGAGCAAAATAAGTCAGCTGGAGAAAAACAAATGCCATATGATTTCATTTAAGAAACAAAACAAATGAGCATAAGGTAAGGGAAAAAATAGAGAGGGAAGCAACCCATCTAAGATTCTTAACTCTAGATAACAAACTGAGGGTTGATGGAGGGAGGTGAGAGTGCGATTGGCTAAATGAGTGATGAGTATTAAGGAGGGCACTTGTGATGAACATTGGGTGTCATATGTAACTGATGAATCACTGAATTCTACTCCTGAAACCAATACTTCCCTATATATCAACTAATAAGAATTTAAATAAAACTTGTAACAAAAACAAACATACAAACAAAAACAAAGCCATAGTAATAAAAATAGTGTGGTATAGGTACCAACAAAGACATGTAACTAATGGATAGAATATAGAACCCATATCTTAGTACATATGGTCAACCTATATTTTACAAGGGAGCCAGAATACCTATAGGAAATGGATATTCAACAAATGGTTTTGAGGAAACTGAAGAATCACATGGAATACAATGCAATTTGATCCCAATCTTATACTCCTCACAAAAATTAACTCAAAATGGATGAAGACTTAAGACCTGATAGCATAAAACTCATAGAAGAAAACATGCAAGAATCTCATTTATATTTGTCTTGGCGATAAGGTTTTGAACATGATGCCAAAAGCAGAAAGAATAAAAGCAAAAATCAACAACTGGGACTACATCAAACTCAAAAACTTGTACATAGCAAAGGAATCGTTAACAAAATGAAAAACCAACCTACTGCATAAGAGAAAAATTTTGCAAATTATATTTTAGGTAAGGGGTTAATACCCTAAAAATATAAAGAACTCAGTCACCTTAATAAGAACAAGAAAAACCACATAATCCAATTTTTAAAAAGTGGGTGAATTAATTAAAATAGAGATTTTTCCAAAAATCACACCAGCATGCCAATAGATGTATAAGAAGATGCTCATTGGTCATCAGGGAAATGTAAAGCAAACCCATAATAAAATACCGCCTCACACCCATTTAGAATGGCTATCATCAACATGATAAGACACAAGAGATGCTAGTGAGAATGCGTTAAAAAGGGAATCCTTATATACTATTACTGGGTATTTAAAATAGTCCAACCATATGGAGTTCCCTCAAAAAATTAAAGATATATGCACTATATAATGCAATAATTCTACTTTTGGGTATATTCCCAAAGGAAATAAAAATAGGATTTTGTCAAGATATATGCACTCTCATGTTTATTGCAGCATTACTCACAATGGCCAAGACACAGAAACAACCCAAATGCCTATCAATGCATGAATGGATAAAAAAGGTGTGGTACAAATACACAATAAAGTATTTTTCATCCCTGAGAAATCAAGATACCTTGCAATATGCAACAACATGGGTGGACCTTGAGCACATTATGCTAAGCAAGATAAGTCAGATAGAGAAAGACAGGTACTGTGATATCACATATATGTGGAAACTTAAAAATATATATACATACTTACATAATAACATAGTAAAATGGTTACCAAGGGTTGGGGGGGATAAGTATGGGTGCTTAATGGATAGTAAATTAGCCATAGAGATCTAATGCACAACATAGTAAATATAGAGAAAAATATTAGACTATATATGTAATGTGATAAATATCACTACATTGCCAATCATGTTATAATATATAAATATTTCAAAGTAACACACTGTACACCTTTAACTAACACAATGTTATATATCCAATTATATATTTTTTAAAAAGCTCCTGCCTGAAGGTTGACTTCCAATCATTCTGAATCTAAATCCTGACTGAGATCCTCCCTTTGGGGACACTGACAATTCTTAGCACCCCCTCAACTGCTAGGAGCCAATAAATATAGAGTAGGCTGTCTGGACAATCACAAAGTTTTGAGAGACAAACAAGAGCTACGGCAGGGTTGAACAATAGGTTTCATGTCCTGCATAAGTCCACCCCTTCAGGACTGGAAGAGGTGACCGCTTTATTTAATACATAAAAACCAACACAGAGAGCCAAAGAAAATAAAGAAATCATAGAATATGTTTCCAAACAAAACAGAAAATAAAACATTAAAAAAAGACCTTAATGAAATGGAGATACACACTAAGACACATTATAATTAAAGTGCCAAAATTTAAAGTTATGAAGGGAACCTTAAAAGCTCAAAGAGAAAACAACTTGTTCCATACAGGGACTGTAAGACTACAAGACATGAGGCTACCAGTGGACTTTTCTTCTAAACTTTGTAAGCCAGAAGGGGGTGCTGCAGTATATTAAAAGTGCTGAAAGAAAAACAAAAATCAAAAGATAAAACCCTCACTACCTAGATAAATATTGGCAACATGTGGAGAAAAAGGAGCAATCTTGCCCTGTTGGTGGGAATGCTAACTGGTACAGTCACTCTAGAAAATAGTATGGAGGTTCCTCAAAATGTTAAAAATAGAACTACCCTATGATCCAGTAGTTGCACTATCGGGTATTTGCCGCAAATAATACAAAAATACTAATTCAAAGGAATACAGGCACATGCATTATTTGCAATAGGCACCCAGCACACAACCACTTTTGTACTTTCTGTTTCTATGTGTTTGACCTTTTTTTTTTTTTAAGATTCATCATATAACTGGTACCATGTGGTATTTGCCTTTTTCTGTCTGGCTTATTTCACTTAGTATAATGCACTTAATGTCTACCCATGTGGTCACAAATGGCAAGATATCTTTCTCATGGCTGAATAATATTCCATTATATATGTATACTCCTGCTTCTTTAGCCATTCATCTGTTAATGGACACTTAGGCTTTTTTATACCTTGTCTATGGTGAATAATGCTGCAATGAGCAAGAAAGTGCAGATATTTCTTCAATATACTGTTTTTATTCCTTTTGGATATATACCCAGAAGTGGGATTGCTGGGTCATATGGTAGTTCTGTTTTTAAGTTTTTGAGAAATACCCATACTGTTTTCCATAGTGGCTGCATCAGTTTACAATCCCACCAACAATGAACAAGGGTCCATTTCCTCTACATGCTCACCAGCGTTTGTTATCACTTGTCTTTCTGGTAATAGCCATTCTACCAGGTGTGAGGTGATATCACATTTTTGTTTTAATTTGCATTTGATCAGTGCACCATTAATCATGATGATTAGTGATGTTAAGGACCTTTTCATGTACCTGCTGGCTAGTCATATATCTTCTTTGGGAAAATGTCTATTTAGGTCCTCTGTCCATTTTTTAGTCAATTCTTTTTTTTTTTTTTTTTTTTTTTTTTTGCTATTGAGTTGTAGGAGTTCTTCGTGTATTTCGAATATTAACTCCTTATTAGATTTATAAATTGAAAATATTTTCTTTCATTCTGTAGTTTGCCTTTTCATGTTGTTGATGAATTCCTTTGCTATACAGAAGCTTTTGAGTTTGATGAATTTCCAATTGTTTATCTTTGCTTTTGTTGCCTTTGCTTTTGGTGTCAAATCAAAAAAATCCTCTACCAGGTTGATGTCAATGAGCTTTGCCCCATATGTGGTTTGTTTACTGGTTTTTCCTTCCTTGAAGTTTTACGGTTTCAGTTCCTACATTCAAGAATTTACTTTGGGTTGATTTTTGTGCATGGTATGAAGTAAATGTTCAACATGTGTTTTGTACCTAAAACTATCCTTGACATTTTCCAAAGGGCAAACTCACACAAAAAAGTCTTGGTTTTTTTTTTGTTTGTTTGTTTGTTTGTAAAAAGTGGAAAACTAGAAATAATTAAGTTTATTTTATATGTTACTATCAAAGAGTTTCATGAGAGTTGTCAAATCCAAAAACATACTCAGTTTTCCCCTAGATTAAGTTTGTATGGGTAAAACATTGTTAATACTAGTATTTTACAAATTATGTGCTTCATGGGAAGTTCCTGGAGATTTTTCAATGCACTCACTTTTTATAATATTTTTTAAATTTAAATCCAAGTTAACTAACATATAGTGTAGTAATGGTTTCAGAAGTATAATTTAGTGATTCATCACTTACATATAACACCCAGTGCTCATACCAACAAGTGCCTCCTTAATGCCGATCACCCATTTAGCCCATCCCCCCACCCAATATTCTTCCAGAAACCCTCAGTTTGTTCCCTGTATTTAAGAGTCTCTAATGGTTTGTCACAAAACAGATGAACATGGGGGAAAGGAAGGAAAAATATAATATGTTTTAACCTCTTAAATGGTATTTAGAAGGTCTGTTGAGTTTTCCTACATCTGTGAGAGTCTTGAAATTGATTTGTCTAATTTTAGGCAACAACAGGATAGAGTATCATTTAAAATGTTTACTTGATCTTTATTTTGTTTGTTTAATGTGAATCTATAATCTTCTTGCCCATTGATTTCAATTGGGGATTTACATCACTTACCTCTGGATTTTTATTATAATATAGATGTTTAGGACCTATCAATTTACTAGATATTTTGTATATTATTTTTGGTGTATAGTTATGTTTGATATATTTATGGTTTATTATGCACATTATATTTTAGGATTATAATGATATATCTTAAAATTTTTTCCTCTGCAAAATTTATATCATCCATTTTTATAAATCAGATATAGCATTCACTGTATTCTTTGAAAGTAGACTAAATCAATGTCTTTATAGATATTTTGTCTAAAATTTTTTGGGGTGGCTTTATTATTTTGTTTTGCATGCCACAGAAACCAAATTCACATGTCACTTTGATTATTCATGTTATAAACTTTCATCAGGTCTTTCACATTTTAAAAATTATCAGTAATAAATTAACCACTGCCATGTTAAGTTTCTGTTGTCTACATATAGTCTTTCATTTTACTCTGCTGAAATCACCTATAGTCCAGATTTAGTGCTTTCAACCAAGAAGAAATGTCTCAGAGTCCTATGGAAAAGAGCTGTACCAGATAGTTCAAACTGCTGATGTTTTAAAGAGTATGGACTTTTAGGGGCATGGTGCAATATTTGGTCTTGGGCATGGTGGGGTGTTTGTCCCAGACATAGTGGGATGTTTGCCAGGTCATAGGGACTTTTACTCCTGGGCATAGTGGGATATCTGCCCTATAGAAGGCTGACTCTTTTCTACACTAGCTAGATGTCTTTTCTTCAGCTCCCAGGACACCCTGTGCTTTCTGGTTTCTTTGATCTTTTCCTCTGCCTACTTTGGAAAGAGAGGGCCCAAGATCTCATCCACATTTTTGGCCCCTGCCACCACCTTCACCTGCAGCTCCTGTCTCCAGCTCTCACTTCTCTCCCACACCTGTCCCTCCACTGATTACCTTCCCCTCCCTGCAGCCAGACCCAGTCCTCCTATACCTTTCTTGTTCATCCATGAAGGCAGCCCAGCCACAGCTCCAGAGCCCCATAACCAGACAGCTATCATCTACAAGGTAACATCAACTCTGACTTCCAATCCTCCTGAGTTCTCCCAAGCTCTCTTCTTTATCACAGCTGTTCCCTGTATCAGGCTTAAAATTTTTTTTTAATGTTAAGTTATTTTTGAGAGAGACAGAGAGTGAGTAGGGGAGGAACAGAGAGAGGAGGAGACACAGAATCTGAAGCAGGCTCCAGGCTGTCAGCTGTCAGCACAGAGCCTGATATGGGGCTCGAACTCATGAACCACAAGATCATGACCTGAGCTGAAGTCAGACGTTTAACCAACTGAACCACCCAGGTGCCCCTTCTGTATCAGACTTCTAATGGGCTCTCTGGCTTTTCATCCAGTCCCTCTCTTCCCAATCTATCCCCAACAAGTCTCTGATGAGTTGCTTAAAATGCACGCTTCGTAATATTCCAAAAAGCTCTGATACTTCCCATCCTGGCCTGTGCTTTTCATGTTTTCCTACTTCTGTGACATAGTAGGAGCTTTTTCCTCTGCCTAGAATACCCTCCCTTGCTTCTTCAACCCACAACGTGCAGACTCAATGGAACCTCCATCATTTCTTCAGGCTCTTTCTCTGTCCTAAAACCTTCTGGTGGTCCTCCAAGTCCGGTAGAACCCAGTCCTGATGGGTCAAGGTTTCAGCAGGCCTCTAAGTTTGTCTTAAAGTGGTAACTGAAGAGAGTTGGATGCAAGATTATATATACAAATGTGAGCAGAGCTGAGGGAATCAATATGGGATGGAGCCACCCCTTGGTCTGAAGGGTCCAGGGAGGTAGCTGTTGTGGCAGAAGAGGAGTGACCTGTCAGAATCTGTGGCCATAGATAGAAGGACTCAATCATCTGCCAAATAAAGCAAGATTACTGGGGGGAGCTCTCTCTCTTCCCATCCTAAGATCACTTGCTTGTTCCTTCCATTGGCTTGATTCAATGAGAAGCCAGAAGGCAGGAAAACTGGGGTGGTGCAGCCTCCCCAAACAGACAGGGGCAGAAAATGAGCCTGGGGGATAATAGCAATCATGGGCCCCACCTCCAAGTATGGTTGCTTTGGCACTCTGGCCCCAGCTCTCACCTCCAAGTAATATGCCTCTCATACTCTCAAGGGCTCTAGTAGGCCCCTGAATCTGCAGTGCCTCAACTTTCCAAGTCTGTATCTTTGCCCTTTCCCACTTCTTGTCTTGGTTGAGACCTACTCATACTTGGACCCTCAACTATGGCATTGTCTCTTACCACAGGCCCGGAGTCTGTGCTTCCAAGGCCTCCTGGGCCCACTTCCATCAGGCACTTAGCTCTCCTCATTGTCCCAGTCTTTTACGTGCCCTGAGGGCAGGACTGCATTTCAAAAGTATTTATTTCCTTCCCTGTTTGTGGTAGGTGCCCATTTAAATGCTTATTGAATTTAAATCCAGCACTTGTGCCTCTATAGAAGGCTTATTTGCTTGTGCTGCTCTCTCCCCAAGATTAATATCTCTTTGATGCACCTGGGTGGCTCAGTTGGTTGCGTGTTGGACTTCAGCTCAGGTCAAGATCTCATTGTTCATGGGTTTGACCCCCACATTGGGCTCTGTGCTGACAGCTCAGAGCCTGGAGTCTGCTTTGGATTCTGTGTCTCCCTCTCTCTCTGTCCCTCCCCCGCTCACACTCCATCTCTCTCTGTCTCTCAAAAATAAATAAAAATGTTAAAAAAAGATTACCATCTCCTTGAGAGAGGAAATCAAGTCTAACTCTGCTCAGTATCTACATAGCACCCAATGCAGTGGCTGTTCAAATAATGTTTGTAGACTTCCCACATGAATAAATGAGTATGTAGGAGGTAAAGCATACAGGAAGAATGGGATATGTAAACCGTGTACTCTGAGAGTTCAGAAGAAGATATTGTTCTAGCTAGGGAGAATCAGGGAAGACTTAACAGGGAGCTTAGCCTTGAAGGACTGAGTCATGAGGAGGGGCTGGGAAGAGCATTTCTGGTAGCCTGATCAAGGTCCTGGAGGTAGGAGAGCCCTGGGCCACTTTGGGAAGCCTGAGGGAATTAATCTGTGGCCCATGGCTCCAAGACAACATGCTTTGTACAGACTGCGGCTGAGGAAAGATAAACCAGCTGTCCTCCTACCTCTGTGTGGAGAAGAGGGAGGTGCCCTTTGATAGCTGGCACCCCACAGGATGTCAGCCACAGTCAGAGTGATCAGGGTTCCGGCTTCTTCCCCTAACCCCAGTGGTCATTTTACCCTGGGGAACTTTGATGGGTGAGCCAGAGCTTTCAGTACTGCAGGGCGTGACCCCCTTGGAGGGTGTTTATGGGCAAGGGTTCAAGGCCTTGGAGAAGCTCAGGCTAATAGGAACCACTGACTTTCAGGGTGCAGAGCAGCTGACAGACTGTACTAGGCTGCAGAGAGGGAGCTGCTCCCCTGACCCTGGTGCTTGTGTTGCTGGATTCTTCACCACAATACCCAGATTCATTGTCTCACCACTTGGAAGAATGAAGAGGTAGACACAAAATAAAATGAGCAGCAAGCAAGTTTATTAGAGTCTGAGATTAGAAAGTAAGAATAGTATGAAAGTTCTCTTTCCAAAGAGAAGGCATTCAAAAGTGAATGCCCACAATAGTAGTCAAGGGACTTTGTTTCTCAGGTTCTACCCTTATTGGCTAGGTAACTCTAAATGCTTAGTCATTCCTTTTTGATTAGCTCATTTCCATTGTATAAGGGGTGGTCTATGGCCATACTGTTCTTTGTGGGCCATATGTTTTATGGTCTACTACTTATTTTTAGTTATGATTTTTTGTTAAATTCTTGAGGGAAACCTGACAGTGAGTAAGTGGTGTCTGTTACATTCTTAAGAGGAACTTTATGCCTGAGGGAGTTTGCTGTGGTCATATGCTCTCAACATTGTTTTAAAATATATGTTTTCTCCACCCAGGGGCCTCAGGTCCTAACCTTTCCCTCCCTGCCTATTTCATCCTGTATTTTACTACCATAATTGGGACCCCTTAGGGTCCATTGAGGCTGAAACCTGGGTTGAGCTTCCTGTCATTATTAGCTATCTACCAAGTACCTACCATGTGCCAAGATACCACTAATCCTAAGAAGGCATGGTGAGGAAGAGGCCACAAAGGTCTCAGATCCTACCAGACCTCCTCACCAGCCCTTCCCTCAGCCATTCCAGGCCTAAGGGCAGGCACCCAAAGGAAGATGGTTCTCAGCCCACTCCAGTGATGGAGAGAGAGGCTGAGACAGGCTAGGGGTGCAGGAGTGGGCCAGAGGGTGTGAAGCTTTATTAGGCAATGAGTGAGGAGTATGAATAGTGCTCTTCCCAGATGGTGGAGTGCAAACAAAAATAGAGGTCACTCTCCACTGCAGTGAGGGGTCTACTTCCTTGGCTGTTGTTTTCTTTCCAGTGTAATAAAGAGAATCAAGACAATGACCGTGTTTAAAAAAAAATGGATTCTTGGGTACAGGATTCTCATGGCATCTCTGTTTTTCATTTTTTAAAAATTATTTACATTTATTTACTTTTGAGAGACAGAGAGAGACAGAGCACAAGTTGGGGAAGGGCAGAGAGAATGAGATGCAGAATCTGAGGCAGGCTCTAGATTCCAACCCATCAGCACAGCCCCATGAGGGGCTCGAACTCACAAACTGTGAGATCATGACCTGAGCCAAAGTCAGACACTTAACCAAATGAGACATCCAGGCATCCCGAAAAGAAAAACAAACAAACAAACAAACAAAAAACCCCCATCAAGAATGGATTCTTGGGTACTAGATTCTCATGGCTTCTCTTAAACTACTTTATTTATTTATTTTTTAGTATTATGCTTATCTTTTTTATTAGTTTTTTTAATAGTTTATTGTCAAGTTGCTTTCCATATAACACTCAGTGCTCATCCCAACAAGGGCCCTCCTTCATGCCCATCACCCCTTTTCCCCTCTCCCCCACCCCAATCAACCCTCAGTTTGTTCTCATTATTCAAGAAACTCTTATGGTTTGCCGCTCTCCCTTTCCTTAACTATTTTTCCCCATTCCCTCCCCCATGGTCCTCTGTTAAGTTTCTCCTATTCCACATATAAGTGAAAAAATATGGTATCTGTCCTTGTCTGCCTGACTTTTTTCACTTAGCATAACACCCTCGAGGTCCACCCACTTTGCTACAAATGGCCAGATTTCATTGTTTCCCATTGCCATGTAGTATTCCTTTGTGTATATAAACCACATGTTCTTAATCCAATCGTCAGTTCATGGACATTTAGGCTGTTTCCATGATTTGGCTATTGTTGAAAGCGCTGCTATGAACATTGGGGTACATGTGCCCCTATGTATCAGCACTCCTGTATCCCTTGAGTAAATTCCTAGCAGTGCTATTGCTGGGTCATAGGGGAGTTCTACTGTTAAATTTTTGGGGAACCTCCACACTGCTTTCCAGAGCGACTGTACCAGTTTGCATTCCCACCAACAGTGTAGGAGGGTGCCTGTTTCTCCACATCCTCGCCAGCATCTATAGTCTCCTGATTTGTTTATTTTAGCCATTCTGACCAGTGTGAGGTGGTATCTCAGTGTGGTTTTGATTTGTAATTCCCTGATGATGAGTGATGCTGAGTATGGTTTCATGTGCCTGTTGGCCATCTGAATGTCCTCTTTGGAAAAGTGTCTATTCATGTCTTCTGCCCATTTCTTCACTGGATAATTTGCTTTTTGGGTGTGGAGTTTGGTAAGTCCCTCATAGATTTTGGATACTAGCTCTTTATCCAATATATCATTTGCAACTATCTTTTCCCATTCTGTCAGTTGCCTATTAGTTTCGTTGATTTTTTCCTTTGCAGTGCAGAAGCTTCTTATCTTGATGAGGTCCCAATAGTTCATTTTAGCTCTGGACTCCCTTGCTTTTGGGGATGTGTCGAGTAAGCAATTGCTGCGGTTGAGGTCAAGGAGGTTGTTTCCTGCTTTCTTCTCTAGGGTTTTGATGGTTTCCTATCTCACATTCAGGTCCTTCATCCATTTTGAGTTTATTTTTGTGTATGGTGTAAGAAAGTTGTCTAGTTTCATTCTTCTGCATGTTGCTGTCCAGTTCTCCCAGCACCACCTATTAAAGAGGCTGTCTTTCTTCCATTGGATACTCCTTCCTGCTTTCTCAAAGATTAATTGGCCATACATTTGTGGGTCCAGTTCTGGGTTCTCTATTCTATTCCATTGGTCTAGGTGTCTGTTTTTGTGCCAATACCATACTGTCTTGATGACGACAGCTTTGTAGTAGAGGCTAAAGTCTGGGATTGTGATGCCTCCCGTTTTGGTTTTCTTCTTCAATATTACTTTGGCAATTTGGGGTCTTTTGTGGTTTCATACAAATTTTAGGATTATTCATTCTAGCTTTGAGAAGGATGCTTGTGCTATTTTGATTGGGATTGCATCGAATGTGTAGATTGCTTTGGGTAATAATGACATTTTAACAATGTTTATTCTTCCGATCCATGAGCATGGAATGTTTTTCCATTTCTTTGTGTCTTCTTCAATTTCCTTCATAAGTTTTCTATAGTTTATAGCATAAATATCTTTTAAATCTTTGGTTAGGTTTATCCTTAGGTATTTTA
>CM053579.1:51103588-51138656 GCA_028646485.1 Cryptoprocta ferox
AGGCTAAAGTCTGGATTGTGATGCCTCCCGCTTTGGTTTTCTTTTCCAATATTACTTTGCCTATTTGGGGTCTTTTGTGGTTCCATACAAATATTAGGATAGTTTATTCTAGCTTTGCGAAGAATGCTGGTGCAATTTTGATTGGAATTGCATTGAATGTGTAGATTGCTTTGGGTAGTATTGACATTTTAACAATATTCTTCTGATCCATGAGCATGGAATATTTTTCCATTTCTTTGTGTCTTCTTCAATTTCTTTCATAAGCTTTCTATAGTTTTCATCGTACAGGTCTTTTACATCTTTGGTTAGGTTTATTCCTAGGTATTTTATGGTTCTTGGTGCACTTGTAAATGGGATCAGTTTCTTTATATCTCTTTCTCTTGCTTCATTATTGGTGTATAAAAATGCAACTGATTTCTGTACATTGATTTTGTACCCTGTGAGTTTGCTGAATTCATGTATCAGTTCTTGCAGCCTTTTGGTGGAGTCTGTCAGGTTTTCCATGTAGAATATCATGTCATCTGTGAAAAGTGAAAGTTTCACTTCATCTTTGCCAATTTTGTTGCCTTTTATTTGATTCTGTTTTCTGACCCATTTTCTAATTGGATTATTTTTAGTTTATTGTTGAGTTTTACAAGTTCTTCATATATTCTAGATACCAGTCCTTTGTTAGATACGTCATTTGCAAATATTTTCTCCCTGTCTATAGCTTGTTTTTTTCATCCTCTTTACATAGGCTTTCACAGACCAAAAATTTTAAATTTTCATGACATCTGACATACCAAATTTTCTCTTTTTGGGTCTTGCTTTTATTAACAAACTGTAGAATTCTTTGTCTCAGAATTCTGAAGATTTTCTCCTGTGTCATTTTTTCAAACAGCTTGATAATTTTATATTTAATTCTTTGATCCATTTTGAGTTAAATTATTTAATGTATAGAAGGTTTAGGTGGAGTTTCATTATTTTTTACCTATGAATGTCTGATTGCTCCAGCACCATTTGTTGAAAAGGCTATTCTTCCTCCACTGATTTTGATTTGCACCTTTTCCAAATATCAGTCAAGAATATTTCAAACACCCATCATGAATTTATTTCTTGGTCTTCTGTTGTATTCCATAAATCTATGTGTTTATCTCCTTACCAGTACAACTTTGTTTTTATTACTATAGTTGCATAGTAAGCCTTAACATTGGAGAGTCTAGTCTGACCTACATTTTCTTTGTCAAGATTGTTTTCAATATTCTAGGGACAGTGCCTTTCCATGTATATTTTAAAATAAGTTTGTCAGTGTCTGAAAAAGCCTTTTGAAAGGAATTGCATTAAGTCTGTTAATCAGTTTGGGAGGACTGATATGTTCACTATTTGGAGTCTTTCAATCCATGACCACGGTATGTCTCTCCATTTACTGAGGTCTTTGATTTTTTCAGTAGCATTTTACAATTACAGCATACAGAAATTGTACATGCTTTGTTAAATGTATATCCAAGTATTTATTTTTTTTGAATTATTGTAAATGGTATTGTGTTCTTAATTTTGGTTTCAGCATGTTCATTGTTAGTGTATAGAAATACCATTAATTTGTTTGTTGATTTCATTTCCTCCTACCTTGCTGAGCTTGCTTACCTGTTATTTCTAGAAGTTTTCCATTTTTAAACATATTCCATCCTGCTATTTTTATATTATAGTTTTGGAATTGGATGATTTGACAGATTTCATTATGTTTTGGGTTGGTTTGAGCTAAAATTTAAAGTTTGAGGTAAAACTTATTATAGTCATTGGAACATGGTATAGCTATTGGGGCAAATGATAATTTAAAAAAAAAATTTCTCATTTTCAGAAAAGATATGAGAGAATATTGGTTAAGAGATCAACTTCTGAAGCCACATTGCCTGGGTTTGAAACCTTGCTCTTCCATTTACTAGATTGGGATCGTGGAGAGATTACTTAACCCCTGTATGCCTCAGTTTCCATGTCTTTAAAAGGGGGAAAGGGCACCTGGGTGGCGTCCAACTCTTGATTTTGGCTCAGGTCATTATCTCATGGTTTGTGAGATCAAGCCCCACATCAGGCTCTGTGCTGACAGCATTGAGTCTGCTTGGGATTCTCTCTTCTCTCTCTGCCTCGCCCTCTGCTCTCTTTCTCTCTCGAAATAAATAAATAAACATTTAAAGAATATAAAGGCAATATTAATTTATAGGGTTAAATAAGTTTAACATATAAAGTGCTTAGCACAGTTCCTGGCACATGAAAGGTGTTACATGTTTGTTTAACATTTAACAAAGGATTGTTTTGTCAAGTCTGGTCAGCAAAGTATGGGTAATATTTTTGTATGTATTTTATTATTTTCTTTAGCATAGAGAACACTCTCCATTAGAGTCACCAGTATAACACCACCCTTTTTCCCCTTCCCTCTACCCCACCAATTTTGAAATGTGAGTGCTGAGGTCCCAGAGAATAGGAACTAAGCTTCATAGGAGCTTAAGCCTATTGTACTAGACATTCTACAAAATCTGCTTTACTTAATTCTCAAGGTAGGTGATATAATGCCTATTTTATAAATTTTATAGGTTAAGAAGATGCTAGGCCGCTTGTTCTATTTTTAATACTATGTTGCCTTTTTATATCATTCTACCAAAATAGGGAGAATTGGTAAAGCCAGAGCCAAATCTGCCAGTACCTATTGAGCTATTCACATGGCCCTTTGGTTTTCCCGCAGGATCACTATGTATTATGTCCTTTGTCCCCATTTCTTCTATCAAACTCATGTCCCCATGGCTTACCTCTTTGTATTGAATAGCAGCTTAGTACCCACAAAAATAAAGTCAGTTCACTGCTTTAGACCCATCAATATCTTTTATTGGTAGGAGGTAAACATTGCTGATATATTTAAACATAAAGCACTAACGGAGAGGCAGCTGTGGTATAAGAAAAAGAACATTGGATCGAAGTTCAAGCACCTTCTATGTCTATCAATAATCACCTATATGATTGGAAAACTTGATTCACCAGCCTGGATCGTACTGTTTTATATGTAAAATGAGTAGTTGGACTGCAAATTAATCTTTAAAGTCCCTTTAAGCTCTATCATAATTCTATAACAGACACTAGTTCAAAGAAAGAAAAGAAAAAACATGTTGCTGGTAGACTGCCTCCTGGGGCTATAGAAATGGTGATTAGCTTCAGAATCTTTATTAGTGTTGGTTTGTATTTTTTCTTTTTCTTTTTTTTTAAACGGCTTCCTTTTTTATTGTAACATGGAACATGTGAAGAAAATATGTCAATTACTATGTTCTGCAAATTGCTGTAAGTTGTTAGAAAATTCACTTATAGTTCCTATGTATTTCTTCTTGTCTGTGACTGTCAAATAATGGCGGTATGACGGATTATGTCACTGTAAGCAGATCTCCTGTGGGCATAGTCTGGCCTCTGTCTGATAACATTACAAACCTGACGTTTTTACTCACTGTTAACATACTTGGGGACTAGATTATTTTACTCTTCTGCCACACTATTTTATATTTCTTTGCATTAAATATACACTAAAGAGTAAAAACTGATTGTTGAGGTGTAGCTTGCTGGAAGAGAACTCAAGAGCTTTAATTTGGGATACTTGTTACTTCATGAGGATAATTCACTTAAATTTAATTTCTTAAAACAATACAAAAAGATGAATACAGAATATAGTCTTGTGATTAGTTAGCATTAAATTTTTTTTGTAGTTTCAAGATTTTCTTTAAATTCCAATTAGTTAACATACAGTGTAATATTAGTTTCAGGTGTAGGACTTAAATGATTCATCGCTTACATATAGCACCCAGTGCTCATCACAAGTGCCTTCCTTAATATCCATCACTAATTTAACCCATCCCCCTTTCCCCCTTCCCACCTCCTCTCCAGCAACCCTCAGTTTATCTATAGTTAAGAGCTGTTTTGGGGCGCCTGGGTGGCTCAGTCGGTTAAGCATCTGGCTTTGGCTCAGGTCATGAACTCACAGATTGTGGGTTTGAGCCTGTGTCAGGCTCTGTGCTGATAGCTCAGAACCTGGAGCCTGCTTCAGATTCTGTGTCTTCCTCGCTCTCTGCCCCTCCCCCACTCATGCTCTGTTTCTCTCTCTCAATAGTAAGTAAACATAAAAAATTAAATAAAAAGAGTGTTTTATGGTTTGCCTTTTTCTTTTTCTCCTATGTTCATCTGTTTTGTTTCTTAAATTCTACATATGAGTGAAATCATGAATTTGTCTTTCTTTGACTTATTTCACTTAACATAAGACTCTCTGGCTCTATCCATGTTGTTCCAAATGGCAAGATATCATTCTTCTTTATGGCTGAGTAAGATTCCATTATACACACACACACACACACACACACACACACATCTTCTTTATCTATTCATCAGTTGATGGACACTTGGGCTCTTTCCATAATTTGGCTATTGTAGATAATGCTGCTTATAAACATCAGGATGCTTGTATCCCTTTGAATCAGTATTTTCGTATGCATTGGATAAATACCTCTTAGTACGATTGCTGGATCATAGGGTAGTTCTATTTTTAACTTTTTGAACATATAGGAAAAAAGAGAGAGGCAAACCATAAAACAGACTCTTGGGGCGCCTGGGTGGCTCAGTCGGTTGACAGTCCGGCTTCAGCTCAGGTCATGATCTCGCGGTTCGTGGGTTCGAGCCCCACATCAGACTCTGTGCTGACAGCTAGCTCAGAGCCTGGAGCCTGTCTTCAGATTCTGTGTCTCCCTCTCTCTCTGACCCTCCCCTGCTCTCTCTCTCTCTCTCTCTCTCTCTCAAAAATAAAGCATTTAAAAAAAACAGACTCTCAACTGTAGATAAACAGGGTTGCTGGAGGGGAGGTGGGCAGGGGGGATGAGTTAAATGAGTGGTGGGTATTAAGGAAGGCACTTGCGATGAGCACTGGGTGCTGTATGTAAGTGATGAATCACTAAGTCCTACACTTGAAACTAATATTACACTGTATGTTAATTAATTGGAATTAGTTAACCTCCATACTGTTTTCTAGAGTGGCTATTCTAGTTTGCCTTCCCACCTACAGTGTAAGAGGGTTCCCCTTTCTTTGCATCCTTGCCAACATCTGTTGTTTTCTGTGTTGTTAATTTTAGCCATTCTTACTGGTGTTTGGTGATAATCTCATTGTAGTTTTGATTTGTATTTCCCTGATGATGGTTTGCAATTCTTCTTATTTATTTTTGACATAAAAATCATGTAGATTGAGGGTGTGCAACATGTTTTTATATAGGTCTATGCTGTGAAATGATTATTGCAATAAAAATTAACATGTCCATCAACTACTGTAGTAATCATTTCTTTTATGAGATCACTTGGGATCTACTCTCTTAAGAAATTTCAAGTATACATTCCATTATTATTAGCTATAGTCACCATGTTGCATATGAGATAACTGAATGTACCCTTTGATCAGTGTCTACCTTTTTGTCGTACCCTCCTAGCCTCTGATAACCACTATTCCAATTATTGTTACTATGAATTAAACTTTTTTTTAAAGATTCCACATATCAGTGAGATCATGTGATTTTTGTCTTTGTCTGGCATATTTCACTTAGCATGGTGTCCATCAAGTTCATCCATGTTGTTTCAGGTGGCAGGATTACATTTACTTATTGCCAAAGGCAGCTGGGGTTGTTTTGTCTGTATTTCTATCTTTAGAATTAAATTTCTTTATTTTAAATGTAATTTTTTAATTAAATTAAATTAAGTTAAATTTCTATGTTTTGTCGGTATTTTTGTCTGTATTTTCTGTTTATAATTGAAAAGCACAAAGCTCAGTTACATTTAAAATGTAAATCACAATGAAAATTTCCTAAGGTAATAGAAAATGAATAGATATACTGAATTTCTAATTGTATCTATGGACAAATGTCTCTTCATGAGGTTGAATCAAATGCTTATTTGAACCTATGCTTTCTACAAAAAAAGGGCCTTTTTAATGTACTTTAAAAATGTTTATCTATTCTGAGAGAGAAAGAGTGCAAGCATGAATGGGAGATGAGCAGGAAGAGAGGGAGAGAAAGAGAATCCCGGGCAGACTCCCTGCTGTCCATGTAGAGCCCAACGTGGGGCTCAAACTCAGGAACCATGAGATCGTTACCTGAGCTGAAACTGAGAGTCAGATACTTAACCAACTGAGCCACCCTTTAATGTACTTTTTAAATTGAAATCTATTTGATATAAAACATTGTATAGATTTAAATTGTACAACATATTAATTTGTTACATTTATATATTGTAATATGATTGCTATTGTGGCAATAATTAGCATTTCTATCACATTACATAATTATTATTTCCTTTTATTGTAATAATTAAGTTCTAGTCTCTTAGCAGTTTTGTTTATTATAATACAATATTTTTGTTTACATTCACTATACCATGATTAGATTCCTAGGATTTATTTACTACTTGTGCAAGTTTGTTCCCTTAAACAATATTTTACAGTATTCATAGGTCCTATCCCCTAACCTTGCCAGCCCCTGGTAACCACCATAAAATGTTGGTTTTTATGTTTGACTTTTTTATGTTTCACATATAAGTGATTTCATACAGTACTTTCTCTGGTTGAGTTCTCTCACTTACCATAATGTGATCAAAGTCCATTCATGTTGTCACAAATGGCGGGATGCCTTTCTTTCTCATGGCTGATAAATATTCTATTGTATATATATACCATATCTTTTTTATCCATTCATCCATTAATGGGAACATAGGTTGTTTCCATAATATGGCTATTGTGAAAAATACTGCAATGAATATGAAAGTGCATATATCTTTTCAGTATCCATTGGGTATTTCCTTTGGGTATATAATTTACTGAGGAAGATTCATATCATTTTCCATAGTGGCTAAACCAGTGAAAACATTCATTACAGTCCTGCCAGCTGTGTCCAAGTGTTCCCTTTTCACATCCTCACTAACACTTGTATTCTTGATGATAGCCATTGAAATAAGTATGAGGTGATAATCTTATTATGATTTTTATTTATATTTCCTGGATAATTAGTGATGTTGAACATTTTTTTATGTACCTATGGGGCTTTTGGATGTCATTTTGGGAAATGTCTGTTCAGTTCCTCTGTACATTTTTAATCAAATAATTTATTTTCTTGTTATTGAGTTGTAAACTTCTTTATATATTTTGGACATTAATCCTTTGTCCAAAATATTGATTGCATATATTTTCTCCCATTATATAGGTTGCCTTTTCATGTGCTGTTTCTTTTACTGTAAGGTTTAAAATCTGATGTAGTCCCCCTTGTTTATCTTGGTTATCATTTGTGTTTTTCATGTCACGTTCAAAAAATTACTGCCAAGACCAAGGTTGAAAAGCGTATGCTTTTTTCTATGAGTTTTATAGTATCAGGTCTTATGTTTAAAGTCCATTTTGAGTTAATTTTTGTGAGTGGTGTAAGATAGGGATCCAGTTTCATTGTTCAGCATGTGTTTATCCAGTACCATTTACTGAAAAGAGTTTTTCTCATTGGGTGTTCTTGGCTCCCTTATTGAATATTAGTTGACTGTATATGAGAAGATTCATTCTGGGGTCTATATTATGTTGCATTGGTTTGTGTGTCTATTTTTATGCTAGTCATATTGTTATTACTATAGCTTTATAGTATAGTTTGAAGTTAGGAGGTATGATGCTTCTGAATTTGTTCTTTCTCAAGATTACTTTGACTATTTGGGGTCTTACATATTTCCATATAAATTTTAGGAGTATTCTTTGTTTCTGTTTCTGTGAATTGTGCCATTAAAATTTTGATAGAGATTGCACTGAATCTGTAGATGTCTTAGGGTGATATGGACATTTTAACAGTATTCATTATGCTGACCCATGAATGTGAGACGTCTTATCATTTGTTTATGTTTCTTTGATTACTTTCAACAGAGGCTTGTAGTTTTTGTTGTTCAGATCTTTTACTTCCTTGGTTAAATTTATTCCTAGGTATTTTATGTTTTTGATGCTACTATGAATAGGATAGTTTTGTTTTCCAATGTTTCATTATTGGTACATAAAAATGAAACTGATGGAGAAGAAGATGGCAGTGGAGTAGGAGGACTCTAGACTCATCTCATTCCATGAACACAACTAGATAACTATCAAGTTATCCTAAACATCTCAGAAATCAACCTGCAGACTGACAGAAAAACTCCACAACTAAAGTGAGAAAAGAGGCCACATCAAAGAAGGTAGGAAGTGGGGGGAACATGGTTTAGGGGAGAAATGGGTCACGGGAGCTGCAGAGGGGAAAGAGCTGTGGTTGCATAAAAGGACAAGAGAGAGAGGAGGACACGGGAACGCAGAAGCAGAATGTTTCACCAGAGCCATTGGGTTGGAAATGAGAGAGGCTGAATTCATGAATTGTTGCAAAGAGCATGGCTTAAACCCTAAAGGTACAAAGGATAACAAGCTTGGCTGGAATAGAGACTAGAGGGCACTGTGCTGCTACTGGAGAGAAGGCAGGCAAACAACCAGGGCTAGACAGCATCGAAACAGAAATCTGAAGAGCTCCTTGGGCACACAGTAGGGAGATTATTGACTCTTTGAAACACATCCCTGAGAAGCAGAGTTCATGGAGATGCCTATCCAGGAAGAAAGGAGCTGGCTGGAACCATTGCCCTCCCCCGCCCCTCAGTATAAACACAGAGCCACCTACAGGAAGAAGCGCAGTGCCTATAATGGCTCCCTAAATTGCTTACAAGTTCCGCCCCCATGCTCTCTGGCAGGACTGCTTCTCTCAGTCAAGTTCCCTAAGTCCCAGCATGACAGGCCCATCCCCCAGAAGACCAGCACAAATCCTTACCCACATGTCTCCAGAACAGAGAGTACTGCACTGCCTCATTTCTGGTGGAGTTGGTGACAGGTCTCATTTCACAATCAGACCATATCACACCTAGTTAAAACTCACCACTTCAGTCCAGGGACCAAACACTGCCCACAGCAGGCAAGGAGAGCCTCTCCAGACAACTGGCTTGAAGGACAGACCAGCTGAAACACAGCAGCAGAACACACACAGCACACAGCAGAAATACTCCCTAAGGCAACAGGCCCTGGACACTACATGACCTTTTCTCCATAAGGCCATTATGTTCAGGAGCAGGAGACATAACTGGCTTTTCTAACACAGAGAAGAAGGCAGAGACTTAGACAAAAAAATGCCAAGATAGAGTAATTTATCCCAACAAGATAAGGCCACTGCCAGAGAGCAAAACAGATACAAGTAACATGAATGATGGAGAATTTAAGGCAACACTCATAAGGATACTCACTGGGTGTGAGCAGAGAACAGAAGGCATCCATGAGACCTTTACCACAGAGATAAAGGAATGAAAAAAAGTGTCAGAGATGTGGAATGCAATAAATGAGATTTGAAACAGGCTTGATGGCAATGAACAAGCTATAAGAAGGAGAAGAATGAATTATTAATATAGAAGACAAAGTAATGGAAAATAATGAAGCTGAAAAAAGAGACAAAATTATTCATCAAGAGAATACACTTAGGGAACTTAGTACCTCCATCAAATGTAATAACATTTGTATTTCTAGGAGCCCCAGAAGAAGAGAGAGAAAAGGGATCAGAAAATTTATTTGAAGAAACAATACTTGAAAATGTCCCTAATCTAGGGAAGGAAACAGACTTCCATATATAGGAGGCACAGATAACTCCCATCAAAATCAACAAAACTAGTACAATACCAAGACATATTGTAATGAAATTTGCAAAATATAGTGATAAAGAAAATATCTTAAAAGTAACAAGACAAAAGAAGTCCTTAACTTACAGGGGACAACCCATAAGGTTAGCTTGATATTTCTCAACAGAAACTTGGCAAGCCAGAATGGAGGGGCATGATCTAGTCAAAGGGTTGAATGGGAAAAATCTGCATCCAGAAATACTTTATCCAGCAAGGCTATCATTCAGAATGGAAAGAGATAAAGTGTTTCCTAGAGAAACAAATAGTGAAGGAGTTCCTGCTCACTAAACCAGCCCTGTAAGAAATATTAAAGGGGACTCTGCAAAAGAGAGACCAAAAGTAAGAAAGACAAGAAAGGATCAGAGAAACTTTCCAAATACAGTGACACAGCAAGTAATAATGTAGCAATAGGGGGCACCTGGGTCGTTCAGTTGGTTAAGTGTCCAACTTTGGCTCAGGTCATGATCTCATGGTTTGTGAGTTTGAGCCCTGCATGGAGCTCTGTGCTGACAGCTCAGAGCCTGGAGCCTGCTTCGGATTCTGTGTCTCCCAATTTATTTGCCCCTCTCCTCCTCGTGCTCTGTCTCTCTCAAAAATAAATAAAAAATCAAAAAAATTAAAATAATGTAGCAGTAAATACATATCTGCGAATGCTTACTTTGAATGTAAATGGACTAAATGCTCCAATCAAAAGACATAGGATGTCAGAATAGTTAAAAATACAAGACCCATCTATATGCTGCCTACAAAAGACTCATTTTAGACCTAAAGATACCTGCATATTGAAAGTGAGTAGATGCAGAAACAATTATCATGCAATTGGATGTCCAAAGAAACCTGATTAGCAATACTTACATTGGTTAAACTAAACTTTAAAACAAAGACTGTAAAGGGGCACATGGGTGGCTCAGTAGGTTAAGCGTCCAACTCTTGGTCTTGGCTGAGGTCATGATCTCATTGTTGGAGCGTTCGAGGCCCACATCAGGTTCTGTGCTTACAGCACAGAGCCTGCTTGGGGTTTCTCTCAACCTCTCTCCCTACCCCTCCCTGGCTTGTTCTCTTGTTCTCTCTCTCTCTCTCTCTCTCTCTTTCTCTCTTTCTGTCTCTCTCAAGAAATAAATAATAAAAAAAATTAAAACAAAGACTATAAAAAGGGACAAAGAAGGGCATTATATAATCATAATGGGATAATTCAATAAGAAGTTACAACAATTGTAAATATTTATGCCCCCAACTTGGAACACCCAAATATATAAAACAATTAATAACAAACATAAAGGAACTAATTGATAACACAATAATAGTAAGGGACTTTAACATCCCATTTACAACAATGGACAGATCATCTAAGCAGAAAATCAACAAGGAAACAGTGGCTTTGAATGACACACTGAACCAGATGGATTTAACAGCTATATTCAATACATTCCATCCTAAAGCAGCAGAATACACATTCTTTTAAGTACACTTGGGACATTTCCCAGAATAGATCACTTATTGGCCCTCAAAACAGGCCTTATAAATATAAAAAGATGGAAATCATATCATGCCCCTTTTCCTACCACAATGCTATGAAACTAAAAGTAAACCACACACACACAAAAGGTCTGGAAAGACCACAGATACATGGAACCTAAACAAAGTGGTACTAAACAGTGAATGGGTCATCTAGGAATCAAAGAAGAAATAAATACGTGTAAACAAATGAACCTGAAAACACAATGGTCAAGAATCTTGGGGATGTAGCAAAAGAGGTCCTAAGAGTGAAGTATGTAGCAATACAGGTCTACCTCAAGAAGCTAGAAAAACCTCAAAGAAACAACCTAACTTTACACCTAAAGGAGCTAGAAAAAGTACAACAAATGGGGCCTAAAGCCAGCAAAAGGAAAGAAAAAAATAAATATTAGAGCAGAAATAAATGATTTTGAGGATAAGGAAACAATGGAACAGACCAATTTAAACAAGACCTGGTTTTTTGAAGAATTTAATAAAATTGATAAACCCTGTAGCCAGACTTAACCAAAAAGAAAAGAGAAAGTACACAAATAAAATAGAAAATGAGAGAGGGGAAATAACAACCAGCACCACCACAGAAGTAGAAACAAGTACAAAAGAATATTCTGAGAAACTATATGCTAACAAATTGGACAACCTGGAAGAAACGGATAAATTCCTAGAAACAAACTACCAGTACTGAAATAGGAAGAAATAGAAAACTTGAACAGACTGATAACCAGCATAGACATTGAATCAGGAATCAAAAAAATTGCAACAAAGAAAAGCCCAGGACCAGATGGCTTCACAGGGGAATGCTACTTTGAGCCAATGTGTCCTTAGAACTGAAATGAGTCTCCTTTTTGCAGCATGTAGTTGGGTCTTGTGGTTTTATCCATAGAAGCACTCTGTGCCTTTTGATTGATGAATTCAATCCCATTTACATTTAGGGTGATTACTGATATGTAAGACTTTACTAGTGCCATCTTATTGTTTGCTTTTTGGTTGTTTTATGCCTCCATTATTTCTTCTTCTCTGTTTCTGACTATGTAAATCGTTGTTTTCCATGGTGGCATACTCTGACTCCCCTATTTTTAGCTTCATGAGTCTATTCTAGATTTTTCCTTTGTAGTTACCATGAGGCTTGAACATCTCTTGATAAAACAGTCAATTTTATGCTGACAGCAACTTAATCTTTGTTTTCCTATAATGTTTTCCACCCATTTTCCCTCTGCTTTTCTATTTCTAATGTCACAGGTTACCTTTTTGTGCTGTGTATTCATTTTTAAAAATCTTTTAATGTTTATTTATTTTTGAGAGACAGAGAGACAGAGTGTGAACAGGGGAAGGGCAGAGAGAGAAGGAGACACAGAATCTGAAGCAGGCTCCAGGCTCTGAGCTGTCAGCACAGAGCCCAGTGCAGGGCTCTTGAACTCACGAACCGCGAGATCATGACCTGAGCTGAAGTTGGCCACTTAACCGACTGAGCCACCTAGGCGCTCCTGTGCTGTGTATTCATTAACAAATTATAGAAGCTAGAGTTATTTTTAATCCTTTCCCCTTAACCTTTATACTATAGTTAAGTGTTTAACACACTTCTAATATAGAATCACAGCTTTCTTATACTGTCAATTTTTCACCTTTACCCAGAGTGTTACTTACTTTCATATATTTTCATATTATGTATTAGTGTCTTTTCATTTGCCATGATGTAGATGGAGCTAGCAAGTATTATGCTAAGCGAAATAAGTCAGTCAGAGAATGAAAAATACCATATGATTTCACTCATAAATAGGTGATTGGATTTAAGGAGTATACTTGTGATGCACACCGGGTGTTGTACGTAAATGTTGAATCACTAAATTGTACACCTGAAACTAATATGCTGTATGTTAATTAACTAGAATTTAAATAAAAACTTAAATCATTTTAGCTTGAAAAACTTTTCAGCATTTCTCGTAAGGCAAGTCTAGCTGAACTCTTTTAGCTTTTGTTTGTCTGGGAAAGCTTTTATTTCTCTTCTGCATATGGAGTATAACTTTGATACCTTTGTTTTGATAAAGTATTCTTGGCTGGCAGTTTTGATATTTTAACACTGACTATGACATTTTGTATTCTTCTGGCCTATAGAGTTTCTGCTAAGAAGTATGATAATTGCCTAATGGAGTGTCTTTGTAGGTTACTTACTTTTTCCCCCCTTGTTACCTATAGATTCTTTCGTTATCATTGATTTGTGATATTTTCATTATAATGTGTCTTGTAGAAAGTTTTTTCACACTATATAATAGGGCTTTCTATTAGTTTCTTGAACTTGTATGTCCAAGTCCTTTCCTAGGATTAGGAAGTTCTCAGCTATTATTGTCCAACTAAACTCTGCTTCCTTTTCCCTCTCTTCTCCTTTTGGTATACCAATTGTTTTGGTATTTGATTTTCTGATCAAATCTGAGAGCTCTTATAGAGTGTCTTCACTTTTAAATTCTTAAGTTTTCTCTCTTACTGGATTATTTCTATATACCTATCCTCTAAATCACTTATTCTTTCTTCTGTTTGGTCTGACCTGTTTCCAATGTCCTTTATTGCATTCTTTATCTCATTCGTTGAGTTCTTTTAGCTTCAGAATTTCTGTTTTGGGGGCGTCTGGGTGGTTCAGTCGGTTACACATCTGACTTCGCTCAGGTCATGATCTCACGGTTTGTGGGTTTGAGCCCCGCATCCGGCTCTGTACTGACAGCTGAGAGCCTGGAGCCTGCTTCGGATTCTTTGTCTCCCTCTCTCTCTGATACTCCTCTGCTTGCGCTCTGTCTCTCAAAAATGAATAAATGTTAAAAAAAATTTTAAAAACTTCTGTTTTGTTCTTTTTCGTAATTTCAATCTTTTTGTTACAGAACTCCTTCTCTTTATTGATTTTATTTCAGAGTTTATTGAATTGTGTTTCTGAGTTACCTTGTTTTTTGTTGACTTTGTTCATACAGCTGTTTTGAATTCTTTACCACTGAGATTGCAATATTCTCTGCCTTTGAGTTCAGTTGTTGCATTATCATTTTCTTTTTTTAATAGCATATTTCCTTGATTTTGTATGGTGTTTGATGGTATGTCTTTCTGCTTTCACAGTTGAAGTGTCAGATACTCCTTTTATTAAGGCTTTGTCATATTTGATTCTTTTTCTTTTTTAATGTTTATTTATCTATTTTGAGAGAGAACATGAATGGGGAAGGGGCAGAGAGAGAGAATCCCAATATGGGGCTCGACCTCATGGACTGGGAAATCATGACCTGAACCAAAATCAAGAGTTGGACACTTGACGACTGAACCACTCAGATGCCCCCTTCTTTGATTCTTCTAATTCAACAGGCTGGCTATTAGCACCCTTTATTTTGTATTCCAGAATGTCGCATGGCACAGTAACTCAAGAGTGTGGTTTTTCCTCTTGGAGTTGATTCTCTCAGATGTGCTGGGAGGATGCACAAGGACCTGACAGTGGAGTGTGGTATGGGCTTATTAGCACTTGGGGATTCAAGGGTGCCAGCAACTGGCCAGAAAGATCCTCTAAGTGGAGCACTCTCAGAGATCTGTGGGTGGACTTCGTGATGTTCTGAAGCAGACAGCATGAAATTTGTGCTGTTGATGCCCTTTGATATTCTTATCAGCTTTTCCCCTATTCCTCTTCCTCCCCCGAGTCAAGGACGTCTGTCCTCCAAAATCTGGTTCAGTTACAACCTGCACATTTGCATCAGCTGGGCAGTCACTTACCACTTTTGATTTCTACCTCCTCTATGGGAGTGGTTGCAGCTTTCTACCTCCTCTACTTGAGGGTGCTCCTGCAACTGCTAAAATATCAGCACCTTGCAATGGCATCCAGGGAAGCAGTGCTCCCTTGGCAAGTTTGTCCATCTCCTTTGTTCAAATTAATCTCTATTCCATTCTGATCGCATGCCAGATTATCCCTTCATGCAGGCTGGACCTCCTCAAATTCTCTATTTCCTGTGGGTATCCACCCACTTTTGCACTCTCCAGATTTCCTTTATCCTTTGATCACCATGAGTTGGGGTGGGACATTCTAGCCCAATCCCTTGGATTGTAGCCACCACCAAAGCCCTGTCTACACACTTTTGGATGCATAGGTGGGTAGAAACCTTATGTTTTGGTGTGATGTGTAGAAACACTTTTGTTCTGCTATGAATATCTAATCTGTTAACCAAAATGGAGAGAAAAGTGTAACAATCTGACATGCTGACATGACTCCCATAATGCACTTTATTTTTGTGTCTGTGTGTGTTTTTAATTAATTAAATCCAAGTTAGGTAACATACAGTATAGTATTGATTTCAGGATTTAGTGATTTCAGGTTTAGTATAACACCCAGTGCTCATCCCAACAAGTGCCCTCTTTAATTCCCATCACCCATTTAACCCATCCCACTACCCACCTCCCCTGTAGCAACCCTCAGTTTGTTCTCTGTATTTAAGAGTCTCTTATGGTTTGTTTGCCTGCTCTGATTTTATCTGATTTTTCCTTTCCTTCCCCTATGTTCATCTGTTGTTTCTTAAATTCTAGCTATGAGTGAGACCATATGATATTTGTCTTTCTCTAACTGACTTATCTCACTTAGCATAATATACTGTGTCTAGTTCGATCCATGTTGCAGATGTTAAGATTTCATTCTTTTTAATTGCCGAGTAGTATTCCATTGTGCGTATATATACACCACATCTTTATGCATTCATCAGTCGATGGACATTTGGGCTCTTTCCATAATTTGGCTATTGCTGATAGCACTGCTGTAAACATTGAGGTACATGTGCCCATTCCAATCAGCATTTTTGTATCCTTTGGATAAATACCTAGTAGTACAATTGCTGGATCATAGGATACTTTTATTGTTAGTTTTGAGTACTTCCATACAGTTGTCCAGAGTAGATGCACCAGTTTGCATTTCCACCAGCAGTGTAAAAGTGTTCCTCTTTCTCTGCATCCTCGCCAACATCTGTTGTTTCCAGAGTTGTTAATATTAGCTATTCTGACAGGTGTGAAGTAGTATCTCATTGTGGTTTTGATTTGCATTTCTCTGATGATCAGTGATGTTGAACATCTTTTTCATGTGTCTGTTAGCCATCCTGATGTCTTCTTTGGAAAAGTGTCTATTCATGTCTTCTGCCCATATCTTAACTGGATTAGTTCTTTGTTGGGTATTGAGTTTAACAAGTTCTTTATAGACTTTGGAGACTAACCGTTTATTCATTGTGCCATTTGCAGATATTTTCTCCCATTTCATCAGTTGCCTTTTAATTTTGTTGATTGTTTCCTTCACTGTGCAGAAGCTTTTTTATCTTGATAACATTCCAATGGTTCAGTTTTGCTTTTGTTTCCCTCACCTCTGGAGACATGTCTACTAAGAAATTGCTGGGGCTGAGGTTAAAGAGGTTGCTGCCTGTTTTCTCCTCTAGGATTTTGATGGTTTCCTGTCTCACATTTAGGTCTTCCATTCATTTTGAATTTATTTTGTGTATTGTGTAAGAAAGTAGTCCAGTTTCATTTTTCTGCATGTTGCTGTCCAGTTTAACCAACATCATTTGTTGATGAGACTGTCTTTTTTTCCATGGGATATTCTTTCCTGCTTTGTCAAAGATTAGTTGGCCATACATTTGTGGGTCCGTTTCTGGGTTTTCTCTTCCATTCCATTGATCTATGCATCTGTTTTTGTGCCTGTACCATACTGTCTTGATGATTACAGCTTTGTAATACAGCTTGAAGTCCAGAATTTTGATGCCTCCAGCTTTGGTTTTCTTTTTTAAATTACCTTGGCTATTTGGGGACTTTTCTGATTCCATACAAATTTTAGAATTGTTTTTTCTAGCTTTGTGAAGTATGCTGGTGTTACTTTGATAGGGATTGCATTGAATATGTAGATTGCTTTGGGTAGTATCAACATTTTAACAATTATGTTTTTTTAGTTCATGATATGGGATGTTTTTCCATTTCTGGGTGTCTTTTTCAATTTCTTTCATAAATGTTCTATCATTTTCAGCACACGGACCTTTTACCTCTTTAGCTAGGGTTATTCCTATATATCTTATGGGTTTTGGTGCAGTTGTAAATTGGATCGATTACTTGATTTCTCTTTCTGTTGCTCCATTATTGGTGTATAGAAATGCAAACAATTTCCGCATGTTGATTTTGTATCCTGTTACATTGCTGAAATCATGTATCAATTATAGCAGTTTCTTGGTGGAGTCTTTTGGGTTTTCCATGTAGACTATCATGTCATCTCAGAAGAGTGAAAGTTTGAGTTTTTCTTTGCCAATTTGGATGCCTTTAGGACTTCCAGGACTGTGTTGAACAACAGTGGTGAGAGTCAACATCTCTTCCATGTTCCTGACCTTAGGAGGAAAGCTTTCACATTTTCCAATTGGACCATGATGTTAGCTGTGGGCCTTTCAAATATGGACTTTATGTTTTTGAGGTATGTTCCTTCTATCCCTATACTCTTGAGTGTCTTTGTCAAGAAAGCATGCTATATTCTGTCAAATGATTTTTCTACATTATTGAGAGGATCATATAGTTCTTATCCTTTCTTTTATTAATGTAGATTATCACATTGATTTGTGAGTATTTGAATCAGCCCTGCAGCCCACTTGATCATGGTAAATCATTATTTTAATGTCCTGTTGAATTTGATAGCTAGTATCTTGTTGAGGATTTTTTTTCTTTTATAGTTTATTGTCAAGTTGGTTTCCATATAACACCCAGTGATCATCCCAACAAGTGCCCTCCTTCAAGCCCATAACCCTTTTCCCCCTCTCCCCCACCCCCATCAACCCTCAGTCTGTTCTCAGTATGTAAGAGTCTCTTATGGTTTGCCTCACTCCCTCTTTTTAACTATTTTTTCCCTTCCGCTCCCCTGAGGTCCACTGTTAAGTTTCTCCTATTCCACATGAGTGAAAACATAGTATCTGTCCTTCTCTGCCTGACTTATTTCACTTAGCATAACGCCCTCAAGTTCCATCCATGTTGCTACAAATGGCCAGATTTACTTCCTTCTCATTGCCATGTAGTATTCCATTGTACAGATAAACCACATCTTCTTGATCCATTCATCAGTTGATGGACATTTAGGCTCTTTCCATGATTTGGCTATTGTTGAAAGTGCCGCTATGAACATTGGGGTACATTTGCCCCTGTGCATCAGCACTTCTGTATCCCTTGGGTAAGTTCCTAGCAGTGCTATTGCTGGGTCATAGGAGAGTTCTATTCCATTGTTAATTTTTTGAGGAACCTCCACACAGTTTTCCAGAGTGGCTGTAAAAGTTTACATTCCCACAAACAGTGTCGGAGGGTGCCCGTTTCTCCACATCCTCGCCAGCATCTATAGTCTCTTGAATTGTTCATTTTAGCCACTCTGACTGGCGTGAGGTGGTATCTCAGTGTGGTTTTGATTTCTATTTCCCTGATGATGAGTGACGCTGAGCATCATTTCATGTGCCTGTTGGCCATCTGGATGTCCTCTTTGGAGAAGTGTCTGTTCGTGTGTTCTGCCCATCTCTTCACTGGATTTCTTGTTTTTTGGTTGTGGATTTGGTGAGTCCCTTGTAGATTTTGGATACTAGCCCTTTATCTGATATGTCATTTGCAACTATCTTTTCCCATTCCGTTGGTTGCCTATTAGTTTTGCTGATTGTTTCCTTTGCCATGCAGAAGATTTTTCTCTTGAAGAGGTCCCAGTAGTTAATTTTTGCTTTTAATTTCCTTGCCTTTGGAGATGTATCGACTAAGAAATTGCTGCAGCTGAGGTCACAGAGGTTGTTTCCTGCTTTCTCCTCTAGGGTTTTGATGGTTTCCTGTCTCACATTCAGGTCCTTCATCCATTTTGAGTTTATTTTTGTCTATTGTTTAAGATAGTGGTCTAGTTTCATTCTTGTGCATGTTGCTCTACAGGTCTCCCAGCACCATCTGTTAAAGAGGCTGTCTTTTATCCATTGGATACTCTTTCTTACTTTGTCAAAGACTAATTGCCCATATATTTATGGGTCTAATTCTGGGTTCTCAATTCTATTCCATTGGACAATGTGTCTGTTTTTGTGCCAATACCATGCTGTCTTGATGACTACAGCTTTGTAGTAGAAGCTAAAGTCTGGGATTGTGATGCCTCCCTTTTTGGTTTTCTTCTTCAGTATTACTTTGGCTATTCAGGGTCTTTTGTGGTTCCATACAAATTTTAGGATAGTTTGTTCTTAGCTTTGAGAAGGATGCTGGTGCTCTTTTGATTGGGATTGCATTGAATGTGTAGATTGCTTTGGGTAATAATGACATTTTAACAATATTGATTCTTGCAATCCATGAGCATGGAATGTTTTTTCATTTCGCTGTGTGTTCTTCAATTTCCTTCATAAGTTTTCTATAGTTTTCATCATACAGATCTTTTACATCTTTGGTTAGGTTTATTCCTAGGTATTTTATGGTTTTTTGTGCAATTGTGAATGGGATCAGTTTCTTGATTTTCTGTTGCTTCATTATTGGTGTATAAAAATGCTACCGATTTCTGTACGTTGGTTTTGTACCCTGCGACTAGTAGGCTTCTGGTGGAGTCTGTTGGGGTTTCCATACAGAGTATCATGTCATCTGCGAAAAGTGAAAGTTTGACTTCATCTTTGCCAATTCTGATGCCTTTTATTTCCTTTTGTTGTCTGAGTGCTGATGCTAGGACCTCCAGCACTATGTTAAACAACAGTGGTGAGAGTGGACATCCCTGTCATGTTCCTGTCCTCAGGGGGAAAGCTCTCAGTTTTTACCCCTTGAGGATGATATTAGCTGTGGGCTTTTCATAAATGGCTTTTATGATGTTTAAGTTAGTTCCTTCTATCCCGACTCTTTCAAGGGTTTTTATTAAGAAAGAATGCTGCATTTTGTCAAATGCTTTTTCTGCATCTATTGACAGGATCATATGGTTTTTATCTTTTCTTTTGTTTGTGTGATGTATCACATTGATGGATTTAGGAATATTGAACCAGCCCTGTAACTCAGGAATGAATCCCACTTGATCATGGTGGATAATTAGTTTTATGTGCTATTGAATTTGATTTGCTAGTATCTTGTTGAGGATTTTTGCATCCGTATTTGTCGAGGATATTGGCCTCTAGTTCTCGTTTTTTTGTTGAGTCTCTGGTTTGGGAATCAAAGTGATGCTGGCTTCATAGAATGAGTCTGGAAGTTTTCCATCCATTTCCTTTTTGTGGAACAGCTTGAGAATAATAGGTATTAACTCTCATTTCAATGTCTGGTAGAATTCCCCAGGGAAGCCATCTGGCCCAGGGCTCTTATTTGTTGGGAGATTTTTGATAACTGATTCAATTTCTTCACTAGTTATGGGTCTGTTCAGATTTTCTATCTCTTCCTGTTTGAATTTTAGTCGTGTGTGTGTGTTCAGGAATTTGTCCATTTCTTCTAGGTTGTCCAGTTTGTTGGCATATAATTTTTCATTATATTCCCTGATAATTGCTTGTATTTCTGAGGGATTGGTTGTAAGACATCCATTTTCATTCGTGATTTTGTCTGTTTGGGTGCTTTCTCTTTTCTTTTTGAGAAGCCTGGCTAGACTTTTATCAATTTTGTTTATTTTTTCAAAAAAAACAACTCTTGGTTTCATTGATCTGCTCAACTATTTTTTTTGGAATCTATATTGTTTGCTTCTGCCATGATCTTTATTATTTCTCTTCTTTTGCCAGGTTTGGGGTGTTCTTACTGCTCTGCTTCTGGTTCCTTTAGGTGCACTGTTAGATTTTGAATTTGTGCTTTTTCTGGTTTCTTGAAATAGGCCTGGATTGCAATGTCCTTTCCTCTTAGGACTGCCTTTGCTGCATCCCTGAGTTTGGATTGTTGTATTTTCATTTTCATTTGTTTCCATATATTTTTAAATTTCTTCTCTAAATGCTTGGTTGGCCCATTCTTTCTTTAGTAGGGTGTTCTTTAACCACCATGTTTTTGGAGGTTTTCCAGATTTTTTCCTGTGATTGATTTCAAGTTTCATAGCATTGTGATCTGAAAGTGTGCACGGTATGATCTCTATTCTTTTATAATTATTGAGTGCTGCTTTATGACCCAGTATGTGATCTATCCTGGAGAATATACCATGTGCACTCGAGAAGAAAGTGAATTCCACAGCCTCAGGATATAGAGTTCTAAATATATCTGTTATGTCCATCTGGTCCAATGTTTCGTTCAGGTCCATTGTGTCCTTAGTGATTTTTATCTAGTTGATCTATCCATTGTTGTAAGTGGAGTATTAGAGCCACTTGCAATTAGCACATTCTTATCAACAAGATTGCTTATGTTTGTGATCAATTGTTTTATGTATTTGGGTGCTCCTGAATTTGGTGCATAGACATTTATAATTAGCTCTTTCTGATGGATAGACCCTGTAATTATTATATAATGCCCTTCTTAATCTCTTGTTTCTGCCTTTACTATAAAGTCAGTTTGTCCGATGTAAGTATAGCTTCTCCAGCTTTCTTTTGACTTCAAGTTGCATGATAGATAGTTCTCCATCCCCTCACTTTCAATCTGAAGCTGTCCTCAGGTCTAAAATGAGTCTCTTGTAGACAGCAAGTAGATGAATCGTGGTTTTTTTTTATCCTTTCCAATAACCTATGTCTTTTGATTGGAGCATTTAGTACATTTACATTCAGTGTTATTATTGAAAAATATGGGTGTTATTATTGAAAAATATGGGTTTAGAGTCATTGTGTTCTCTGTAGGATTCATTCTTGTAGTCGTATGTCTGGTATTTTGTGTTCCTTGCAACATATCCCTCATCGAGTCCCCCTTCGGATCCCTTGTAGGGCCGGTTTAGTGGTGATGAATTCCTTCAATTTTTGTTTGTTTGGGAAAACCTTTATCTCTCCTTCTATTCTGAATGACAGGCTTGCTGAATCAAGGATTCTTGGATGCACATTTTTCCTATTCATCACATTGAAGATTTCCTGCCATTCCTTTCTGGCCTGCTAAATTATAGTAGATAGGTCTGCAACTACTCTGATTTGTCTCCCTTTGTATGTTAGGGCCCGTTTATTCCTAGCTGCTTTTAGAATTCTCTCTGTATCCTCATATTTTGCCAGTTTATGATATGTTTTGTAGAAGATCAAATCAATTTATGTCTGAGGGGAGTTCTCTGTGCCTCTGGGATTTCAATGTCTGTTTCCTTCCCCAGATGGGGGAAGTTCTTGGTTATAATTTGTTCAAGTATCCCTTCAGCCCCCTTTTTCTCTCTCTTCTTCTTCTGGAATTCCTATGATATGGATATTGTTCCATTTGATTGCATCACTCACTTCTTGAATTCTCCTGTTGTGCTCCGGGATCAATTTAGCTCTATTTTTCTTGGCTTCCTCTTTTTCTATAATTGTATTTTCTAATTGATCCTTTCTCCTCTCTACCTCTTCAGTCTGTGCAGTGGCCACCTCCATTTTATTGTGCACCTCATTCATAGCATTTTTTAATTCGTCACAACTTTTTAAAAGTCCATAATCTTTGTAGCAGTAGCGTCTCTGGTGTCTTCCATCCCTTTTGCAAGCCCAGCAATTAATTTTATGACTATTGTTCTAAATTCTTGGTCAGTCATGTTCTTTATATTTGTTTTTACCAATTCTTTAGCTGACACTTCTTCCTGGACTTTCGTTTGAGGAGAGTTCTTCCGTTTCATCATTTTGGCTAGCTTTCTGTCTCTAGTAAGTTTTAAAAGCTGTTTATGGGCTCTGCACCTGTGAGTAGTGCTATTTTAATGGAGGCTCATAGACTGTCCAGGGCCTGTCTGTTCAGGAAGTGTTCTTTTAATGGTATCCCTTGGTCTCTCTTGTTGAGACTTTGATTATTTTATTTCCCTAGTTGGGAACTCTCTACCATGTGTACTTTGGCTTGTATCTTGTGGTAGCCCTGTAAAGTAAAACAGACAAACAGGGAACAAAAGCCCACAAGTGCACAAACAAATCAAACAAACAAGCAAAATGAAAGGGAAAAACAAAACAAAACAAAAACAGCAAAAGAGAAAGGACAGTCTAAAAGCATAAAACCAGAAATTCCAGCTATACGTAAAGAGCAGGGTGGAGGCAGTGTTGTTGGAAAAACTTGTACAAAGAGAGAAATGACAGGGGTGGGGAGATAGAGAAATTGAACATTGACCATGCAGGGAGACTAAAAGGCTTAATTCAGAGAGAGAAAAAGGAGAATACAGCAGGAGGTGAGGATAAGAAAAACTAAGATAATGTTACCCAGAGAAAGTATATAGTCTGATTATTTCAGAGAGAGAGAAAGGAAGGTAATGGAGGAAATGTAGAACATGCATTAAGAGAATGGATTACATATGCCTGTTTTAGCAAACCTGTAACCAAAACACCCAGTCCAGAGGATGGGAGAGATAAGAATGAGATAAGGGAGAATATATCTGAATTGCAAGAATTAATCCAGTGTTAATCATGGCAATGTATCAACGCTGGTCTTGTGGCAGGGCCATTTGTTTCTGCAGCATCTATCTGGCTCACATAAAAAAAGTAGCTATGGAGCGAAGAAGGGCGTGGTTTGGTGTAAGCAGGTCTTGCCTCCACTGTGGGTCCTGCAGGCAGTTCCCTGAGGCCCATCTTTGGTAGTTTTGGGGAGAAAAATGGAGATCCCCCAGTCCCTTCTCGAACCAGACATTGCAAATCACTCTTTTGGGTCCGATTCCACTGTGCCGTGGGCGCAGCCAAGGTAGGTCGTGTTCTATGTCTTGCACCCAGCCTTGTTTCCAGATCTTTCTCTGTGTGCATTAATGATACCGCCCGAAATGTAATCACACAAGCTGGGGCACTTCCTAGCAGGAGATCCTCCTAATGCTGAATGTGTCCCTTGCGTAGCATGTATTCTGGAGGGAATTTCTGGGACTGGGGCACTCAGCCCAAAGAGAGCTCTACAGTTAGAGATAGGATCTCTCTCTCTGAAAGCCCTGCGGTTAGAGATGGGATGATGGGATCCCTCTCCATCCCAGGCCGAGGTTTTTCTCTTCTCTAAGTATTTATATGATTCCCCAGCCGCTCTTTCTTTTCCCTTTGTCTCTCTGCAGAGGGGGCTCCATCCCTTCTGTGCCTCCATGTGCAGCCCTGTTTTTATGTTCCCCAGTTCACAATCACGCACCTATGAGGCTGTCTTCTTATTGGACTCTGTCTGTTTTCCTCCCAGACTCTTGGGGTTCAGAGTCCTTTGGCTTCAGCCCTTCTTTGTTTGAGAGATGCGGGCACGAAGTAGGGAACTCTCTATTTCTCCGCCATCTTGCCCCTACCTTGTTGAGGATTTTTACATCCAGGTTCTTTGGGGATTTTGACCTGCACTTCTCCTTTTTAGTGGGGTCTTTGTTTTTGGTTTCAAGGTAATGCTGGCTTCATAGAATGAGATTGGAAGCTTTCCTCCCATTTCTGTTTTTTGGAACAGTTTGAGAAGAGTAGGTATTAACTCTTCTTTTTCTGGTAAAATTCCCCTGGGAATCTGGCCTTGTACTCCTCTGTTTGTTGGAAGATTTTTGATAGCTTTTTATTCAATTACTTTGCTGGTTATGGGCCTGTTGAAATTTTCTTTTTCTTCCTGTTTCAGTTTTGGCAGTGTGTGAGTGTCTAGGAATTTGTCCATTGCTTCCAGATTGCCCAGTTTGTTGGCATATAATTTTTCATAGTATTGTCTTATAATTGTTTGTAGTTCTGTGGTCTGTGGTGTTTTTTGGATTCCTTCTATTTCATTCATGATTTTATGTATTTGGGTCCTCTCTCTTTTCTTTTTGATATGTCTGGGTAGGGGATTATCAGTTTTGTTTATTCTTTCAAAGAACCAGCATTTAATTTCATTTTTCTCCTGTTTTTTTTGTTGTTTGTTTCTATATCATTTATTTTTCCTTTCTTCTGCTGGTGTTAGGTTTTATTGGCTGCTTTTTTCTAGCTCCTTTAGGTGTAAGGTTAAGTTGTGTATTTGCGACCTTTCTTACTTCTCGAGATTGGCCTGAATTGCAATGTACTTTCCTCTCAGGATTGCCTTTGCCCCGTATAGGACTCTGGGCTTACAGCTCAGAACCTGGAGCCTGCTTCAGATTTTGTTTCTCCCTCTCTCTCTGCCCCTTCCCTGCTTGTGCTCTGTCTCTGTCTCTCTCAAAAATAAATAAACATTAAAAAAACAAATTCTTGTTCAGATATATTGCTTGTATCTATTTTGAGCAAGTCCCTGGCTGTGATTTTTTTCTTGACCTTTCTTTTGGGAATAATTCCTTCGTCTTTTCATTTTGAGTATGTTTTTGTCTTTTGCGTGTCTTAAAAGCTTGTTGTGTTTCCATCACCTGAGTGTACTACTGTATCAAAAAGGGGTCATACACTGTTCAAATCCTGGCCTTTCAGGAAGTGTTTCTGGTGTATGCTGTGTGCACTCTGCTGTTGGGTTTTGGCTGTTCTTTCTCACTGGTTAGTCCTCTGCAGAGCTCATCCTTACTTGCAGTGGTGGGGTGTTTGGACCGTTAACTAGGTGTGCTTTGATTTCTTTGTTGAGGTAATCCTGGGGGAAAAAAGGAGTTGGGAAAAGCCTGATCCTAATAAAAAGAGATAAGAAGAGCGATCAAAAAAATCCACAGAGAATCAAGAAACACTAAGGATGATTCCAAAGAAAATGAAAAGAAAAATAAGAGAAAAAAAGAAAAGAAAAAATGAAGGAAAAAGAAAAGAACAAAAATGCCTGATTTAAAAATGAAAAAAAAAAGGAAATAAAAACAACAACAACAAAAAACTATGAGCCTGATTACAAATGAAAAAAGAAGAAAGTAAAAGAGTAAAAAGAACTGCAGGTGTTGTTTTGAAGCACTCGATTTTCAGTACACTTGGTACATGAGGGGTGCTGGGTGTGCTGGTCTTTTGGGGTGGAGGCCTGCTGTGTTGGCCCAGAGTCATTCTTGTACCAGTAAATAGGCAGTTGCCAGGCATGTGATGGTGGGATTTGGTGTAAGTGTGTCTGCCTCCACTGGAGGCCTCTATGTTGCTCTCTGAAGTCCTACCTTGTTGGTGTTGGGGACAAAATGGTGCCACCCCAATCTCTTGTCCCTGGATATGGTACCTTACAGCCCCTACTGCTCAGGCATCTCTCAAAGAATAGTAAGGGCAGTCAGCTCACCCTGTGCTACAGTTCTCCAGTGCTTTTTCTTTGGCACTTGGCAAGAATTCTTAAAGGACCCAGCACCATTCAGATCAGTCTTCTCCTCTGGAGTAGAGCCTCTCCACCCTGCTGATTAAAGGCTTTTGGGTGGCACCTGCAGGGTCATTTTTCCTTGGGGAGGCAGTCAACCCTCTTCCAAAGAACCTCCAGTAAGGGAATGTTCTCTCCCAGTTTGTCCCGGAGATCTCTACGGGTCAGCTCTCCGTGGTCAGCTCCCTCCATCCCAGGAGCGCACGCCACAACTCCACTCTGAAGAACGTCATGCACTTCTAGAACCTCAGAGTTTGAGCTCGAAATGCTGTTTGAGAAGAAAAAAAAAAAACTAACTGGGACACTCAGTACTTCTCACTCCCCAGTCTGTGGTCTAGAGAGGCTTTTCTCTTGTGCTAACTCAATGCTGAACTTTCTCAACCCCTCTTTCTTTCCTTTTTGTCTTTGCAAGAAATGGGTTCCCTCCCTTCTACTGCACCATGTATCTCTCCCCCAGTTCACTTCCATGCACCTTGCACGTGCCAAGAGAACATTTATATGAATTTTACTTGGTTTTAATTTAATATGTTCTTGATAAAATTTGAGGCTTCTTATGGGGTGACTCTGACTTCATATACTCTCCCTTTTACTGTTCACTGGCGCTTCTAATTTGATGTTGAGAAAGCAGATGAAATTAAGCTGAATTAACTTAATTTTTCTTTTTGTTAGCGACACTCATAAAAATACCCAGTTTTTAAATAAAATGAGATGATGAAATATAGTGGCTATAACATAGGGAAAAGATCCACAAAGGAAGAAGTGACCAGTAATTCACAAGAGAAAACATTAGGTTGGGTAGAATATTTATAAATACTACTTTTAATGCAACAAAGTAAACTAGAAACTTTTACATCAAGAGATACAAATTTGAAATGGTATGAATGTGGCTATACTGTAAAAAACAATGGGTAAAGATAAAAGGAGTGACAAATCTATATGGGATTATACTATACACCTGACAATATGGATGATGCTTTCCTAGTGGAGAGGTAAAGAAGCAGGTGACCTAGATCAGACTAATCCTTGATGTCTGCCAATCCCACCACTTCAATTATAGCTATTATGTTGAGGCTAAATTTAAAATCACTATTTTTATATAGAAAATAGTCAACTATCAACAATTTCATTCAGTTCAACCTATATAGGATTACTCCAAAACAACTTTAAAGTCCCAATTAGCACTTACAGAAAGAATCTATGAATTTATCAAAAGGGAATAGATGGTAAGTATTGATAGTTAAAATGTAAGAGCTGGAGATAACCATTATTTTCCATTATCAAAGAGAATGATATCTAAACTGTAAAAGGTAGATCTAGCATGGTTAAAGAAAAAAATCCAAGATATATGACTACCTATCTGCTTTAAGAAGCCTCTTTGACAAAGCAGGAAAGAGTATCCAATGGAAAAAAGCCTCTTTAACAGGTGGGTCTGGGAGAACTGGACAGCAACATGCAGAAGAATGAAACTAGACCACTCTCTTACACCATACACAAAAATAAACTCAAAATGGATGAAGGACCTGAATATGAGATAGGAAACCATCAAAACCCTAGAGGAGAAAGCAGGGAACAGTCTCCTTGACCTCAACCGCAACAATTTCCTACTTGACACATCCCCAAAGGCAAGGGAATCAAGAACCAAAATGAACTATTGGGACCTCATCAAGATAAAAAGCTTCTGTACTGCAAAGGAAACAATCAAGAAAACTAATAGGCAACCGACAGAATGGGAAAAGATAGTTGCAAATGACATATCGGATAAAGGGCTAGTATCCAAAATCTACAAAGTACTCACCAAACTCCACACCCAAAAACGAATAATCCAGTGAAGAAATGGGCAGAAGACATGAATAGACACTTCTCTAAAGAGGACATCCAGATGGCCAACAGGCACATGAAACGATGCTCACTGTCACTCATCATCAGGGAAATACAAATCAAAACCACACTGAAATACCACCTCATGCCGGTCAGAGTGGCTAAAATGAACAAATCAGGAGACTGTAGGTGCTGGCGAGGATGTGGAGAAACGGGCACCCTCCTACACTGTTGGTGGAAATGTCAACTGGTGCAACTGCTCTGGAAGGCAGTGTGGAGGTTCCTCAAAAAATTAACAATAGAACTCTCCTATGACCCAGCAATAGCACTGCTGGGGATTTACCCACAGGATACAGAAGTGCTGATGCATAGGGCCACATGTACCCCAATGTTCATAGCAGCACTTTCAACAATAGCCAAATCATGGAAAGAGCCTAAATGTCCATCAACTGATGAATGGATCAAGAGGATGTGGTTTATCTACACAATGGAATAATACATGGCAATGAGAAGGAAGTAAATCTGGCCATTTGTAGCAACATGGATGGACCTCAAGGGTGTCATGCGAAGCGAAATAAGTCAGGCAGAAAGGGACAGATACCATATGTTTTCACTTATAAGTCTAACAGGAGAAACTTAACAGAGGACCATGGGGAGGGGAAGGGAAGAAAAAGAGGGAGACGGAGGGAGGCAAATCATGAGAGACTGTGGAATACTGAAAACGAACTGAGGGCTGAAGGGGGAGGGGTAAAGGGGAAGGGGAGTGATGGTCATGGAGGAGGGCACTTGTTGGGAAGAGCACTGGGTGTTATATGGAAACCAACTTGACAATAAACTATAAAAAATAAATAAAATAAATTAGTTTTAAAAAAAGAAGCCTAAATCAATTAAATCCTGGCATACTGAAATAGTTTTCACTGGCAGGTATTTACTTGAAATCAGAGTGGACAGGAGAAATTGAGATGACCCAATAGACAAGTATATCAAAGGGAAAAAATGACAGATTCTAGGAGTTATATATTGGTGAATTTAGCTTTAACCCTAGGCAAAATTTTAAACAGGTTATTGAACAAGTGGTTTGTGTACTCCTAGAAAAGAAAGACGTGGTCACTAGGAACTTAATGCTTACTACGAAAGAATGTCAAATTAGTTTTATTTCCTCTTTAACCAATTGATGTATAAAATAGCTGTTTTAGAAAACTAAGGTAGTGTTTGCAATCCTAAATTGGATTCATAGAAGTGTGGTTGGAAATAATCCACTACACTCTGTGCTGATTAAACCATTGGAATATTTTGCTGAGTTCTTGTTATTTTAAGAGGCTGAGACATTGATGAACTAGAGACATCGAAGGAAAAACCACTACAGTAGTTTTTAGGTTGAAAGAGTATTTTTCTATAGGGGATGATAGGAAAGAGAGGTGTCTGTAAACTATTGCCGTGAGTAATGTAGAAGGGACCTCACATATTGAGAGAAGACTTAAGGTACAAGTGATAGCTAATTTATTTTTTATTTTATTTTTTAATGTTTTTTTAAATTTTATTTTTTTGAGAGAAACAGAGACAGTGTGAGCAGGGGATAGGTAGAGAGAGAGAGAATCCCAAACAGGCTCCACACTGTCAGTGCAGAGCCTGATGTGGGGCTCAAACCTACAAACTGTGAGATCATGACCTGAGCTGAAACCAAGAGTAAGATGTTTAACTGGCTGAGCCACCCAGGTGCCCCAAGTGATAGCTATTTAAAAAATATTTCATGGGTTACCATGTAACAAAGGGATCTGACTGTTTTCTTTTTTTTTATATTCCAGTGTAGCTCCCAAGGGCAGAGCCTATATGATTGTAGAAGTTACAGGGAAAGAGATTGAGTTCAATTAAAGGCAGAGTCTCCCCAAAGTTACAGTAGCTCAACATATGAATTGGCCATTATTTTAAGAAATAATAATCTTCTCTTTATCAGAAGTGTTCAGGCAGAGGCTAAATGGCCATCTGCCAGATTTGTTATAGAAAGGATAATTTTGGGAGAGAGAGATTGGACTAGAATTAGTAGTTCCCAAAGTTGGCAAAGTATCAGCATCACTGGTAGAGCTTATTACAAAAGTACATTTCTAGAGCTGTATATATTTATTTAGATAATTTTCCTCATTAAGTTATCTTATTCATTCATGAAATTGGGTAAATGACGAAAGCTTTGTTCAGTGGAATGCAAATTCCATGAGGGTGAGGATTTTTTTTGGTTTGTTTATAAGGTGTATTTCCAGTGTCTGTCATAGTGTTTAGGTCATAGTAGGAGGTCAACAAACATAGGTTTTTAACAAACAAGCATTTATTCCATTGATAGCTGTCCACTGATCTCTATGACTTAATAAATTTATAAAATAGTTAAGTTTTATCCTGTTCTTGAATCTTTAAGCATTTTGCTCTGTCACTGAGTTAGTTCATATATCTTACCTCTTGGTAGAGAACATTTAGATGTCTCTTAAAATTTTAAAGAAAAAAATAAACATGATGGATTCTGAATAGCTTATTTTATATTTAAATACATTTTATACATATGCAGATTTGACTAATTCATCTACTAGTTGAGTTTGTCAGTACAAAGAAATGTGGCATCAAGGATTTTTGTCTGAAAAGGATGTTTCTTAAAATATTTCAAGACAAAGTTGGCATGTTCACATCACTACTCAAGAGAAAATGCTCTATAGTTGATTGTTGGAACCTGACCATAACTATGCCAGGTCCTTAGATAGAAAGGAGTCACAACTCTATCATAGGGTACTATTTCTCTAAAGTTGCCAAATCCTTAACAACAGTTGATGGAGAAGCAGAGATTTTTGTTCTGACTAAAATTATGTTGATTATTTGCCCGGTTTCACTATTGTTCTTGCCATTTTACTTTTGTGACTATCTGAAGCTAAATTCCTTAGTAAATAGAGGCTGAAATAACATGTTACTCTTTATAATGTTTTTGAAAACTTAAGTAATCAAGGTAATTAGTTGTATATACTAAAACTTATTTACTTGCCTTTGAAGTACTATAGATTTTAGAAGGCTTAATAGTGAGAATGCAATAATGGCATTATAGTGGATATTTTGGCATAGGATTGTGGGAATTTTTAATTTATTTGTAGGTTTCTCAATACCTCATTTTACTTTGTTCAGGTAAGAAAGCTAAATTGTTCATCTTTCAACTTGCGTTATACTTAAAAAAGAAAATCACTCAAAGTAGTACATTTGCTAGAGACATTTAGATACATCACAATGATAATTGTGTGTTTGTGTGTGTCTCTTTATTTTATTGTTACTTTTGAGAAAAGAATAATGACTGTGAGTATTTCCCTCCCTTAAAGGAGCTATGTAACATTCTTGCTAGAAGAATGAGATCTACTTCTTCCTCATAGAATACTCAAGGGTTGGTCAAAAGTGAACTTAATTGTATCTTTATAGTCAGGTATCAGCTATTAACAATTGAGGAAAATGTTCCTGATAAAGTACTCTGTAAATAGATAAGAAAAGCAAAAAGCAGTACTACTGAAAAATAGTGGCTAAATGGACAATGCATGCAAAAGAGGGTGTTGACAGGATTCCTTAGTGTATAGTGCCTAAGGTCTGTTGATATCAAATGACTGAGAAAAAGGTACAAATGTTATCATCTCAGGTGCTAGGAGAATAAACAAAAAAATTCCTGAGATTGGAAAGAAGGAATATTTGATGCTGCTGCTGTCAGATATTCAACATACCTTATATGAGAACTTTTTTGAATAGCTATTAGTGATAACTAAGAGGAATCTAATAGAAAAGTTGTGTTTAAGATAAAAATGTATTGTTAAGTGAAATTAAAAAAAACTGCCTATAGTTTGATCACAGTGCAGTTGGTTTCATTTCTCTTGTTTCTTTTTAGTCTTAATTATATGTGTATACATTTTTCCCATAATTTAAATCATAGTATACTTGCAAGGTTGTATTTTATGTTTTTTGCTTTGTAATTCCTAATTTTTCCACAGTGCTGTATGGAATATTTGTATTTTAATTCTATAGAATAGTCCATCACATATTCTGTAACTTAACTAACCATTCCCATGTTGTTGAACTTAGGTTATTTATCATTCTTTGGTATTATAAATAGTATTTCATTAAGCATTTTGTACCTGTAACTCATTTTTGCTAAACAGTTATACCACTAGAATAAATTCCCAAGGGTTTGGCACTGGGTATGTATATTCTCATGACTCTTGAAGTTTATTGCCAAAATTATTTTCCAAATGGATCATGTCACTTTATGGTGCATCTAGGAATGTAGGTGTACACCAGTTTCAGGTAGTAATTGCTGGCATTAAGTTTTAGAATTTTTAAAATGCTAATATATTAGGTATAGAGTATTGTATTTCATCATTCTCATTTAAATTTCTTTTGATAAGTGGCAAAATAGTTGAATGTTTTCTGTGACTCCGTTTATTTGTATTTCCTATATTGTGACTTATCTGTTAATTTCCTTTATCCACTCATCTGTTAGATCTTAGTGGTGTTCTTATAGATGGTTAGATTAATATTTTTTTAAATATTAAGATTGTTATATTTGTTGCAAATGTTTTCCATTTTTCTTTTTAATTGATTATTAGTTTTCTTTGTAAAGGAGTCTTAAGTAAAAGCTAATTTCTATACACTATAAAGATGCATGAAGTTTTCAGCCATTGTTCCTGATTTAACAGCTTTGGCTTGAGAATACTAATGGAGTCTCTTTGGGGTCAAGAATATTTTGTTTATGTGGGACACGTGAGGGGCTGAGTTGGTTGAGCTTCTGACTTCTGCTCAGGCCATAATCTCGCAGTTTGTGAGTTTGAGTCCCAAATCGGGCTTGCTGCTGTCAGCACATAGCCCACTTCAGATCCTCTGTCCCCCTCTCTCTGCCCCTGCCCCACTTGGGCTCTCGCCAGAAATAAATATTTTTAAAAAAGAATATTTTGTTTATATGCTTAGTTGTGTTACTTTGGCCTTTGAAAAACTCAAATATTTGTTAGATGAATGACTGGCTTTCTGGTAGCTATTAATTCTCTCTGTCTTTCACTATTTCTTTTCTTTATGTCTCTGCTTTTCTTCTCAGAATTGCTTTTCTTATTATTTTTCTTCCTATTGATGTTGTTTTTTGTTTTTATCCTTTAAGCAGTGGTTTGTAACTGGGGGCAGTTTTTTTTAGCTTTTTTGTTGTTGTTGTTGTTGTTTTGTTTATTACCACCAGGAGACATTTGGCAACATCTGGAGATATTTTTCCTTGTCACAGCTTCGTGGTGGTAGGTTTTTATCAACACCCAGTGGATAGAGGCCAGGGATTCTGCTAAATACTCTTCAATAGACAGACAGCCACGTACACTGAAGAGTTATCAGGCCCAAAGTGCCAGTGTTTCTGAGGCTGAGAAACTCTACCTTAAAGTAATTCAACTTTTCTTCTATCTACTTGCAAACTATGGATTGAAAAAAGCAAAGCAGAAGTGATGATTGATTGTTTCAGGGAACTAAGAGCAGTAAGAAATGTTTGACTGGAGAAGGAAGATTACTAAGTCCCAAAGTTATGGTGTCTGCTCTTTCCATATTAGAGTTGTGAAAATTTCTAGAGGTTGGGATGGGGAGCAGCTGCCAAAAAGAAATCCTCTTAGCGGGTAGTGTTGCTTACAAGTTTTCTCCCATTATTTACTCAACATCTCACAGTGTTATATACTCAGATCTTTATTGTGTTCTTATGATTTGCATTCAAAGGTTCATTGGTTTTGCTATTCATCATTCATTTTTTTGTCAGTTTGTCAGTTTAAAATGGCCAGTGGATCTACCTTTGCCTAAAAAAAGACTCCATTGGTCTTAAGACTGAGATATGGAAAGCTTTCATTGTGTATGTGTGTCAGGGGGGTGGCATGGGTTCTATTGTATTAATCTAGCTACAAATACATTCTTGCCTTAATTTTTTCATGGCTTCAACATTAATCTATTATCATTTGTACTATATTATTTATGCACTATGGTAAAATGTCACCTTGCCTAATGTGACTTTCCACTTATGAGGATCTTATGTTTTGATTAAAATATAATGTATGGAAAGTTAAATATTTTTCAGTGTGTAAGGGAAGACTGAAGGAATTTCACAGAGCAAGTGGGTGCTGGTAAATCCTTACATGGGGATTTAAGATCTCCATTTTAGGTAAGTGAGAAGAATCCAGGTGGCATTTGGAGGAGTATTGGACAGACGTATGCTTTGTTCTGTTTTTAAGAAAATCAATAATAAGGCAAACAAAAAGACAGGTGTAAGGTGATCTTATAGGAGATGCAGTTTCAAAAATTTATTGGTAACTAGTGACAGAGCCTACAGTTTCAGAAACCAAAAAGTAGAGAACCTATAGAGAAACCTAGGAACGATTGTTCGTTACTTAAAACTTAATGTGTTATCATAGCTTCCTTTATTTTTTCACGGCATAAATCTATTACTCTTGAAATTTTAGAGAGAGCTCCATATGCAGTGAATGGATTTGAGGAGGTAAGACAGGAGTTAATAAAATAATCTACGTAATTTTTAGGGTGTATTTTATCTAACCAAAGATAGTTGTTATCCTAAAATTCCTTCATGTCATAGTAAGATTTACCTATATATTTATTTTATTTTTTTAACTTTATAGTTTATTATCAGGTTGCTTTCCATATAACACCCAGTGCCCTTCCCCACAAGTGACCTCCACCATGACCATCACCCCCCTTTACCTTTCCCCCTTCCCCTTCCGCCCTCAGTTTGTTTTCAGTATTCAAGAGTCTCTCG
>CM053579.1:51139156-51212002 GCA_028646485.1 Cryptoprocta ferox
GTGACTTCTTCCCAGAGTTGCATTGGAGGAGAGTTATTTCGTTTCGTCATTTTGGCTAGCTTTCTGTCTCTTGTCAGTTTTAAAAGCTTGTTATGCACTGTGCACCTGTTAGTATTGCTCTATTAACGGAGGCTCATTGACTGACCAGGGCCTGTCGTTTCAGAAAGTGTTCTTTTAATGGTGTCTCTCGGTTTCCCTTGTTGTGCTTTTGATTATTTTACTTCCCTGGTCAGTGACATTTGGGACTCTCCACCACGTGTACTTTGGCTTATTTCTTGAGGTATCCCTGAAAAGGAAACAGACTAGCATACAGGGAACAAAAGTATGTAAACGCATAGACAAATCAAAGAAATAAGTAAGCCAAAAGGGGAAAGGAAGTAAGGGAAAGGATAGGAAGGAAATGAAAGAAGGGAAGAAAAGAGAGAAGAAAAAGTAACAAAAACAAAACGAAAAACAAGGTGGGGACAGAGACAGCAAAAAACTATGGACAGTCTAAAAGCATATAACCATCCAAGAGGAGAGATAAGAATATGCTAAGGGAAATATATCTGGATGGCAACAGAAAAGAAGGAGAAGCAAAGAAAAAAGGGAAAAAAAAATAGAAAGACAAAGCCCCTGTGCGAATGGGCGTGTTTTGGCATCAGTTCAGGTCTCGGGGGCTGCTCTCTCCGAGGCCCCGCCTTGGTGGTTGCAGGGAGAAGAATGGCGTCGCTTCACGCTTTGCTCGAACCAAGCGTTGCAAGCCACTCTTCTGATCCGATCTCCCTGTGTCAGGGGCGAGCCAAGCTGTATTCTCCAAGCTCCACCTCACTTCCAAATCCTAGTGCATGCAGTTCAACACTGTCCCTGGAGATGAGATGGGTTCCCTCTGGGGGCCGGCCTCCTGGTTCAGCTTTCGCTGCCCTTTTCGCGCTGCCGCCGCCTCTTTTCGTACCGCCGCCTTTCGTGGTGCTGCTTGGAATGGATGCCGCTGCTGCTGCGCCCAAGGAAGAATTCGCCGGCCAGATCGGACGGATTTCTCTCCCCGCGCCCAGCAGTAATATATGGGGAGACGGGCGAGTTTTTCCTCCCTTAGAGATAGTCCTATGTGTGTTTTCCGTCTCTCTTTCTCTTCCCCTTGTCTCTCCGGGGCATAGAGCGCTGTCCCTGTCTTGGGTTGGGGCTCCTTCCCCCTGCACCACCGGCACCCGCCCGTCCCCTAATTTCCCAGATCACAGTCACTCACTCAGGCATCTTTGAGGTTGTCTTCTTTCTGGCTTCTGTTTCTTCTTTCCCCCACTTGAAAATCCAAGTTTTATCCCTTCAGTCCTTCTCAGTTCAATCCATGTGGGTGGGCGCAGATTACAGAGCTCCCTACTTCTCCGCCATCTTGCCCTTAAATCTACCTATATATTTAAAGTGACAGTGTCTTTGACCATAGTTTCCCAAGGAGGCAAAACAAGAATGTACCTGGGAAATGAGAGTAAGGCGTACAGAAAATTAGACTTGTGGGATTTAAGAGTATTCTTAGTGCTTTGTGTTAGTAATCTTGAGTTCATAAAATCATGAAATGTGTAATGGAATTTCGGCTTCTTACAGGGTAAAATGGCTGTGGTTCATATACCCTGTTTTATCTCATCTTAATATTTATCATTTAACTTCATGATATAGGTTTCACTTTTAATTTTTAAGAAGGAATCTTCTATTTTATGTTTTTCAGTGAATATCACCTCTGCCAGGCAATTAACTGGATGTAGTCGCTTCAGCCATATTTTCCCTTCATCTGCTTACCAGCACATTAAGATGCATAAGAGAATTTTGGGGCACTTGTCATCTGTCTACTGTGTAGCATTTGACCGAAGTGGGAGAAGAATTTTTACAGTGAGTTTAAAATTTATGATACTATAGCATGATAGTGATTTACAACAATTGAAGGTAGGTTTCATGGTTCTGACTTTTACTTGTAAGCAATTCATCTTTCTTAGACACATGAATGTAAGGAATGATGTGTAGAAATTTAAAGTCTTTTCTCATTCTATATAAATAAATGAGTGAACTATAATATCCTCTGTGTTTTAGGAAATGTAATTTAAACAAATTAAATCTTAAGTCCTTATATACATAGAGGTAATTAATTTATGTGAAACAAGTTTGTCTACTCAGGTTCATTTCCTTCCATTTTTGCAAACATTTATTAAAATCATTTTCCATTTGTCACTTAGTGTAATTGGTGTACATTCTGCTGAATTAAAATGATTACATCATTCTTCTAGTTGAATAATTGTGCTACACAGTTAGTAGCCAAGATTAGTTATTGTGAATATCTTTCTTTTATTTCAGTACTAATTATTTTTTAAATTAGTTTTTTTCAGCTTTTATTTAAATTCCAGTTAATTAATGTACAGTGTCATATTAGTTTTGGTTGTATAATATAGTGATTTGCTTCCATACAATACATGGTGCTCATCACCTCAAGTGTTCTCCTTAATTCCCATCACCTATTTTACCTATTCCCCCAACTGTCCTTCCCTCTGTTAATCATCAGTTTGTTCTCCATAGTTGAATCTGGTTCTTGTTTTGCCTCCCTCTCTCCTTTTTTACCCTGACTTATATCGCTTAGAAGTTTATTAACCAGATCATGTTGTGTGCTTTTGAGTACAAAATTGTAGCACGCCAATATTTCTAAGAAAGGTTTTAGTGTCATTGCTTTAGTACTAAGTTTATGTAGAAGTGTAGTTAATGGCATAATTTTCTTTTTAAATTTCTGTGATACAGTAAATGAAGTAGTTTGCATTTTGAGAATTATGACTCCTTGGAGTTCATTAAAGACTCTTCCTTTGACATTTCATAACTCCAAATGCATCGCTTAAGTATTTGGATGTTGATGATCATGATGAGAATGACAATTGGCCATCTTTTTATGAACATAATTACTAAATAGCTTATTTATCATATTAGAGTAGAATTACTTTTACTATTTTTAAAGCTCTTTGAAATTCTCAATAGGAAGTGCAACATAATATTTGCAGCAGAGATTATTAACAAAGACTCATGTAGACTTCAGGTTAAATTTTTAAGTATCTATAGAAAAAATATTCAAGCAGTTATGATAAAAGACCCTCAGGCATAAGGATAGAAATAATAGTGGATATATTTAATGCCAAATCACTTAAAAGTGAGTTAAAATATTTTGTGTTGTCAGGATTGGTAGTTTTGAAGAGTTCTTCACAAATGGCATTGTCAGTTTGGACAGTGCTTTGTCATTGCCATCATTTGGACATCATTTCTATTTCTTACTGAATTCATATTATATGGACAGAAGAGATTAGAAAGTAAAGGCTTAGAAGTAACTTAATAAAAATCCTGCCTTTGTCATTTTGGCTTTTTTTCTGGGGTGGGGGATTGTAAATTTTTGCTTCATTGTAAATCTTCTGTCCTTTTGTATTACTATAGGGTTCAGATGACTGTTTGGTGAAAATTTGGGCAACAGATGATGGACGTCTCCTTGCTACACTTCGAGGGCACTCTGCTGAAATTTCTGACATGGCTGTTAACTATGAAAACACTCTTATTGCTGCAGGCAGCTGTGATAAGGTTGTAAGGGTGTGGTGTCTTCGAACTTGTGCACCGGTTGCAGTCCTTCAGGGACATTCAGCTTCTATTACTTCCATACAGGTAAGAAAAATGAAAAGATATCTCTAACATATGTAATGAGCGTGAGAATTCTCTCAGTTTTTGTTTTATTGTGTGGATTTTTATAAAGAATGGCAACAGAAAAATGTTGATCTCTAAGAACTTTATCCCTCCCCTGCTCTGGTATTTTTTTTAAAGTTCCTTTTTTATATAAATTTATTCCCTTTAGAGATAATTAAAAAAATCATTGAGAGGGTTTTTCAAATACAGTGTAAGATACCATATTTATCTCACTAGTATTTGTGAGGAAGGGAGAAGACTGATAAATGCCATAAGGAAGCAACACTAATACCTGTTAGGTTATAAACAGGTTCTAACTTGAATATTGACATGCTTTGTATTAATATTTAATGCACGATGTTAGATTGTGTGTGTGTGGGTGGGTGGGTGGGTGCGCGTGCACGTGGTTTGATGTTAAAACAATTTTATTCTTAGTTTCATTGATTTCCTATTTCAACTTGATATTTGACATAGAATACATTGACTTCTTTTAAATTCTTATTCATAGAGTGTTTTTACTAAATGTTGGTAGTGAAAGTCCTGGATACCCCCTAAAAACCTTTTATTTAGGAAAACTAAACTGTATTTGTCCTCTTCTTTGTGTTGAAAGCAAAATAGAGGACTCCTTCTGAAACTGTGTTTTATACTTTGGTCAAGGAGACCACTTTTGTGGATGAGATAATTACCCTCATTTACTTTTCTCTGTTCTTTAGTCACTAAAAAGTATGTCAGTCAATTTTTACGTGTTATTTAAATAAAATATCACTTGTTTATGAGGAGCTAGCAAGAATTAGGTTTAATGTATATTGGATTTAAAAATTTTATATCACACTTTTGACAAGTTGAAATTATTTCATGGATTTTGTTTTAGGAGATTATTAGTTATTTGTGTTCTCACCATTTTATCTGCCAGATTATTTCTGAATTTGGAAATACTCTCATGTAACATTAAAAAATGGCCACTGATATTGAAAAATATTTATTATACTGTTTCTTCTTCATAGTTTGATTTTCTGATTTCTATCTCACTTTGTTTACATGTAGGAGCTCCCTAAAGATCGATGGATGTCTATCACATTCTTTCCTTTAGTGATCTCATTAAGTCCCATAGTTTTGGATTTCATCTGTAGGCTGATGATTGTCAAACTTATATTTTCATCTTGGGACCTTTCTCTTAGTTCCATACTTGTATATTCAGCTACCCATTTGGTATCATCACGTGAATGTCATGAATCTCAAACTCAGCATACTGAAAATTGAACTTCAATCTTCCTTCCTCAAATCTGCTTTTTCTAAAGGTTTTTTCAACTAAACAAATGGCTATTTTATCCTTCCAGTTGCTCAAAGTAGTCATCGCTGACTTTTTTTGTCTCTTTTATATCTCATATCTAACTTGTTAGCATATCATTTTGTCTCTACCCTCAGAATAAATGCAGAATCTGACAAATTATTATGATCTTCATCATTTCTATTCCATTTCGAACAGTTATCATCTATGACCTAGATTATTGAAGCACGCATCTAACTGATCTTCCTGCTTCTTCCCTTCCCTTTCTTTCTTCCCTCTTTCTAACCTCTGCATAGCAGGCTGTGTGATTTTAAAATGGAAGTTAAATCACGTCACTAGTTCTCAGAACCCTCAGTAGTTCCAAACTCAGAGTTAAAGTTGAAGTCTTTACAATTACCCACATTGTAAGGCCTACATTCTCAGACCCTTGCTCTCTTTGACCTCATCTTCTACTAGTTTTCTGTTCTTATTTTGTTTTAGCTGCTGCTACCCTGTCTGCTTTGTGAGACCACTCTACCTACAATTCTGCCTTTGTTCTTTCTGTTTCATGTCTCTGGAATCATCATCTTTAGATAGTCACATGGCTTATTCCTTCACTTTCTTAGCACTTTGTGCAAATGTCTCTTTCTCAGGGACTTTCTCTAACCACTTTACCATTCTCAAATTATAAATTGTTCCCTGCACCAGCACTCTTTATCTCCCCTTAATTTTTTTTTGTCCATAGTAATCAGTACCATTTAGTGTGAATTCTATATGCTTTATTTATTTTTTTGCTAATTGACTCTCTCCATTAACATCACTGTGTATTCTCCTTTCAGATTTTTTTTTAAACAAAATTGAGATAAAATGCTATGATGTTAATAGTGGTTGCCTCTGGGTGGTGGGATTATAAGTAGCTTTTATTGTTTCTTTATATTTACTAAATTTTCTTTAATAATTATGTATTAATTTATATTCAGAAGTATACATATCTTATTTTTATAATCTCTAACATGATCTATTATTTAAAAACAATCCAATTAGGGTACATTAATAGGCCAGATCCGCCTTTGTGATTGATGAATGTATTTAAATATAATGGTGATAATAAAAGTTTTAGTGTTTTCTTCAAACAATAAAATTATACTCTTTCATATTTACTTGTCTTATTTTATAGATCAGAGATCAGCAAATTCATGGATCAGATAGTAAATAATTTAGGCTTTGCAGGCCATATGGTCTCCGTCACACCTACTTAACTCTGAATGACAAAAGCAACTGTAGGTAGTGTAAGGTGACTTTGTTCCAATAAAGCTTTATTTACAGAAACGGGGAGCAAGTTGGATTTGGCATGTGGGCGGTAATTTTCAGACTCCTGCTATAAATTGTGGATTAAGTTTTCAAATGCAAGCTTCTTTAGCTCAGAAAGGAAAATATAGGCATGCTATAATATATAAGTTCCTTGCTGTATATCAACTATTAATGGATAACATTAATTGATAATCTTTGTTTGATTTAAATTCTGTAGTTTTGGTGGAAGTTCTGTGTTTCCTATCAAGAAAAGTAGATAAATGACTTTTAATATCTATAGTGACCATTTTCTTTAGATTAGAGGTCAAAATTTATCCAGATCCTTAATATTCATCTTAGTGTTGATTTATCTGTATTTGAGATGTTTAAAAAAATTTTTTATGTTTTTATTTATTATTGAGACAAAGAGAAACAGAGCATGAGTGGGGGAGGGGCAGAGAGAGAGGGAGACAGAATCTGAAGCAGGCACCAGGCTGTCAGCACAGAGCCCAGTGCGGGGCAGGAACCCATGAACCGTGAGATCATGACCTGAGCTGAAGTCGGCCGCTTAACCAACTGAGCCACCCAGGTGCCCCGAGATTTTTAAAACTCATGGCATGCAGAGATCCTGGTTTGATTTCCAACTTTTTTCTATATCTCAGGCATCAGGAGCCTACTGGCTCTTTCTTCCCTTATCTGTGATTCTCTTCTGAGGATGTGTAAAATACTGAGAGTCAGAGCCTGAGAATCCTACATGTTAAAGGCATGGTTCATCTAGGGTAGTAGTCATCCTTTAAATTGGCAACTTATGTATATTTTTTAATCTGTTTTTTCCACAATGATATAGAGATTTGACCTATTTTACGTTTTCTATTAAAACAAATGAAAGTGATTTACATTTTAAAAGGACAACATTGATATCATACATTATACAAGTTGGAGTTTAAAATAAAATGTTAAGGCCAAAATATTTAGATATTAATTTCCTAATCATTGATTTTAGATTGATTTCTGATGCCCTGTTCATATGAATTATAAAAATTTCATAATTTTCTTGCTATAAGCATATATTTGACAGACTTATAATGGCTTAACTAGTAATCACCTTGTAATTTTTTTCTCCATTAAAAGTAATGAAATAATAATCTTAAAGTGTGATGTTCAGTAGTTTAAAAATATTTATTTTTTAAAATTTTATTTTTTTAAAGTATGCATTCAATATGGAGCTTGAACTTGCACCGAGATCGAGTTGCATGCTCTACTGACTGAGGCATCCAGGCACCCCTAAAAATAATTACTTTTAAGCTAATATATTTTATCCTAAATTTTATGACTTTTTTGTATAATTTCTTGATATTGTAAATTTTTGCAAAGTATTCATTAATCTAGGAAATTTAAATAACTGATTTCTTGAAAGTGAAATTCTTAAAGTATATCTATTAAAGTTATTTTAATTTTAGAATATGCTGTATTTAAAATAAGTTTGAACATGAAAGCTTTCTATTTGAATTAGAATTTTCTTTTTAGTTTTGTCCATCAACTAAAGGCACAACCAGATACCTCACTTCTACTGGTGCTGATGGAACAATTTGTTTCTGGCAATGGCATGTAAAAACAATGAAGTTTAGGTAAGTTTAGAATTGTGTTAGCAGTTTTGTGCAAAGTCAAGCATGTCTCTTTTTCTTTATTATCTTGAGACGTTCTTAATAGTTCATTTATTTAAGTATGTAAGTGTATGTGTGAGTGTGTGTATATACACATCTATACCTCCTTCAATTAGATGTTAGAGATTTTAGAATAAAATTTTTATGAAACCAATGTTAAAGAGACTACCTTATACACAAAAGTTTTGTAAAGAGTGTTTCATTTATTATTATGATAAGAAGACTTTGAACTTCTCTTTGTGGTAGTAAGTTACTTGGTAATTTCTTTGCAAAGCTATGATAATAATACTGGTATCTTAAATTATATTTGAAGTTTAAATGCATTTTTAACCTGAATGATGGGAATAGAACTTGACTACTTCAGTTGCGTGGTTTTTATAATATTGATGTTAAATCTATCGATATCCAGCAGTGTGCAAATATTCTTGCATGTTAAATGAATATGATGGAAAATAAAAATATCTTCCTTTTCTCTTAGAGATCGGCCAGTGAAGTTTACTGAGAGATCTAGACCTGGAGTTCAGATATCTTGTTCATCTTTCAGTTCTGGTATGTGTAAAAATTGCAAGTTTTGAGTACCGAAAATATTAAATGATCCAGTTGTAAAAGATATATTTTTCAATTTTGTGGAGAAAAAAATGTATGTTTGTTAATGGAATCATAATAAAAAATTTGAACCATATGATAACAATAGAGGGACCTTTGTGGACTTTGAATTAACACATGTGGTAGCTTTTGACTTTTTTTTCTTATTTGCGTATATGTTTTTATATAATTCAGAATTTAGTTGGTAAAAAGTATACCCCTGCCACACACACACACAGTTGAACACTAAAATCCTACCTTGACATTTCAGAAAAAATGTACTGTGGCTCCATATAGAAGATACTTCTGCAATATGTAAACAGTGCTTTTCTATTACTAAGAATCATATGCTAGTTGACCTTTTCTTTTACTGTGGTAAAATATAACATAAACTTTACTATTTTAATAACTATTTTTAAGTGTAAAGTTTTGTGGCATTGGGTATATTCACTTTGTTTTGGATACACTACCACCATTCATCTCTAGAATTTATTCATTGTCCCCAAATGGTTGAGTTTTTACATATGTGTGTGTGTGTGTGTGTATAACTATATATATATATATATATGTGTGTGTGTGTGTGTGTGTAGCCACTGTAAAGACAATTGTAGCTATAGGTCATTTTATAAATAATTTTGGAGCATTATGTTTTTACCTGAAATATAAAGATATGAATTCCTTATGGCCCTGATCTTTAATGTTTATTATTCAGTGGCCTGTATTTAGTGTATATTTGGTGAACTTTTGTTGGGTGAATGGTATAGTTGTCCTTTAAATAATTCCCTTATTTCTCTTGAATTTTACTTCTTTTTCTCTGAAATACTGTTAATGATGAGAAGATAAGATGTTTCTTGAAGCCCTCTTAGTAATATCAGGTAGCATATAATTGAGAAGGCAATCAGACGATTTTTAAAGTTCCTTGGTACAATGTTTGCTTGTTTGTTTTTTAATCCTCCAGGTGGTATGTTCATTACAACAGGTAGCACTGACCATGTGATTAGAATATATTATTTGGGTTCTGAGATCCCTGAGAAAATTGCTGAATTAGAATCACATACGGTAAGAACAAAATGAGAAGCTTAAATATGATGTTTTCTTTTGTAACAACTGTGGAAAGTTGATTTTACTCTTTTCTAATCTGTACCTTAATTTTTAATATATAGGTGCTGTGATCCATATGGTAAGATATCTCTGTAGTAATGAAGATCAGTGTGAAATTCTGGATTTAGTATGGCTATAGTATTTAAAATGAGTTCTATTTGACAATATAGGAAAAGAAAAACATAATAATAGTTTATGAACATCTTGTTTTATCCTGCTGTATTTAATTAGTTATATAAGCTATTTGTTACTTTAAAATCTATATACTTATTAAAAGATATATTGAAAGATGGTGGCGTTGAAGGATCCTGAAATCACCTCCTTCGATGAACACAACAAAACCACAGCTATAATGGGATAGTTCCCTCTGAAAAGGACCTGAAAGCTAGCTAAACAGTCCTCTACAACAAAAGATAAAAGGCCCACATCAAGATGGGTAGGAGGGGTAGAGACATGGTCCTGCAAAAAACCCCACCCCAGGAGCAGCAATCCACAGTTGGGAGTGATCTCATAATATAGAGCTTGTTCTTGAGGAGCAGGGTGTCTGTGTCCCACACTGGGCAACCCAACCCTTGGAACCTGCACTGGAGAAATGAGCCCCTAAACCATCTAGCCTTGAAAACCAGTGGGGCTTACTTCTAGGAGAACCATAGGGGATGAAAAATCCACTCTTAAAAGACTCTTCCACAGATTCCCTCACCCTGGGACCCAGCTCAAAAGCAACAGTTTGCAAGGCACCTAAACCCTATGTGAAGGAGACTCATTTACTAATCTTAAAGCATCTGCTGGAGAGGCAAGAACCTGTTGGGACTCTGTCCTGGGATAGAGGTGGGCACCATTTTTAATTCTCCTGAGTTGCTGGTCCTGGTGTAGATGGGTGCCATTGTTGAACCCCTCCTTTAAATCTTTAAGTCTGCTAGCTTCAATGAGAGTACCCTGCCCATGCACACTGCAGCTGTGGCCTATCCCACCACAGCCAGGTAGACTGAGTACCCCATCCCATACCACATTCATAACCTGCCTGCCATAGCTGGCAGGGATATGCAGTCCACACAGGAGACACCCCTTGAGCACCTGGCTCTTGTGTCTCTGTGGGGTATTGCATTTTTGGACCCCATGGTTTTTGTTTTTGTTTTTTTAAGTGTATTTATTTATTTTGAGAAAGAGAATGAGCATGAGTGGGGAGGAGCAGAGAGAGGGAGAGAGAGAATCCCAAGCAGGCTCCATACTATCAGTGCAGAGCCTTATGTGGGCTTTGATCTCACGAACCATGAAATTATGACCTGAGCTAAAGATCAAGAGTCAGAGACTTAATTGAGCTACCTAGACACCCCTGTACTCCATGGGTTTGAAGCAGTTAGAGACAGTCTTTGGCGGGCTACTATTCTCAGGGCACTGCACAAACAGAAAATTGAAACTCACCCCCAGTCTTGATGGAAAAAGGCCTATTTTCTTGTCCTGGGTCACGTCACACAACCAGAGGCTGTAGAAGTGCTCTCCGGAAACATAAGCAGGGAGTAACCATATTAGCGCCCTCACTTGGCTCCATCGTAGCTCGCTGATACCTCATAGAAAGAAGATTGTACATATGTCTAAAGCCATGATTTTTGCAACTTTACCTAGGGGACACCTCTGGAACTGGTCTGGAAGTCAGCAGGGTTTACGATTGTGGACCCAAAGACTTTATTTGCATATCTTAAAAGATACAGCCTGACAATCTGGCTTACAATTAGCCTGAAACTAGGCACTGTCTGAGATCCCTCCCTTTGGAACAGTGAGAGGTCTTGGCATACCCTCAACAACTGGGACCTATGAAGAACAAATTATGCTACTTCTAGACAACCAAAAGCTAGGGTATGGTTGAATTGGTAAGGTTTATTTCCAATGCAAGGTCATACTATACAATTCATTTATATGTGGAACCTAAAAAATAAAACAAAAAAGCAGAAAGAGACCCATAGATACAGAGAAAAAAACTTGTAATTTCCAGAGGGGAGGAAAGTGGGATAATTGGCAAAATGATTGAAGGGGAGTGGGAGATACAGATTTTTAGTTATGGAATGAATAAGTCCTGGGGGTAAAAAGTACAACATAGGGAATATAGTCAATCATATTGTAATAGCATTGTATGGTGACAGATGGTAGCAACACTTGTGGTGAACATAGTATAATATATAAACCTGTCAAATCACTATGTTGTACATCTGAAATTAACATACAATTGTGTGTCAACTATAATAAAAAATTTTAAAAAGAGGAGAGATAGCTATTTTACCTAATACATTGAAACACACATGGAGTCAGGCAAAATGAGGAGACAGGTATATGTTCAGATGAAAGAACAAGAGAAGACATTAGAAAAAGACCTTAATGAAATGGATATAAGTAATCTATCTGATGAAGAATTCAAAGTAATGGTCATAAATATGCTCACCAAACTCAGGAGAAGAATGGATGAACACAGTAAAAACTTCAATAAATAGGCATTAAACCATAAAGAAAGTTACAAAGAGAAGTCACAAAGCTGAAGAATACAATAGCTGAAGTGGTAAATACGCTAAGGGGTTCAACAGCAACCTAGACAAAATAGAAGGGATGAGTAACCTGCAAGACAGGGTACCAGAAATAACTGAGAACAGCCTAAAAAGGAAAAGAAGATTAGAAAAATTAAGATAGTTTAAGGGACATATGGGACAACATCTATGAGAATAACACCTGCAATATAGGGGGTCCCAAAAGAAGACAGATAAAAGGGTAGAAAACTTATTTCAAGAAATAATGGCTGAAAATTTGCCTAATTTAGGGAAGGAAACAGACATTCAGTTCCAAGAAACCCACAGAGTTCCAAGTAAGAAAAAGGAAGAGATCCACATCAAGGAACATTCAAATCAAAATGTTAAAATTTAAAGAGAATCTTAAAAGAAGCAAGAGGAAAGCAACTTGTTGCATATAAGGGGACCCCCCCCCATAAGACCACCAGTTGATTTTTCAACAAAAACATTGTAGGACAGAAGGGAGTGGGGTGGTATGTTCAAGATACTGAAAGAGAAAAAAGAAAACATCTAATCAAGAATTCTCTACCTGGTAATGTTATTCAGAATTAAAGGAGAGATAAGGAGTTTTCCAGACAAGCAAAAACTAATCCAATAAACCAGCCTCATAAGAAATGTGAAAGAGATAAATTTCAGCTGAAAAGGAAAGGAATTAACTACTAATAAGAAATCATGTGACAGTAAAATATCACACTGATAATGGCAAATATATATTAAACGTAGGGGATTAACCACATATAAAGCTAATAAGAAGGTTAAAACAAAAAATTGGTAAAATTAATTATATACTAATTAGTATAAGGATGCAAAAAACAAAAGAATACTTACATTTTTTAAAAAAGTTTATCCATTTATTTTGAGAGAAAGAGCACATGAGCACAAGTGGGGGAGAGGCAGAGAGAGTGGGAGAGAGAATCGCAATCAGGCTCCATGCTGTCAGCACAGAGCCTGATGTGGGGCTCAGATCTCAAAAACCATGAGATCGTGACCTGAGCCGAAATCAAGAGTCAGACCTTTAACTGACTGAGCTACTCAGGTACCCCAAGATTTATTTATTTTTTAATTAAGTTTTTTTAAGTTTAAATTTCAGTTATTTACCAAAGTGTTAGATTAGTTCAACTGCACAATATAGTGATTCAAAAATTCTATAGATCACCCAGTACATTCCTTAATCCCCATTACCTATTTAACCCATCTCCCCAAAACCCCTTTGGTAACCATCTGTTTGTTCTGTGTAAGTAAGAGTCTGTTTCTTGATTTGTCTCTCTTTTCCCTTTGCTTATTTTTTTTGCTTATTAAATTTCACATATGAGTGTAATCATGATATTTGTCTTTCTTTGACTTATTTCACTTAGCATTATACTCTCTAGATCCATTCATGTCACTGTAAATGGCAAGATTTCATTTTTTTTAATAACTGAATAATATTCCATTGTTTATATATATATGCCACTTCTTTATCCATTTCAGTTGAGGGACATGTGGGCTGCTTCCATATCTTGGCTATTGTCAAAACTGCTGCCATGAACATAGGAGTTCATGTAACCCTTTGAATGAGTGTTTTTGTATTCTTTGGGTAATTACCCAGTAGTGCAATTCTTTGGGCAATTACCCAGTAGTGCAATTGGATCATACGAAAGTTCTATTTTTATGTTTTTTTTAAAGTTTATTTATTTATCTTGAAAGAGAGAGAGCAGGAGAGGGGTTAGAGAGAGGATCCAGGAAACAGGCTCCAAGCTGTCAGCATGGAACCCGACAGGGGGTTCAAACTCACAAACCGTGAGAGCTGACCTGAGCTGACTGGCTAAGCCACCAAATTACCCCTATTTGTGAGGTTATGGGGACTCTCCATACTGTTTCGCACAGTAGCTGCACCAGTTTGCATTCCCACCAACAGTGTAAGAATGTTCTTTTTTTTCCACATCCTTGCCAACACTTGACATTTCTTGTGTTGTTGATTTTAGCCATTAGGACAGGTGTCAGGTAATATCTCATTGTAGTTTTAATTTACATTTGCCTGATGGTAAATGATGTACATCTTTTCATGTATCTGTGGGCCATCTGTATGTCTTCTTTGGAAAAATGTTTGTTTATGCATTCTAATTTTTTTAACTGGATTATTTGGTTTTTTGGGTGTTGCGTTTTATAGGTTCCTTATATATTTTGGATACTAACCTTTTATCAGAAATGTCATTTGCAAATATCTTCTCCCATTTCGTAGGTTGCCTTTTAGTTTTGTTGATTTTTCCTTCACTGTGCAAAACACTTTTTATTTTGGTGGACTCCCAATAGTTTATTTTGCTTTTGTTTCCCTTGCCTCAGGAGTCATTATAGGAAGATGTTGCTATGGCCAGTGTCACCAAGAGGTTACTGGCTATGTAATCCCTCTAGGTTTTAAGGTTTTAGGTCTTACATTTAGGTCTTTAATTCATTTTGAATTTATTTTTGTGTATGATGTAAGAAAGTGATACAGTTCCTTCCTTTTGCAATTGCCATCCAGTTTTCCCAGCACCATTTGTTGTAGAGACTCTTTTTCCCATTGGATACTTTCCTGCTTTTCAAAGATTAATTGACCATATATTTGTGTGTTTATTTCTGGGTTTTCTATTCTGTTCATTGATCTATATGTCCATTTTTGTGCCAGCACCATACTATTTTGATCACTATAGCTTTGTAATGTACTGTGGCATCCAGAATTGTGATGCCTCCAGCTTTGCATTTCTTTTTCAAGATTGCTTTGGTTATTTGAAGATTTTTGTGGTTCCATACAGGATTGTTGTTCTAGTTCTGTGAAAAAAAGCTGTTAGTAATTTGATAGAGAATGTAGGAAATGTATAGGTTACTTTGGGTAGTATAGACCTTTTAACAATATTTGTTCTTCCAATCCTTGAGCATGGAATGTATTTCCATTTCTTTGTGTCTTCTTCAATTTCTTTCATTAGTATTTTATAGTTTTCAGAGTTCAGGTCTTTCACCTCTTTGGTTAGGTTTTTTCTTAGGTATCTTCTTATTTCTCATGCAGTTTTAAGTTGGATTGGTTCCTTAATTTCTCTTTCTGCTGCTTTACCATTAATGAATAGAAATTGCATGATGTTTCCCCATCCTCTCACTTTCATTCTGCGGGTGTCGTTAGCTCTAATATCAGTCTCCTGTAGGCAGCATATAAATAGATCTTATTTTTGTACCCATTTTGTTACCCTATATCTTTTGATTAGAGCTTTTAGGCCATTTACATTCAAAGTAATTATTGATAGATACGTGTTTATTGTTATTTTATTATTTGTTTTGTAGCTGTTTCAGAAAAAAATTTCTGATCCTTTCTTGTTTTTCTCTTTTCATGTTTCTTGATTTTCATTAATGATACAATGATTTACTCTCTGGAGTATTGGACCCATTCCTTATTCCTCTACTTGCCACGTTTAATGTGTATGTTGTTATAATTTATATCCTTTTATTTTGTGAGATCCTTGACTGATTTTTTTAACAGAAATATTCATTTTTATTGCTTCTATGTTTTCTACCTTTGTATTGTCACTTTTTGTTTCTCATTTCCACTCAAAGAGTCCCCTTAAATATTTCTAGCAGGGCTGGTTTAGTGTTCATGAACTCCTTTATTATTTTTTTGTTGTTGTCTTAGGAACTTTATCTATCCTTCTATTCTAAATCATAGCCTTGCTGGATAGACTATTCTTGGCTATGGATTTTTCCCACTCAGCATTTTGATATACCATGTCACTCCCTTCTGGCTTGCACAGGTTCCATTTAAAAATCTCCTGCTAGCCTTATCGGTTTTCTCTTTTAAGTTACTGTCTTCTTTTGTCTTGCTGCTTTTAAGATTTCATTTTTATCACTATATTTTACACATTTAATAACAATATGTGTTGGCCTATTTTTGTTCATTTTGATGGGGATTCTCTGCTTCTTGGATCTGTATATCTGTTTCCTTCTCCAGATTAGGGAAGTTTTCAGCTATTATTTCTTCAAATAAATTTTCTGCCTCCTTTTCTCCCTCTTCTTGTTCTGGGACTCCTATAACATGAATGCTATTAAATTTGATGGAGTCACTTAGATCACAGAATCTGTTCTCATTTTGCATAATTCTTTTTTCTCTCATGTTCAGCATGAGTACTTTCCATTACTCTGTCTTCTAGATCGCTAATTTGTTCCCTGGTTCTTCCATTATTCTCTTCATTCCATCAATCATGTTTCTCATTTTGTTGTTGACCCCTTTATCTCTGCTATGTTATTCTTTATCTCTGTGTTAAGGGTCTCACTCATGTCTTCCACTCCTTTCTTAAGTCCAGTGAATGTCCTAATGATCATTGCTTTAAATTCTGTATTAGACATGTTACTTATATCTGTTTCACTTAGATTTCTGGCTGTGGCCTTGTCCTGTTCTTTCATTTGGTATAGATTTCTCTCATTGTGCCTGTCTCTCTCTGTCTGTTTTTCTATGTTTAAAAAAAGTCAGCTATGTCTTCTGCTCTTGGAAGTAGTGCCTTTAGTAGTGCCTTTATGAAGAAGAATTCTTAGAGTACCCCGTAGTACAGTGAAGGCCTGAACCTGGCCTTCAGCAGAATATCCTGTATGTGTTGATTGTGCTCTGCAGTTGTGTCTGAGTCACTTTTCCTTTCAGTGTAGTCACCTGCACTGACTCTCTGCCTGATGTGGGCTGTGCTTGCTCATTATATTCTTAGTGGGACCCAGGCAGGGTAACTCTAAGGATGGTGCCCATTCAGAAAATTGTGAGCAGGGTGGCAGTGTTAGTGACATTTGCGCTGGGCCTATTCTGTATCCCTGGAAGTGCTCAGTGGTGAGTAGACCAACCCAGGACTGCTCACTGGGTTGGTCAGGGGTGTGAGGCTGGCCACTGCACACTGTGATGCCTAGGCAAGCCTGAACCTAGTGTGCAACAGTGGCATGATGCATGTGGCAAGGCATGGCCTGCAGCGGCATCAGTTCACCCAGTGGCTGGTGACTGCCTGGTGGTATTGGCTCAGCATGCAAGGCAGCTGTGTTCTGTGAGGTGGCTGGGCTCAGTGTGTCAGGGCACGTATGCACTGGCAAGTGGGCAATATACATATGGCTTTAACAAAATTTTCCCTGGGGCCATGGTTTCAGGGTAGCAGGCTTAGAGTGGGTGAGTCCTCAGTAGAACTAGTAGACATGGCATACTCTTAGTAGATTAGATAGCAAGTGTCTGTGCAGCCCCCCATCCTGCAGATGACCCTGTGTTTATGCTGAGGGGTGGGAGTGAAAATCACACCTGCCAGTTTCTTCATTTTTGGAGAAGTTCTCCAACATACTTTGAAATCAGTATGAACAGATCTGTTTCCTCTTTGCTCCCCAGCATTGTGCAAATTACTGTTTTTATGTTGCCTCTCCAGGCAGGCTGGTGTCTCCTTAAGGGCAGTGGCCCAGCTATCAATCACCCTCATGGCTGGTTCAGTGCTGAGTCAGCTGACTTTTAAAGCTTCATGCTCAAAGTCCCACTGATTATACAGACTCACAGAATTCGGCCCCTCTGGTTTTCAAAGCCAAACGTAATGGGGATTATTAGCTTTCCCTGTGTGAGTTCCTTGATGCACAGGCCTATTTTTCTGCACTCTCCATGCATGTGGCTCCCTCCCTTCTGCCAGCTGCCTCTCTCAGACCTTCCTAAATGCACCTTCTTTCCTATATTTTAAATCCACCTTTTCTACATTTAGTTGTGGAGTTTGTTCTGACAGTCTTTGGATTGGCTTCCAGCTTATTGATTTGGCTGTGGATGATATCTAGTAAATGTAGTATGAGATGAGCTTATGATCCTCCTACTCTACCCTCTTTCCCGGTAGACATCCAAAATGAATAGATTTAAAATCAACATCAAAAATAACATGGGGTGATAAAGATTTATAGGTTTAGAATGAATTCAAACATCAGATACTATTATCTTAAAATAGATTGATATATATAGGATATTAAATGTTAAACTCATGTAATACAAAGCAGAAATCTGTAGTAAAACAGAAAATATAATGAGAAAGGAATTAAGCAAACACTAAAGAAAATCACCAAACCCAGTGCAAGAAAAAGGAAAATGAACAGAGAGGAACTAAAAAAAAAAACCCAGAAAACATTCAACAATACGTCAGTAGGTACATTCCTATCTGTAATTACTATAAATGTAAATGGACTAAACTGTCCAATCGAAGATAGAGTAGATAAGTGGATTTAAAAAAAAAAAGCAAGGTTCATTAATATGTTTCATGTGCCCTCACTGCAGATCCAAGAACATGAAGAAACTGAAAGTGAAAGTATAGAGGAAGATATTCCATGCAAATGGAAAAAAATACTGGTCTTTTGTATGTTGGGAGGTATTTGATTACTGATTCAATCTCTTTGCTGGTTATTGATCTGTCCAAGTTTTCTGTTTCTTCTGTTTCAGTTTTTGATAGTTTATATGTTTCTAGGAATTTAAACATTTCTTCCAGGTTGTCCAAGTTGTTGGCATATAGTTTTTCATAATAGTTTCTTTAAATTACATGTATTTCCATGGTGTGGGTTGTTATTTACCCTCTCTCATTTGTGATTTTATGTATTTCGGTTCTTTCTCTTATTTTTGGTAAGTCTGGCTAGAAGTTTATCAATTATATTAATTTTTCAAAGAGGTATCTACTGGTAATTATATTAATTTTTTCAAAGAGGTATCTCCTGGTTTCATTGATCTGTTCTGTTGTTTTTTTAATTTCTATATCAATTATTTCTGCTCTAATCTCTATTATTTCCTTCCTTTTGCTTCCACTTATTCTTTTACTAAGTCAGTTAGGTGTAAGGTTAGGTTGTTTATTTGAGATTTTTCTTGCTTCTTGAGGTAGGCCTTTCCCTCTTAGGATGACTTATTTTTTTTTCTTTTTTACTACATCCCCCAAAAACTCCTAAAAACAAAAGTCCAGAGCCAGATGGCTTCACAGGCAAATTCTACCATACATGTAAAGAAGAGTTAATACCTATTCTTCTTAAACTACTGCAAAAAAAAAAATAGAAAAGGAATGGAAACTTCCAAATTCATTCTGTGATGCCAGCATTACCCTGATACCAAAGCCAGATAATGACTTCACTAAAAAAGACAACTAACTATAGGCCAACATCCCTGATGAGCATGAATGCAAAAATTCTTGATAAAATACTAGCAAACCAAATTCAACAACACAGTGAAAGAATCATTCACCACATGGAAATTGGGTTTATTACCTGGGTTGCAAGTGTGGTTCAGTATTCACATATCAATCAATATAATACACCACATTAATAAAGGAAAGGAAACATATCCTCCTTTCAATAGATGCAGAAAAAGCACTTGATAAAGTACAGCATTCATTCATGTTAAAAACCCTCAACAAAGTAGGTTTAGAGGGAACATACCTAAGCATAATAAAGGCCATCTATAAAAGACCCACAGCAGATATCATTGTTAATGGGGGAAAGCTGAGTGCTTTTCCTCTATGTTCAGGAATAAGATAGGGATGTCCACTCACACCACTGTTATTTAACATAGTATTGGAAGTCCTAGCCACAGCAGTCAGGTAACAAAAAGAAAGAAATGGCATCCAAATCAGCAACGAAGAAGTAAAACATTCACTATTTGCAGATGACATGATACTCTATGTAGAAAACCCAAAAGACTCTACCAAAAAACTGTTAGAACTGATAAATGAATTTAGTAAAGTTGCAGAATCCAAAGTCAACATACAGAAACATGTTGCATTTCTATACACCAATAGTGAAGCATCAGAAAGAGAACTTAAGAAATCAATCCCATTTTCATTTGCACCAGAAATAATAAGATACCTAGGAATAATCCTAACCAAAAACGTGAAGGACAGTTATTCTGTAAACTATAAAACACTGATGAAAGAAATTGAAGAAGACACAAAGAAATTGGAAGACATTCCATGCTCATGGGGTGGAATAACAAATACTGTTAAATGTGTATACAACCAAAAGCAATGTACACATTTCATACAATGCCATGAAAATACCAACAGCCTTTTTCATAGAGCTTGAGCACACAATCCCAGAATTTGTATGAAACCACAAGAAAACCTTGGATAGCTAAAGCAATCTTGAAAAAGAAATGAAAAGCTGGAGGCATCACAATTCTTGACTTCACATTATATTACAAAGCTGTAGTGATCAAAACAGTATGGTACTGGCACAAAAATAGGTCAATGGAACAAAATAGAAAACCCAGGAATGAATGCACAGATACACAGTCAACTAATCTTCAACAAAGCAGGAAAGAACATCCAATGGGAAAGAGACAGTCTCTTCAATAAGTGGTGTTGGGAAAACTGGACCCTTTTCTTGCACCAAACACATAAATTCAAAATGGATTCAAGACTTAAATGTGAGACCTGAAACCATAAAAATCCTAGAGGATTATACAGCCATTAACCTCTTTGTCTTCAGCCATAGCAGTTTCTTACTAGATATGCCTCCTGAGGCAAAGGAAACCAAAGCAAAATAAATTTTTGGAACTTCATCAAAATAAAATTCTGCACAGTGAAGGAAACCATCAACAAAATTAAAAGGCAGCCTACAGAATGGGAGAATATATTTGCAAATGACACATCTGAAAAATGTTTTGTATCCTAAATACATAAAGAAGTTATAAAACTCAATACCCAAGAAATGAATTATCCAATTAAAAAATGGACAGAAGACATGAATACACATTTTTCCAAAGAAGACATGCAAATGGCCAATAGATACATGAAAAGATGCTCAACATTACTAATCAAAAAGGGAATTAAAACTACAATGAGATGTCACCTCACACGTGTTGGAATTGCTAAAATCAACAATGTAAGAAACAACAGGTGTTGGCGAGGATGTGGAGAAAGGGGAACCCTCTTGCCCTGTTGGTGGGAATGTAAACTGGTGCAGCTGCTCTAGAAAACAGCATGGAGGTTCCTCAAAAAGTTAAAAATTGAACTACCTTATGATCCAGCTATTGCATTGCTTGGTATTTACCCACAGAATACAAAAATACTAATTAAAATGGATACATGCATATTGATGTTTGTAGTAGAATAATGTACAATAGCCAAACTATGGAAACAGCCCAAGTGTCCATCAACTGATAAATGGGAAGATGTGGTATATATGGTGTGGTGTGGTGTGTGTGTGTATGTATGTGTGTGTATAAAATGGAATATTCCTCATCCATAAGAAAGGATGAAATCTTGCCATTTGTAACAACATGGATGGAGCTGGAAAGTATTATGCTAAGTGAGAAAAGTCAGAAAAAGATAAATAGCATATGACTTCACTCATGTGGGATTTAAGAGACAAACCAGCAAAGGGAAAGAGAGAGAGAGAGAGATGTAAATGAAAAAACAACAAACTCACGGTTACCAGAGGGGAGGTGGGTGTAGGATGGGTTATGTTGTTGATGGGGATTATGGAGTTCCCTTGTGATAAGTACAGGGTGTTATATGGATGTGTTGAGTCAGTATATTTAACACCTGAAACCAATATAACACTGAATGTTAACTAGTTGGGATTAAATAAAAAACTTTAAAAATGAAAGTTTTTAAGGAGAAAAAACAACACTGGTGAAACTACATATACTAGACAAAATAAACATTCAAGCAAAGATGGTAATAAAAGGTATAGAAAGGCATTACCAAATGATAAAGAAGTCAATCCAGCATGGGGATGTAGTATTTGTAAATATTTTAGCACTCAACATAGGAGCACCTAAATATGCAAAACGAAAATTAACAGACTTTAAGGGAGAATTTGACAGCAATAAAATAATAGTAGGGGGGACTTTAATACCCCACTGACGTCAAATGGATAGATTTTCCAGGAAGAAAACTAGTAAGGAAGGATTGGCCTTAAATGACACATTAGACCAGATGGACTTAATAGATATATAATGAATGTTCCATCTACAAGCAGCAGAGTACACATGGAACATTGTCCAGAATGGATATTTAGGTCACAGAACAAGTCTTAGTAATTCAAAAAGATTGAAATCATATCAGCAGTCTTTTTTGATCACAATAGTAATCTATAAAAATAGAAGTCAATTACAGAAGGAAAACCAGAGAAATCACAGATATGTCGATATTAAAGAAGATGCTACTGAACACCCATTGGAATGATTAGGATATTAAAGAAGAAATAAAAAAAATTCCTGGAGACAAATGAAAATGGAAATATAACAGTCCAAAACATACAGGATGCAGCAAAAGCAGTTTTAGGAGTTAAGTTTACAGTGATATAGGCTTCTATTGAGAAACAAGAGAAATCTGAAATAAATAATCTTACTCTACACACAAAGGAACTAAAAAAAAAAAAAAAAGCCCAATTCAGTAGAAGGAAGGAAGATCAGAGCAGAAATAAATGAAATAGAGGCTGACAGTAGAAAAGATCAATGAAAGTAAGAGGGGTTCTTTGAAATAATGATATTGACAAATGTTTAGCTAGACTCATCAAGAAAAAAATGAGAATGGACTCAAATTGATAAAATCAGAAACAAAGGCTAAGTTCCAACTGATACCACAAAACACAAAGGATCATAAAAGACTACTATAAATAATTATATGCGTACAAATTGGATAACCTAGAAGAAATGGATAAATTCCTAAGATGTACAGTTTTCCAAGACTGAATGACAGAGAAATAAAATCTGTAGATGGAAGTCTAGGACCAGATGCCTTCACTGGTGAATACTGCAAAACATTCTAAGAAGATTTAATCACCTTCCTCAGACTCCTCCTAAAAATTAAGGCAGGAATGCTTCCAAACTAATTTTACAAGGTCAGTCCCTGATAGCAAAACGAAACAAGAAAGCCAAAAGTGAGAAAATTACAGGCCAATATCCCTGATCTATAGAGATGCAAAAATATTTAACAAAGTATTAGCAAAGTGAATTCAACAATGCATTCAAAGGTTCATATACCATGATCAGGTGTATGCAAGGGATGCAAGAATTATTCAACATCTGCAAATCAATCAACATGATATACCACATTAGCAAAATGAAGGATAAAAGTTATATTATCCTCTCAATAGATGCAGAAAAAATATTTGACAACATTCCACATTCATATATGATAAAATCTCAAAGTGGGATAGAGAGAATATCTGAATATAATAAAGGTGATAAATGACTAACCCACATCTAATATCATATTCAGTGGTGATAAAGGTGAAAGCTTTTCTCTAAGATCAGGAATAACATAAGGATGCCCATTTTTGCCACTTTATTCAGCATAGTATTGGAAGTCCTAAGCACAGCAGTTAGCCATGTAAAATAGCTAAAAGGCATCCAAACTGGAAAGGAAGAAGCAAAACTGTAATTATTTTCAGATAACATAATACAATATATAGAAAACTCTAAAGATTCTGTTAAGAAACTTAGAATTCATAAATGTATTCAGTAAAGTTGCAGGATAGAAAACCAATATACACAAATCTATTGTTTCTATACAGTTAGAAACTATCAGAAAAAATATACTAAGAAAACAGTCCCATTTACAATTGCATCAAAAGGATGAAATACCTAGGAATAAATATAACTAAAGAAAGGAAGACCTGCATCCAGAACTGATGAAATAAATTGAAGAAGAAAAATAAATGGAAAGATACTCCATGCTTATGGATGGGAAGAATTAATATTATGTCCATGCTCCCCAAAGAAATCTAGAGATTACATGCAATCCCTATCAAAATCCCAGCAGCATTTTTCACAAAACTGGAGCAGATAATTCTAAAATTTGTAGGAACCACAAAAGACCACAAATAGCCAAGGCAAACATGAGAAAGGAGAACAAAGCTGGAGGCCTCACACTTTCTGATTTCAAACTATACTAGAAAGTTCTTGTAATCAAAACAGCATGGTATTGGCAAAAAAACAGACAAACAGATCAGTGGAACTGAATAAGGAGCCCAGAAATAAACCCACACATATATGATCAATTAATTTACAACAAAGGAGCCAAGAATATAAAATGGGGAAAGGGTGGTATCTTCAATAAATGGTGTTGGGAAAACTGGACAGCCACATGCAAAAGATCAAAACTCCGGACCACTAAAAATTAACTCAAAAGGAAGACCTGAGTGTAGGACCCGAAATAAAAATTCCTAGAAGAAAAAAAGGCAGTTGTCAGTTTGTAACCCTCTAAGGAGCTTATTGACTGTAATCTGAAACTGGCCCCTGTACTCAGAGGAGCAGGAGAGAGGCAGGCCACTCCAGGTTGATAGGTGGCAGTTTTAATAAGTAAAGGAATTCCAGATAAGGCTTGTCTTGGGTGGCAGCAAGACAGATGGATCCCCATGCCCTCCCACCAAATCTTAAAAGTTTATAAAGAGGCCTTAAGTGGGTTCAGCCAAGTATACTGTGCAGGTGTTCCCAGCACCACATCATTATCTCAAGGCTTTGCCCTCGGAGCAGCTTCTGATAGTGGGAAAGGCAAGAAGAAGAACCTCCATTTCAAGGGCAGAGTTTAGGAGCCTTTGCCTGTGGTCCAGCTCACACGTTAACTGTTGGTCACGTCTTTTCAGTGGCTTTCCCCAATATTCCATCTCTCATGACCAGCTTTTACAATCTCACGTGCTCCCTTCTTGTGCAATGGGCCTTAAGTGGTCAGTAAAGGGTTTTATTAGCATGGAGGTGGCTCCTTTGGTGGCTGCATTGGAGCCTAATGTCACAGTTACAGTACAGGTGCATATAAAAGGAAACACAGATTAATACAATGATTTTAAAATCAGTGACAACTTTTTTTTATAAGAGCCCATGATCTGAGCCACTGATTTATTAAGTCTCCTAAGCTGAGGATTGGATTACTCAGAGCATTCACTTGTGTTTCATGTGATTGAATAAAGATGATACATTAGCAGATTCATTAGGTGTGAACATACATTGTTTGGATAATAGCACAGGTCCTCTTTGAAGCAGTAATAATGTCTAAGGCCATTTTATTTTGGATAGTAAAGTAGTAAAGACAAGTTTTATTGTTATTATTTAATGCTTGCTGAGTGAATTTATTAAAGACTTCATATTTGCTGTAATGCCTTCTGGGCCAATGGAGGAAACAAAGACAATGGCAAAATGGTTAGATCAGTGGAAAAACCAAACGTTTCTCCTGACTTTGCGGAGAGGGAGGTTAGCACCTTTAGAAATTTGATTTGGTTGTATGTATCATACATGTTGGACAGGGGAAGCAGCACTGTCAGGTGTAAAGAGATGAACTGGGGTCAGGATATGCCATTATCAGGGCCCCATTTACTCCCTTCTTTCAGTGGTGCATGTTTCATTTCAGGTATAGTGCATTTTAACAGTTCTGGCATGCAGCAACACAAGAAGATCTTAGTGGAGGTTGAGTAATTCTTCACCCCGGGGTGTGAAGGAACTCACCTATCTAGGTAGGACGTTGCATTGTAAATTCTAGTAATTTCTTTTCCAGGAATGATGGGGCTTGGTGGTTTCCACAGCATAGTATGTTGATCCACTGTGAGATTTGGGGCAATGGCTGTTTCCCGAAACTTCTATATCTTTACATATTGGGTGCCTGGGCAGGGATCCTTAGCCTGTCATGTAGGGCAATAAGCCCTACTGGTTGGCCACTTAAATATGTTAAAGCCTAGGACAGTACTTTAGTGTGGTTGGTCAGGGTGATTTTGCCTGTTAAGTATCTAATTTGCTGTTTTAATATTCCATTTTCCTTTCTACCAACCCTGCTGTTGGTTATAGGGAAGATGGAATCTTTACTGTCATATTTTAGTGTTCAGTCTTGTACATCATGGCCTTTGAAATGTGACCTCTGATCATTTTGTGTTTGATAAAGGTATTCATACATGGTACTCAGTTTTTTTTTAATCTCCTCATCATGGCAGCCTGGTTTGCATGGTGGCAGGGAAAAGCATGGGTTATGCCAGATGCAGTGTCCACATAAACCAAGGCATATTTAGAAACCTCACTCAAAGGAGGCCAATATAATCAATTTCCCAGAGGTTGGGAACTCCAGTGGATGGCCCAGTTCTTTTGGCAGTTGCCTTGGGTGTTGTTTAGAACACACAATATGCGGTTATTTCTTTAACCAAGTCACTGTACTCTGAGGATAGTCTGGTATCCTTGACAGTATGCTATCATATTTGGGCTTTGTGGGAGCCACTTTTTTTATGTATTCAATCTTCTATAACTACTGAAAGGTCAGTAGCTAAGGCTTATTTCCGAGCTGGGGCATCAGCTTCCTGATTGCCAGGGGAGTGTCTGTGTCTTAAGAGCTAGAAAAGGAAAAACAGTGAGAATCACTTCAGGCTCTTGCAGATGGACCCAAATGTCGTTTTATATATGTATCTTGACCCCACAAGGACTTTTTAATGGTTAACCACCCCTCAGCTTCCCATTGTTCAGGCCTTAAATTTAATCCCTGTAGAAAAGCCTAATTATCAGTACAATGGGTTAATGGCCAGGGCTCATGAGTGATCAGCAGCCAGACCAGTCTGAGCTCAATGCACTGGCTGCTGCCCTGGGTGCTGTGTGAGAGGCTTTACCTGGAAGAGCACTGTGTACATTGTTAGGAGCTATTGCTCTATAGGGGTATATTGGGCCGTTGCCCCCTTCCAGAGCTGGAACCAAAATCCCAGGGCCATTCTCCCCTTTTGTTATCTCTGCCATCTTTTGGAGTCATAGACATATCTAACTCAAATGGTAGCCCTGCTTAGGAGATTCCCAGGGCTTTAATCTGGTTTATTAATATTTTTGCCTTCTCAAAGGCAGCTTGTTGCTGTGGTCCCCAGTCCCGTACGTGCCCTTTCTTTACTAGGCAGCATAAGGAATGTGGGAGTACTATGCCAGGTGTGGATTAAAAGTCTTCCAAAACCCCAAATCCCCATAAAGGATTACACATCTTTTACATTCTTAGGGGTTAGTTAGGCTTGCACCTTTTCAGTTACAGCTTTATGAGTCTTAGCTGACCAGATGACACCCAAAACCTTATGGCAGTGTCTGGGCCTTGAATTTTCTTTGGGCTCATTGCCCATCTTCTTCCTCACAGATGTTCCTGAGCAAAGCCTGCAGGTGTCCTGCAGCAGAGGTAAATCTTTACATGTTAACATGATATTATCAATGTAGTGGACCCATTTTGCTGGTGGGGGGAAGGAGAACAGGGATAGGTCCCCAGCTACCACCATCCTATGACATTTTGTGGCTATGCACGTAGCCTTGGGGGAGCACTTGAAAGGTTCATTATTATCTCCAACATGAAGGTAATTTAATCTTAGTTATCAGAAACCTGTCAAAGTCTTTTCCATGAGCTTTCTTGAAGATGAAGCACTTTTGTAGGAACACTTTTTACAAAGTATCAGAGCAAAACAGTAACTGCAAATGACAGAAGACTTAAAAATGGCCATTTGATTTGATGAGAGTTCATCATAATGCAGTTGAAAAGAGAACTATGGCAGTCTGTATTCCTTTTTCTTTTCTGGCAGTGTTTTGGTTATCTCCAGGGGTTATTTCAAAGACATGATAAGATTTATAAACTTCAAGGGACAAAGAAAGATGTAAGTTTACTCCCTAGGAGTTTTGGGGCAATTGCTATTTAAAATTAGGAGTGAGGTATGGGGCATTTTATCTGTTTCCCCATCAATTACCACAATATCCTCCTCTTCATTTCCATCATTTTCTCTAAGATTCCACCTCTTAGCATCCTAATCAGGCTTTGTTACAAGTTCTCATATCTTGGGGCACCTGGGTGGCTCAGTTGGTTGAGTGTCCAACTTTAGCTCAGGTCATGAACTCGCGTTTCGTGGGTTCGAGCCACGTGTTGGGCTCTGTGCTGACAGCTCGGAGCCTGAAGCCTGCTTTGGATTCTGTGTCTCCCTCTCTCTCTGCCCCTCCCCCACTCATGCTTGCTCTCTCTCTTTCTCTCTCTCTCTCTCTCAAAAATAAACATTAAAAATTTAAAAAAAGTTCTCATATCTTAATACATGGCAGCTTGTACCCTCCTTACTTTGCAAAAGAACACACTAAAGTCTTTTAATTTATTATTCTGCTTTTCCATCTTGTCTGCCAGCCCCAGAACTAGCAGAGTAGTGGACACTTACATATCCTTTTCTAACCTCACCTCTACTAATTTTCTAACTTGAGCTTCAGCCTTTAGTTGGGCATTGGTAGCCAGCTGAACTACTCACAATAGAGACCCACTGTGGCAACCATGTGTTTTCCTTCTCTGCCTCAGTGTGGCATGTGCATTTCCTCCAACAAGTACATTAGACTGGCTGGCATTTACTGGGTATCCTCATACTCATGCAGTAGTCCACAAGCATCTAACATACAGGTCACCCTACCTCACACAGAAGTTGATGGCTGATTTGGGATATCTCCTGCGGATGCTTCATTCCCAAGGCCCATTTCTTTGGTATCCTGTCTGGCTTGCCAATTGCCAGTTCATAACTTTGTTGGGAGCTTCTTGGATTTAATCTGAAACTGGCCCATATAACCCAGAGGGCAGAGAAAGACCAATGAAAGAGGTAGGCCACTCTGGGTTGGTAGGTGGCAATTTTAATAAGCAAAGGGAATTTACACATGAGGCTTGTCTTGGGTGGCAGCAAGACAAATGGATCTTTGTGCCTGCTCACCAAATCTTAAAAGTTTATAAAGAAGCCTTAACTGTGTTCACTCAGGTATCCTGTGCAGGTGTTCTCAATACCACATCATCATCTCAAGGCTTTGTCCTTGAAATAGCCTCTGGGAGTGGGAAAGCCAAGTTGAACCCATATTCCAAGGATAGGGAAGAAGGTGAAGAGCCTCCAATCGCCTGGGGTCCAGCTCACAGGTCAACTCGCATTCACATCTTTTTGATGACTTTCCCAACAGTGGTAAGGTTCTTGGCATTCGTCTTAGTGAATTTTTTAAATCTGGTTCTATAGGCAAGGGAGACAAAAGCAAAAATAAGCAAATGGGACTACATCTTACTAAAAAGCTATTGCACCGTGAAGGAAAACATAGTAAAACAAAAAGGCAACCCACTAAATGGGAAAAGATATTTATAAATAATATATCCATTAAGGGGTTAATATCCAAAATATATAAAGAATTCATATAACTCAACATAAAAAATTAAAAACTGGGCAGAAGAACTTAATAAACATTTTTTCTAAAGAAGATATATATATGGCCAACAGGCACATGAAAACATGTTCAACATCACTAATTATTAGGAAATGCAAATGAAAACCACAATGAGATATCACCTCACACCTGTTAGAATGGGTGTTATCAGAAAGACAAGCAATAAAAAGTGTTGGAGAAGATGTGGAGGAACAGGTACTCCAACACTATTGGTGGGAATGTAAATTAGTGTAGCCACTGTGGAAAGCAGTATGGACATTTGTCAAAAAATTAAAAATAGAACTACCATATGATCCAGAAAGTCCACTTCTGTGTATTTATTTAATTTTTTAAATGTTTATTTATTTTTGAGAGAGAGAGACAGAGTGCAAGCAGGGGAGGGGCAGAGAGAAAGGGAGACACAGAATCTGAAACAGGCTCTAGACTCTGAGCTGTCAGCGTAGAGCCCCATGTGGGGCGTGAACCACAAGATCATGACCTGAGCTGAAGTTGGACGCTTAACCAGCTGAGCCACCCAGGTGCCCCAGTTCTGAGTATTTATTGGTGAATATAAAAACACTAATTCAAGAAGATATATGCACCCCTATGTTCATTGCAGCATTATTTATAGTAGCCAGAAAGTGCAAGCAAACTAAATGTCCATCCATGGATGAATAGATAAAGAAGATGTGGTGCACGTGCACACACACACACACACACACACACACACACACTGGAATACCACTCAGCCACACATAGGAAATCTTGCCATTTGCGACAATATGGATGGACCTTGAGGATATTATGCTATGTGAAAAATCTGATGAAGCAAGGCAAATAACGTGATTTCACTATATGTAGATTCTAAAATAACAAAACAAAGGAACAAACAAAAACAAACAAAAACAAACTCATAGATACAGAGATTGGTGGTTACCAAAGAGAAAAGGGTGTTGGGGAATGGGTGATAGGGCTCAAATGTATGGTGTTGGATGGTAACTAGATTTAATGGTGGTGATCACTTTCTAGTATATATAAATATCAAGATATAATATTGTACAGCTGAAACTTATATAATGCTGTATGCCAATTTTTAAGAAAATTTTTTTTAATGTTTATTTTTGATAGAGACAGACAGAGCAAGAGCGGGGGAGGGGCAGAGAGAGAGGGAGACCCAGAACCCAAAGCAGGCTCCAGGCTGTCAGCTGTCAGCACAGAGCCTGATGCGGGGCTCAAACCCACAAACTGCGAGATCATGACCTGAGTTGAAGTCGGATGCCCCACTGACTGAGCCACCCAGGCGCCCCTGCTGTATGCCAATTTTACATCAATAAAAATACGCAAAAGACATATCAAGTATATCTTAGAAAAAAAAAGACATATCAAGTGTATCTTAGAAAAAATTTATTTACTAATTTAGTTTCTCAATTTTAGTATGATTGTTGCAGATTGCTATCAAAGACTCCTGAAATCTAGTCTTACTCAGTTATCAATAACAGCAGAGAACAGCTTTATCCCTGGGTGACAGCCGTTGATGACTGGCACTTGTCCTCTCAAGCTATTTCTACTTTCCTTTTCAGGAAGCTTGGAACCAGTACTGTATTTTCATATCCCCATGTACCTTTCATCTCTAATTTCTCTTTGTTTCATTACCCTTTTCTCTAAATAATTATTTACTGTGGTATATGGGAGTACTTGTTTTTCAGGTTACTGTGCATCTCGTGTACCTCATTGTCAAAGCAATACAGTCAGCAATTGAAAGCACTCAGCTTTGCAAGTCTTAAGGTTACTGTTCTTAGTACTGTTGACCTTTCATTTGGAATAGTATTACTGAACATAGATAAAACACACACAATTTCCCTGAATGATGCACTTTTAGAGAAAGATACTTTTTGAGTTACAAAATCACTAAATGTTCCTGAAATATGTAGTAAAAGACACCCGTATTAGAAACCTTCTCCTTCAGCTTTTGGAAACAACCTCCTGATTTTGTCCAATTCCATAAACATAATTGAACATTTACTTATGAATAGTTACTGAACCAAGGTGAGCTCTCACCTTGCTGTAACTTATTCCTAGATGCTAAAATCCTACAATATTATTTAAATTATGAAAGAGAAAAACTTAGGAAATCCATAAAGATCACAATCTGAGACTATCCAGTGGGAGAAATACATTTGTACTAGAGTATACAAAGGAGGCATCTTTATAATTACCATCCAAGTAGTGTATATATACAAGTGCAGTCAAGTTTATTGAGAGCTGAGTGAGAAGGAGGTAGTAATAACAATGGGCAAGAATTGAGTGGGGGAAAGATGAAGAAAAATTGATTAGTAGAGTTTTGCAGGTTTTTCTTTTATATGGGTCCAGCTAAGAGAAAGTCAGGAAATCTAAATATTCCCTTTTGAAGTCAGTGGCTGCTGTTAGTCATTGAAAATAAGATGTCCTTTCAGAACATCTAAGATGAGTTATTGCAACTGCAGTGAGAGTCTAGAATCTGTCAGATAAATACTACCATGAAATCATGGAACAATATGAATCATGGATACCTCTGAACATATGAAGACAGTTTAATAATTTTTAAAAATGAAAAGTAGTTAAATACAAAGATATTTAGTATCTGAGCTTTTTATTAAAAATTCAAAATGCAGTTAAGTCACTGAGTGGTTTGTGAAAATGTGTCCAACATTTGAGGGTGCATTTTAGCTTTATTATCAAGGAATAAAGAGAAGGAAAATGCACATTCTGGCTTACACTTTAATCTTTTCATCACTACAATACACATTATATTCATAAAAGTCTAACTTAATCATTATAAATGAAGATTCAAGAAGAAGTATATAAAGTATAGTACCTATAGTCAGATGATTCCTTTTTGAAATAATTGAATGAACCATGTGAGAAACAGGAAATGGCTGATTTATTTTCTTAAATTAAAAAAAATAAGTGGGAAGTTTAGTTCAACTATTAAATCAGCTATTTTAAGGTGGCATTTTAAATTAGTGTGCTGTCTTATTATGGGAGATATAATAAACTAATATCTATTCAAAACTGTCTCTTGAGATTATGATTTGGTAACAGCTTTTGCTTGTGTCTGGTTTGTCTCAAATTACTGCTAATAAGTATTCCTCCTCAGTTAATGCATTGTTTAAGCCTTCATTAATTTTTTAAAAGAAAATTGGAGTTTTTCCCAAGAAAATTATAGCATTAAAAAATCTACTTTATGATGCATTTGTATGTGAATTTGAAGAGGAGCGTACTTTATTCATTTTACATATAAATTAACTCTAACCAAAAATCTGTTGTTTTATGTCTTAGGACAAAGTTGTTGCTGTTCAGTTCTGTAACAATGGAGACAGGTAACTATGTAGTACATATCTGTGTAAACAGATGTTTGAAATATTTTATCGCTATTCCCTCAGAAGTAGCTCCCTCTGCTATACTACTTTATTTCTGTTCAGTTTCTTAAGATGAAAACCCTTGTCTATTTTTGATGACACCATTACCGCATCTCTTTAAAACTGCTATCCAACAGTAACCATACTTAATCAGTTCTTCCTTTCTGACTGATTTCTTTTTTCTTCATTTTATTTTTTCCATTTATGTTATCACTCACTTCAGTCAAGAATTCTATTATTTGACACATTACGTTCAATTTTCTTCTCCTTTCTAAATATATCCCGTCCATTTCTGCCAGATCCACATTGCTCTGTTCAGAAATCTTTAGTGTTTCCTCTTTGTCTATAGAATAGAATCCAAATGTCTTAGCCTCAAATTCAGAACTTTCTAGAACTTGACTTAGACCTACATTCTTTGCTTATTTACTATTCCCCATATAAATCTTTACATCTAGCCTAATTGACTTAATCATTGCTTCTGTTACATTCCACATCTATATCTATATATCTCTTTTTGTCTGTCTATCTATCTTCTGTAACCTCTCATTCATTTATTTGCTTATGCTTTACTGCACACCATTCTTATCCAGAAATATCATCTCCTACTCCCCCTCACTTCTTCTTTCCTTCCTATAGCCTTTCTCTCCCTTACGCTCTCCTTTGCTCTATTTTTCTTTTCTCTCCAGTCCCTTTCTCTTTTTGCCTAAGTCATATCTTCCTTTTAAGTTTCATGCTCTATCTGAAGCCTTTTCTGACTGCTCCAAATTTTAGCCATATGGTCTTCCTCTGGAAATCTGTATTACTTACTGTCTCTACTACTCATATGATACATATTTTCTGTGTCTGAAACTCAGAAATTATATGCAGGTATTTGTATATGCTCTCAAATGTTTGATCCCAAAAATATTACTATCTTTTGCCCTGGTCTAAAAATTGACCTAGAATAGATTTAAAAACATAACTACTTAACATAAATTTGTGTCCATATATTTCTATAAGAACTTTATGTGGGTGACCATGTTTTTTTATTTTAATTTTATTTTTTTTACCATGTTTTATTTTTAAATATTTTTCAGACAGTGGGTGATTACTATGATGCATTTGTTCATCTTTATTAAATACAAGAGTAAAATAATGATAGTCCACATAGAGTGAAGTTTATATTAGGAATGAAAAAACCTTCAAATAATTTTTTGAGGTTGGTTTATTGCACTATACTGAGTTATACACTTGAAGGTTTGTATAGCTATGATTCTTTCATGCTAGAGGAACCTGAAGATTTTAATTCTTTGCCTTTTCCTTAAATGACAAATATTATTTTATCTTTATTAGTTATGTGGACAATCAACAAAAGATGTCCAATTTTTTTTACTAAAAATTAAAGATACAGTTTAGAATAAAAGTAACATTTCCTTTTTCCTTTCACAATGACAGGATAATGAAGAATGTTAGCACCAAGTATTGCCAAGGGTTTAGGGACAATGGGCACTCAGTCTCCCACAACTTTTGATGAGACTGTAAATTGTTAAATTTTTTTCAGGGAAATTATTTGTCAAAAACTTAAAAAGTGTTCCTACCATTTGATTCAGCAAAGATATGTATAGGATTGTACAAAGATGTGTATAGAGATATTCATTACAAGATTATTTATAATGGTGAAGAATGGAAATAGTATAAATATCATTAGGGGACTGATTAAGTTTAACTGATACATCCGTATAGTTGAACACTTATTAAAAGTCATGGTAGTTTTATATTTGTAAACCCAGAAAATACATTTATGAAATAACACTTAAGTTGGGGAAAAATATTATAAAACATTACATATAGTACAATTCTGTTTCCTGTAGGGGAAATATATAAGTGTTTATGTATGACTTTAATAAAGTCTGGAAGAATAGAAATGAAAGTATGAACAATGATAGAATTATGAGTGAATGAATGTATTTTTATAAGTTTTATTGAGATTTAATGCACATAACATAACTTCAGTGGTTTTTAGTGTATTCACTGGGTTGTGTAACCTTCAACACCCATGAATTTTAGAACATTTTTAGCACCCCAAAAAGAATTCCCATATTCTTTAGTTATCATTCCTCAGTCTCTTTACACCCCCACCTTTAACTCTGGATAACCATTAATCCACTTTTTATTTTTATAGATTTGCCTATTCTGGAAATTTTATATAAATTTAATTATAAAATATGTGATCTCTTGTGACTGACTTATTTGACTTAGCGTAATGTTTTCAGGATTCAACCATGTTGTAGCATGTATCATTATTTCATTTATTTTTGCTGAATACTGTTTGATTGTATGGATATCATAGTTTGTTTATCCCTTTATTAGTTGATGGACATTTGGGTTGTTAACCACTTTTTGGCTTATTATGAATAATGCCATGGATATTCATGTACAGGTTTTTATGTGAACTTATGTTTCATTTCTCTTGGATTTTTACTTGGGAGTAGAAGTTATATAGTGACCATTTATCATTTTGAGGAACTGCCAAGTTATTTTCCAAAGTGTATCATTTTCATTCCTCCTAGGAGTGTAATGGGGATGAATGTATTACTTTCATAATTAGAAAAAAAGTGATTTCTATTTTGAAAGAACGTAATGAGTATATTTTAACTGTTTCTTTGCAGTTTAAGATTTGTTAGTGGAAGTAGAGATGGAACAGCAAGAATTTGGCAATATCAGCAACAAGAATGGAAGAGTATAGTGCTAGATATGGCTACTAAAATGACTGGGTAAGATTGGATGTTAGATATTTAAGTAGTTCTCATATGGTTATAGTATCTTTTATATTATTGAATTATATTTAAAAATGAAACTATCTTTTTAGGTTAGTAAATAGTTTTGAGTTAACTGATGGACCTGAAGTTTGCGTCTGTATTTAGTCTCTAAGTAAATTGCCTTTTGCTGTTGATTGACAGACTGGATGATAGGAACATTGCTGAGTCATTAAAAATTCTGGTCCCTTGTGACCCAAAGATCTCTGCTCTACTAATGCCCAGAATTATTTTCTGCCTTAGTTTTCTATAGGTAATTTTTTATATCTGTCTATACTACTTTCTATTTTGAGGGTTGTTCCTATTAAATGTCATCATAAGTTTAACTGTCTTACTGAGGATACCTTTATAATGTTTCAGATTATTAGCATTCCTACTCAACATTGTAAATGCACTTAATCAGCATTCTGTCTCATCATCTTCCCTGTTGATTGGAAGATACATAATTATCTCTTGAGAATATTACAGTTTCTATATGGTACGACCCTGAAATTAATTATGTTCCCATTAATAATAATATAGAACTGACATTGTAGTCAGAGTCAGCTATTCATGTCATATTCAGTTAAATCAAAAGTTCATAAATTTCTTGATGCTTTTAAAGCCTGTCAGTTTCAAACACTTATTATTTAAGTGAATAAAGTATCCATTATATTTTTTATTCAAATTTTCTGGTAAGCAACATGACTTTGTATTTTATTTTTCAAGGAATTATTGATTTTTTTTCTAGTTTCACTTTTTTTTGTCCTTGTGTAACTATTATTTTGTCATTTTGTGTCTTTTTTCTCCCTAAAATAAGCTATGGGTATTGCCCTACTTAGGTACTTTTATTATTTTATTTTGTGAGTACTTAGAAGTGTTTTTAGTTTAGGACTTTTTTATCCAAAAATTTTCAAGCTCCTGGAGAGATTTTTTAATTTTTATTTATTTATTTATTTATATTGTCAATACATTTTTTTTACTTAATAATTCAGTATACAACTAGGGTGCTTTAAGAGATGAATCATTTCTATTTAATTTTATATATAATTTCTTTTGAGATTTTTTTATAATTTTCTATTTTAGATGTACCTTTGTTAATAATTTACAATGTACGAATATTGCAAATTATTTTACTTAGGAATAATATGCCATCTGGAGAAGACAAGGTCACTAAACTTAAGGTGACTATGGTTGCCTGGGATCGCTATGACACCACAGTTATTACTGCAGTGAACAATTTCCTTTTGAAAGTATGGAATTCTGTCACAGGGCAACTTCTTCATACTTTATCTGTAAGTATTCTTGGAATTAAAATGATCAAAAAGGGCATTATTCTATAAGACAGGAAATTTAAGTTTTAATTTACTTTCTGTGACGTACTATCCCTCAGAGAAGCAATTATTTGAGTCACCTCTGCAAAATAGGGGTGGCACATGGTATAGCTGCCAAAAGTGATACAGAAACTTTTCAAGATCCTTTTCAGTCTTATGATTATTTATCTATTTTGTTAAATGCAGTCAAGGATATGTAAGTTATTTTGTTTTTAGTATGAGTTGGTATTTTTGTTATTACTGTTTTAGGGGTAGAGCCTACATTATTTTGACAAGGGTGTATCCTTTATATTTTACCTTGAGGGTTTAGTTTATGCAAGAAGTAGAGGTAAGAGAAAGAAGTAAGAGGGAAAAGGTGGCTTTGTCTCTTTGAAAAAATGTATTTGTTGTTGTAAAAGACTGCAGTATTTGTGCCATGAAAAATTGGTAGGATTGATAGCAGAAATCACATGGGTGGGATTGTTGGTATCATGTATACTACAGGTTAAATGCCACTTAAAAGCTTTTTTCCTATCTGCTTCAATTATCAGTTCATAAATACTTTAAGGACAAAGGCCAAGTGATTCCATATGATGTACAAAGTAGTAAGTAATAGGGACTAGAATCTAATACTCATGACACAGTTCGCTTTGTAGTATACCATGGTATCATCTTTATTTGACTCCTATGTGAGATAATCTTACCTATAATAAGATAATATTGTAATAATATTATTATCTGTAATAATATTATATATCTGAGGTTTCTAAAGATTTTGTTTAATTTGGGGAGGATTTCCATATACCTCCCAATTCTCTTCCCTAAGTAAAACCCTAACACTGTGTTAGTGGAATTTTTAGATTCTTTTTTTTTTTATCTATATAACCAATTCTTTATCCCCTTTTGCTTGTCCCTATTCCCTGATGAAAGTTTCTGTTAATATGTGTAGAAAAATCTATACTGTTTTCTTGATTATTAAGAAATGTTTGTCTATGCAGCATGCTCCATAAAAACATAACGTGAGCCACATATATAATATTAATTTTTCTAGTAGCTACAACAGAAAAAGTAAGCACAACATGTGAAATTAATTTTAGTAATATATTTTATTTAACCTAGTAGATCCAAAAGAGCATTTCAACATGTAATTAATATAAAAATTATTAATTTAATATTTTACATTTAAAAAATACTAAATCTTTGGGGGCTCCTGGATGACTCCATCAGTTAGGCCTCTGACTCTTGATTTTGGCTCAGGTCATGATCTCACGGTGATGAGATCAACCCCACATTGGCCTCTGCACTGAGCATGGAGCCTGCTTGGGATTCTCTCTCTCTTTTCCTCTCTCTCTCTGCCCCTCTCTCTCTCTCTCTCTCTCTCTCTCTCTCTCTCTCAAAATAAATAAATAAACATTAAAAAATACTAAATCTTTGAAATCCAGTGCTTTTACACTTATAGAACATCTCAATTTGGACTAGTCATATTTCAAATGCTTAAATAGCCACATGTGGCTAGTGGCTATAGTATTAGACAGCACAAGTCCGTATCTCTAAAAATCACAATTTCAAAGTTCATATTTATAGCCACTAGTTTTATAAATCTGTGTTAAATCCTGTCTTAATAAGTACCTTAATTTAGAGTTCTGTTTTAATGGTACTCTTCCCATGGACTGACTCATGGGTCATCTGTCTTCAGTGAATTTTACTGAAAAAATTTTAGAATGGATTCTTTTTTGTCCTTGTAACAATCAAATCTACTTAGTTTTGATATTTATATTTTCTGTGTTAAAAATTTATCAGGGTCTTAGTGTGTGGGATAAAATTCTTCCATTCAGCAAATACTTACTGAGCATCTACTGTGTGCCAGCAACTGAGTTAGAGGTTAGGAATAAATAGGAAATGAAAGAGTCCCTGTCATCCTAGAATTTGCAGCCTATCAAGAAAAAAATGAAAACAAAAACAAACAAAATTTTAAATAAATGGTAAGAAAGAAAAGTACAAAATACATGCAAGTTTCTAATAGGGTGACCAAACCTGGTCTAGGAGGGTCAGAGAAAGCTTCTTGAGGAAGTGAAATTTGGGTTAACATTTGAAAGATAGGTAGAAATTACCCAGATCTCAGCCTAAATGCCACCTCCTTCACAAGGTCTTCCCTGATCAAATAATCTAGAGTAGCCTTCCGGTCTTTGTCTTACTCTATCACCTTAATTTTCATCATAGTGTTTATCACTACCTGATATTTACTTATTATATTTTCTTGATTGTTTATTTTCTATCTCAATATGGTATGGTATCAATAAATATTTAGTTAATTACATATGTGTGGAAGTTGGGAGGTCCTTACAGGCAGAGGGAAAAGCACATCAAAGGTCTTGAGGTAGAAGTGGGTTGAAAGAAAGCCAATTTTTGGCTAGAGCACAGAGAGCAGAAAGAGTGTCACCAGATAGGACTGGAGAAATGGACAGGGGCAGACCATTTAAGGTCTTACGGGATATTTCCTAGATCAATAGGAAACTATTTAAAGTTTTAAAATCTAAGGAATGACATGTGAATTTTGCTTTTGAAAAATGCCTTTATCAAACCATAAGAGACTCTGAAATACTGAGAACAAACTGAGTGTTGATGGGGCTGGGGGAGAGGGGGAAAGGGGTGATGGGCATGAAGGAGGGCACTTATTGGGATGAGCACTGGGTGTTATATGGAAACCAACTTGACAATAAACTATAAAAGAAAAAAAGAAAAATGCCTTTATAATTCTGGCAACAGAATAGAGAATAGATTGTAATGAAGATAAGAGTGACTCTGGGTAGACTTTAGGATGGGCCATGATAATTTGCTTTTGTGTGGGAGTGGTGGAAATAGAAGTGTGCCTTAAGGCAGATGATATATCTTAATATATTACTGAATTTGATTAAGTTTTGTTCCCTATGATCCAGTGACTATGTCCTATCCTAAGGCATGTGACCAACAAATAAAATCTATTTAAAATTTTTTTTAATGTTTTATTTATTTTTGAGGAGAGACAGAGACAGCGTGAGCAGGGGAGGGTCAGAGAGAGAGGGAGACACGGGATCTGAAGACATGCTGCAGGCTCTGAGCTAGCTGTCAGTACAGAGCCCGACGTGGGGCTCGAATCCACGAACCGTGAGATCATGACCTGAGCCGAAGTCAGATGCCTAACTGACTGAGCCACCCAGGCGCCCCAAAAAAATCTATTTAAAAGCCTCACTTTCCCAGTGTACACTGAAATCATTGTAACATTATCATTTGAGTTTAACAAAGTAATTTTATTGTTTACTTGTTAGGGACCTTAGAAAGTTTTTGTTATATCAAGGTGATTATTTAGCATATAACAAAGAAGTAATTTTTTAGTAGTCACTGGAAAGTTTTAGTAAACTTTCAGTTGTGACAGTATTTATTGTAATGGGATTTTTACCTACATATTTTGAGCCAGTATGCATTTATTTTATGATAATTCCATAATGGCAATATGGTAGGATGCTCTATTATTCCATTTTTTTGTACAATGCTTTGGGGTAAAATACACATTTTAGGGTCACAAGATATGATTTCTAAAAGTTCATGATGTGTAATAAGCTGATGTGTTTCTAAGTGAAATGCAACTTCAGGATGTCATGCATGTTTTTCTAAAACTTGGAGCCTGTTGTTAATCATGTGTTCTTAACATTTATCTGAATCAAGTATTAGCAAACTATTTCTTTAAGAGGCCAGATAGTAAGTATTTTAGGCTTTGCAGGCCACATATGGTCTCTGTTGCATATTCTTTGGAGTTTTTTTTTGCAGCCTTTTAAACATGTAAAAACCATTCTTTTTATAATTTATTGTCAAGTTGGTTTCCATATAACACCCAGTGCTCATCCCCACAAGTACCCTCCTTCATGCATCACCCCTTCCCATTTCCCCCTCCCCCCTCAGCCCTCAGTTTGTTTTCAGTATTCAAGAATCTCTCATGATTTGCCTCCCTCCCTTTCCCCAACTATTTCCCCCCCTTCCCCTCCCCCATGGTCCCCTATCAAGTTCTCCTGTTAGACCTGTGAGTGAAAACATATGGTATCTGTCCTTCTCCACCTGACTTATTTCGCATAGCATGACACCCTCGAGGTCCATCCACTTTGCTGCGAATGGCCAGATTTCATTCTTTCTCATTGCCATGTAGTATTCCATTGTATATATAAACCACATCTTCTTGATCCATTCATCAGTTGATGGATATTTTACCTCTTTCCATGATTTGGCTATTGTTGAAAGTGCTGCTTTGAACATTGGGGTACATGTGCCCCTATGCATCAGCACTTCTGTATCCCTTATCTCACATGCTGTGTGTACAAAAATGTCTAGGGGTTAGATTTGGCCAGCAGGCTACAGTTGCAGACTCTTGATCTAAAGTCTCTATATACCAATATTCATTGGTAAGGGAAACATATAGAGAGCATTGGTTTTCAAACCTTTTTTTTTTAAAGCAGTAAACCCATTTTTCAGATAGCATATTAAATGAAACCTTCAACTATAAAGTAGATAAAGGGCAGAGTCACTATGCTTTTTTTGTTTGAATGTACCATGGGGCCTTCCAAAATACAATTCGAATACTAGGGATAGAATGCTGGATGAAGATCAATGAAGGTTTGTCTGTGATCTCTGTTGCAGAATTGGATGTTAATGAAAAATTCCGTTTGTCTCATTTTCTGTTGGTCTTTTAAATAGCAGAATCATAGAAATATGAATTCTACTTCAGGGGCCTGGTTAATGAGCTGTAATTGTTTTTGGATTACATTTTAAACACCTTTCTGCATCTTCTATTGAATACTTTTTGCAATCAGCACTTAAACATATAAGGAACTCTAATTGAACCATTTCTTGTAGTGCCCATGTAGTAAATGCTGTGATGTGCATAAATTCATCTGAACCAGATTGATAGCACACTCCAGAGAACTTTAGGCCCAATAAACCGATACTTGGTGTTGCTTTTCATGTTTAATATTGATTTTATCACAGGGACATGATGATGAAGTATTTGTTTTGGAAGCACATCCATTTGATCAAAGGATTATACTTTCAGCGGGTCATGATGGGAACATTTTTATTTGGGATCTTGACCGGGGGACCAAAATTCGGAATTATTTTAACATGGTAAGGAAAATCTGTGCTTAGTTCATTTTAAAACAGACATGTCTTATATACCAGCTTGGTAATTAAAATATACTTAGTGCCAGGGAACCTCTTGTCATCTGTGTTTAAATCCATGCAGTAACTTAGAGGTCTCAAGACCTGAGAGTAAGGCCAATTGAGAATTAAACCTTTCAGAGTGTCTCTGTTATTGTGGCATTAGTGTTTTCCAAATTCTTGTGCCCAGCTCTAAATTCTAGAAACTCAAATGTAATAATAGGCTTTTGGAGCTAACACTAACCAAAATCACAAAAGTTTAATATTTAAATAATAATCCTAATGTATACATCATAATGGTGACTGTATTGTATCTGCCTCTGGTAAACCCCATATGGCTTAGTTAGTAATCAGGAAGTTGTTTGGCAAACGTGGAATTGGAGGTTTAGTTACTCTTAAGATATATTTCATACAAACCCTGGAAAAATCTGATGAGCTCTTTTCCCAGTAGACTCCCCTTCTGTGGTAATGGGAATACCATACTAAATACCATATTTAGTGTTCTTCTCTGAAGAATAGTTCTCAGTAAATATTTCTACATTGTCAACTTTTGAGCTCCTTTTCATAGGCTTTGTATAGTTCTAGACTGTTAATACTCTCTGTATTTTGTTAGTGAAATTGATTTGTATGCTTTAATTTTAGGCAGATTATTTTAAGGCTTACTTGCATTACAATTTAAGGTGTGAAGATATTATCTTGATTTTGCTGAGATAGCATTTTTGTCATTTTGGTTGTGTCTCAGTCACTAATTCAGTACTTCTTAAGATATGACATGGCTAGTAATGTTTGGTGCCATTTTGATTCTTCCTAATGTCTTTCAGAGCTCTACTGTTTCAATAGGGTTCTGGCTGCAGAAGCCAGAGAGTATATTGGAATATTGGTGTATTACAGAATCCAAAATATTAAGAAGCAGAATCTATTGCCTACTTATTATTTGAAAAATCACCTCTTAAAATGACTTAAAGTGACTCCTCTAATTTTCAGATTGAAGGCCAAGGCCATGGTGCAGTGTTTGATTGTAAATTTTCACCAGATGGAAACCATTTTGCCTGTACTGATTCTCATGGGCATTTGCTGCTTTTTGGTTTTGGATGCAGTAAATACTATGAAAAGGTTAGTCTACTTAATTTTTGTTATAGACTCTAATTTTGGATAGTGTCATTCATAAATTTTATTTGAAGTCTTCTAGTTAATAGGGACCATTGTGTGTCAACAGATAAAATAACCAAGTCACTTTGCTTGGAAAAATTTTTCATCACTACTAAAACATAGGCTTGACAGTTTGAATCACTATTAAGATATAGGGTGATGTAGATACAAAAATTCATTAGGAAATCCTTTTGCTTAGAACATATTCTCGGTACTGCCCTTCAGATGTAATGGGAAAACAAACTTACCAGATTGCATCTTCCACTTACCATAAATTGGAAACAAATTGCTTGTGACCAAATGTTCATTTTCTTGCTTGGCCACTTTAGATATTATCCATCTTGTTAAAATACTTTGGAAGCTTACTTAATTGGTTCTTTATATTTTATTAGCTGTGAATTTAGAATAGATTATAGATTCTTGGAGTTGGAAGAGAACTCAGAATCATTGAGTTTAGCTCAATACTTGTATCACTTTTGAGTGTTTTTGATGCATTTGGTATTTACCTGCCTTGCCATTTATATTGCACTTCATCTATCCATATTTGAAAAAAAGACATTAAAAATAATTACAAAGGTTTGTATATTTACAACTTAAATAAAAATACCTAACTTTATCTACTATGTTATTGCCCTTCTTTGTATGCTAATTGGAGAGATATGATATAGAGCCAGAAAGTAATACAGATTATAGGATTTTGTGAAGAAAAGATAGGATTTCAATTTAGGTGATTCATTTCTACCTAGACAAAACATATAGCAATAGAGGCTATAAGGGAATGCAAAGTGTCCGGTTGATAAAGCATGTTCTCTAGGAATGAAAATTAATTCCTTGTGCATGTTAAATACTTAAAACCTGTGATAAAGATTCCAGATCAGATGTTCTTCCACACGGATTATCGACCTCTTATCCGTGATGCCAACAACTATGTACTAGATGAACAAACCCAACAAGCTCCTCACCTCATGCCTCCCCCATTCTTGGTGGATGTTGACGGCAATCCTCATCCTACAAAATTCCAAAGACTAGTACCAGGACGGGAAAATTGTAAAGACGAACAACTTATACCACAGCTGGGATATGTGGCTAATGGTATGTTATCTCCAAAATTAAATTTAAAATATTTTGCAAAATGTTATACTTCCTGCTGTTCTTTCTATGATATGTGCTTCCTGCTAAACTCTATAGTAGGTTAGAATGTATTTTACCTAATACTTCTATTAATTTTCATTTGAATATTACTTTTTTTAAGTTTTATTTTTTATTTATTTTGAGAGAGAGAGAAGTGTGGGAGGCGCAGAGAGAGGGAGAAAGAGAATACAAAGCAGTCTCTGCATCATCAGCACAAAGCCTGATGTGGGGCTCGAACTCACGAACCATGAGATCATGACGTGAGCTCTAACCAAGAGTCTAACATTAACCTACGAGCCACCGAGATGTCCCATTTGCATAGTACTTTTGACCTTACCAGAGTACTTTTACATTTTTATGTCACTTGAACACAGATAAATGGATTAGGACAACAACCATATACTCGAGCAGAAAAGGTATTGACCTATTTCCTTAGAACCCTGAACATATATATGATCCTGTTGCTTATAGTTTTGACTTCTAGTTATGATTAAATGTACTAACTTTAATCTGTCAAGCTTTTATCATTGGTGAAATTCCACTACTCATATTATTGGTATTTTAATTTGACAGTTCATAATTAATGGAACTAAGTCTAAGAAATTTCAAAAACCAAAAACTGGTGGCCATTTACCCATTCTCTTGTGTGAAATGCAAAGAGTTATTTAGTGTTTAAATAACAGTCTTGGAGGATGTTGAGGAAGCAGTGATGAGCATAAATGCATGATGTAAGGATAGTAGAATAAGACACTGAAATAATGCTGTTCCCTGTCAAAGAAACTCCCCTTTTTCAATTTTAATTCCAGTATATTTAACATACAGTGTTATATTCATTTCAGGCTTACAAAATAGTGATACAACAATTCCATATATCACACAGTGCTCATCACAAGTGCACACCTTAATCTCTATCACCTATTTCACCCATTCCTCCACCTATCTCCCCTCTGATAACCATCAATTTGTTCTCTATAGTTAAAGACTTTGTTTCCTGGCTTGTCTATCTATCTGTCTCTCTCTTTTTCTTTTGCTCTTTGGTTTGTTTCTTAAATTCCACATATGAATGAAATAATATGGTATTTATCTTTCTCTGATTGACTTATTTCAATTAACATTATACTCTGTAGCTCCATCCATGTCATTGCAAATGGCAAGATTTCATTCTTTTTTTTAGAGCATATTTATACCTGGAGTTTTCTCTTGTGCTTTTTTTTCCAAGTTTATTTATTTATTTTGAGGTCGGGGAAGGGCAGAGAGAGAGAGGGAAGAGAGAGACTCCCAAGCAGGCTCCATACTGTCAGCACAGAGCCAAATATGGGGCTCAAACTCACAGACTGTGACCTGAGCCAAAAATCAAGAGTCAGATGCTTAACCAACTGAGCATGCAAGTGCCCTAAGATTTCATTCTTTTTTATGGCTGAATAATATTCCATAGTGTGTGTGTGTGTGTGTGTGTGTGTGTGTGCACACGCACACCATAACTTCTTTATCCATTTATCTATCGATGGACACTTGTGCTGCTTCCATAATTTGGCTATTGTAGATAATGCTGCTAGAAACATAGGAGTGCATGTATCCTTTTAAGTTGGTGTTTTTGTGTTTTTTGGGTAAATACCCAGTAGTGCGGTTACTTAGATCTTAGGGTAGCTCTATTTTTAACTTTCTGAGGAAACTCCATACTGTTTTTCACAGTGGCTGCACCATTTTATATTCCCACCAACAGTGCAAGAGGGTTCGTTTTCTCCACATCCTCTCCAACATTTGACGTTTCTTGCGTTTCTTATTTTAGCCATTCTGATGGGTGTGAAGTGATATCTCATTATAGTTTGGATTTGCATTTCCCTGATGATGAGTGATATTGAACATCTTTCCATGTGTCTGTTGGCCATCTGGGTGTCTTCTTGGAGAAAAGTCTGTTTATTTCTTCAGCGCATATATTAATTGGATTATTTGGTTTTGGGGTGTTGATTTGTGTAAGTTCTTTATATATTTTAGATACTGACTCTATTTTGATATATCCTTGGCACATATCTTCTCCCATGCAGTAGGATACCTTGTAGTTTTGTTGATTGTTTCCTTTGCTGTGCAGAAGTTTTTATTTTGATGCAGTCCTAATAGTTTACTTTGGGTTTTATTTCCCTTGCCTTAGGAGACATATCTACAAAAATATTGCTATGGCTCATGTCAGGAAAATTATTGCCTGTGCTCTCTTCTAGGATTTTAATAGTTTCCTGTCTCACATTTAGGTCTTTAATCCATTTGAATTTATTTTTGTTTTTGGTGTAAGAAAGTGGTCCAATTTCATTCTTCTGCATGTTGCTGTCCAGTTTTCCCAAAACCATTTGGTGAGGAGACTGTCTTTTCTCATTGAATAGTCTTTCCTGCATTTTCAAAGATTAAATGCTATATAATTCTGGGTTCATTTCTGGGTTTTCTATTCAATTCCATTGATGTCTGTGACTATTTTTGTGCCAGTACCATACTGTTTTGAATACTACAGCTTTGTAATACAATTTGAAGTCTGGAATTGTGATACTTCCTCTTCATTTTCTTTTTCAAAAGTGCTTTGATAATTTGGGGTCTTTTGTGGTTCCATATAAATTTTAGGATTTTTTGTTGTAGTTGTGCATAAAATGCTATTGGGATTTTGATAAGGACTGCATTAAATGTATAGATTGCTTTGGATCGTATAGACATTTAAAAAAATTTGTTCTAATTTATAAACATGGTTGTCTTTCCATTTCTTTGTGTCATCTTCAATTTCTGTCATCAGTGTTTTGTGATTTTCAGAGTATAGATCTTTCACCTTTTGGTTAATAGGTTTATTTCTAGGTAACATTATTTTTGATATAATTTTAAATGTGATTGTTTTTTTTTAAATCTCTGCTACATCATTATTAGTGTATAGAAATGCAACAGATTTTCGCACATTGATTTTATATCTTGTGACTTTATTGAATTAATTTTAATAGTTCTAGTAGTTTATTAGTGGAGTTTTTAGGATTTTCTATATAGAGTATCATGTCATCTGCAAATAATGAACATTTAACTTCTTTCTTACCAATTTGCATGCCCTTTATTATTTTTATTTAATTTCTGTGGCTAGGATTCCAGTACCATCTTCAGTAAAAGTGGTGAGAATGGACATCCTTGTCTAGTTCCTGACCCTAAGAGGAAAGCTCTCAGTTTTTTTCCATTCATTGAGTATGATGTTCACTGTGTTTTTCATATATTGTCTTTATTATATTGAAGTAAGTTCCCTCTAACCTGCTTAGTTGAGGGCTTTTATCATGAATGGACGTTGTACTTTGTCAGGTGCTTTTTTTGCATCTATTGAAATGATCATATGGTTTTTATTCTTTCTCTTATTGATGTGATATGTCACATTGCTTGGTTTGTAAATATTTAACCAGCCTTGTATACTGGGAATAAATCCTACTTAATCATGGTGAATGATTTTTTTTAATGTATTGTTGGATTGTTTGCTAGTGTTTTGAGGATTTTTGCATCTACATTCATCAAACAGGCCTGTAGTTTTCTTTTTTAGTGGTATCTACCTGGCTTTGATATGTGGGTAATGCTGGACTCACAGAATGAATTTGGAACTTTTCCTTCCTTCTGTATTTTATGGAATAGTTTGAGAAGAGTAGGTATTAACTCTTCTTTAAGTATTTGGTAGAATTCACCTGTGAAGCCGTCTGGTCCTGGACTGTGGTTCATTTGGAGTTTTTTGATTACTGATTCAATCTCCTTGCTGGTAATTGGTCTATTCACATTTTCTATTTCTTCCAACTTCCATTTTGGTTGGTTATATGTTTCTAGGAGGTTATCTGTTTCTTCTAGGTTGTCCAATGTGTTGGCATATAGTTTTTCATAATGTTCTTTTATAATTGTTTGTATTTCTGTGGTGTGGTTATTATTTCTCCTCTTTCCTTTGTAATTTTATTTATTTGAGTTATTTTTCTTTTTTTGCTTTTTGATGAGTCTGGCTCGAGGTTTGTGAATTTGTTTATTTTTTCAAAGAACTAACTCCTCATTTCATTGATCTGTTCTACTGTTTAGCCTCTATATCATTTATTTCTGCTCTAATCTTTGTTAGTTCCTAACTTCTGCTGGTTTTAGGTATCATTTGGTGTCCTTTCTTTCAGTCCTTTATGTGTAAGGTTAGGTTGTTTCTTTGATGTTTTTCTTGCTTCTTGAGTTAGTTCTGTATTGGTATAAACTTCCCACTTAAAATCACTTTTGCTGCATCTAAAGCTTTTGGACCATTATGTTTTCATTTTCATTTGTTTCCATGTACTTTTGGATTTCATATTTCATTTATTGGTTAACCCATTCATTGTTTAATCCCATGTTATTTTACCTCCTTGTATTTGTGGTCTTTCCAGATTTTTTCTTGTGGTTGAATTCTCATTTCATATCGTTGTCATCAGAAAATATGGATGGTATGACTTCTATCTCTTTGAGTATTTGTTGAGGCTCTTTTTCTGGCCTAATGTGATCTGTTCTGGAGAGTGTTCCATGTGCACCTGAAAAGAAATGTATTCTGCTGTTTTAAGATGAAGTGTTTTAAATATATCTACTAAATGTACCTGGTGTACTGTCTCATTCACAGCCATTGTTTGCTTGTTAATTTTCTGTTCAGATGTAAGTGGTATAGTAATGCCCTGTACTATTATTGTATTATAACTGATTAGTCCCTTTATGTTTGTTATTTACTGTTTTATGTATTTAGTGCTTTCATGTTGGGTACAATTGTTATGTCTTCTTGTTGGATTGGCCCTTTGTTTTTATAGAGTCCTTCTTCATCTCTTGTTACAGTTTTTGTTTTAAAATCTATATTTTCTGGGGCACCTGGGTGGTTCAGTCAGTTAAGTGTCCGGCTTCTGATTTCAGCTCAGGTCATAATCTCACAGTTTGGGGTTTCGAGCCCCATGTCGGTCTCTGCACTGATAGCATGGAGTCTGCTTTGGATTCTCTCTCTCTTCCTTTCTGTCTGCCCCTTGTGTGTTCTCTTCTCTCTCAAAATAAATAAATAAACATTTTTAAAAAATAAAATAAAATGTATATTTTCTGAAATAAGTATTGCTACTCCAGCTTTTTTTTCCACATATGTTTGCATGACAAATGTTTTTTGATCTCCTCACTTTCAACCTGCAAGTGTCTTTAGGTCTAAAATGAGTTTCCTGTAGGCAGTATGTAGATGGGTCTTGTGTGTGTGTGTGTGTGTGTATGTGTGTGTGTGTGTGTGTGTGTGTGTTCTGTCACCCTATGCCTTTTGATTGGAGCATTTAGTCCATTTATAATATTACATAAAAGTAATTGTTGATAGACATGTATTTATTGCTGTTTTATTACTTGAATTGTGATTATTTCTGAAGATACTTATCTTCAAGTTTTGCTGATTTGCTTTAGTGATATATTTGGATTATTTTTTCTTCACTCTTTGTATATCTATTTTTTTTTAATTTGTGGTTCCCATTAGGTTTATATAAAACCTCTTGTGCATATAGCTGTCTCTGTTAAGTTCATTGCATCCAGTCTGTTTCAAATCTCAGTTATTGGGGCACCTGGGTGGCTCGGTTGGGCGTCCGACTTCAGCTCAGGTCATGATCTCGTGGTCCGTAGGTTTGAGCTCCACTTTGGGCTCTGTGCTAACAGCTCAGAGCCTATAGCCTGCCTCTAAAACTGTGTCTCCCTCTCTCTCTGTCCCTCTCTCTCAAAAATAAACATTAAAAAAATTTTTTAATCTCAGTTATTGCATTTTTCTTTTTCTTTTTTCTTTGAACAGTAGGCAAAAGTTTATTAGAGTATAAAATTACAAAGTAAGAATAGTAGGAAAACTCTCTTTATAGAGAAGGGACATTTGAAAGTGAATGCCTGAGGACTATAGGCAAGAGTCCTTGTTTTATAAAGTCTGGTCAGTCCTCCCCCTTCCCTTCTCCCTTGTTCCTTCTCAGGTTCTATCCTTACTGGCTTGATAGCTCTAGGTGCTGGGTTATTAATTCCTGATTGGCTCATTTCCATTGTATGAGGGGTGGCTGATGGCCATACTTAGATCTTTTGTCAAATTCCTGAGGGAAACCTGAGGGGGAGTAGGTGGGGTCTGTTACACTCTGAGGAACCTTAAACCTCAGGGGGTTTGCTGTGGTAAGACACTCCCAGCATTGTTCCAAAATATGTGTTTTTCCCAACCCAGGTACCTCAGGTCCTCCTTTCCCTCTCTGCCTATTTTATGCTATCTTTTTCTATTATCTTCCCCGCTCTGAACACGTGCCTCCTAACTGCCATTAGGAATTGGGGCAACTACCGATCTTAACTGCTTCCTACTGAGGGGGGGCAATGACAGGGGAATGGCAGTGAGGGCTGGTTCAGAGGTCATCCAAAGGTCCAATATAATAGGAGGGTGTTTGGAACATCTGGGCTAGCAGAATTTTCTTGGCTGTCTTATTTCTCTGGCAAATGAGATGGTTTCTACAAATGACATACAAAGAGTATTAGACCAACAGGCATTAATATTCCAAATGCAATGCCTCCTAAGGAGGAGGCCACACCATTAGGAAGGGAAGACTCATTGTAGCCATCCAAAAGATCCCTGACATGTTTGGTTTTATATATATATAATATTTATATATATATAGTTTTTTTTTCCTCTTCCATACTAGTTTTGATCTTGTGATACTGTTGATTAGAATAATTAAGCACCTGAAGTAGTTTTTGGTTCTCAATCCTCAAAGCTTCCTTTGGCCATCCAGTTTCCATAGGAACAACTCCATGAAGCGTATTTAATTTTGCCTTAAGGAAAGATTGATCTTTGATATCCAGTTCCTATAACTTTAGCCAATTGTTTATCTGTTCTGGTGCTAGTAGCACTATAGTCCTCAATTCAGTCATAATGTCCCTTCCTAGTAAGGGAACATGGCTCTCTGTCATTACAAAACAGAATTTGAAAAATATCAAGTCTCCCCATATCAAGTCAGCCACCCCAGTGGCTGAGAGAAAAATTTAGTCATAAGTTTTCCAGAGATGCCTCTAATTATTATATTGCATTTGGATAGTTGGCTGGGGGTGGAAAGGAGGACAGAAAAGGCGGCTCCGGTGTCAAGGAAATCAACCGGCTTTCCTTCTATATCCAGAATTACCAAAGGCTTTGGGTTTCCAATGGACAGTTGGTTCAGGGGAGCTACCATGAAGAGCCCTGGGCTCCATCTGGGACACTGGTTATCTGAGCCTTCGCAGATTGAGGTTCCTGAAGGCATTCAGATCTCTAGTGACTGTCTCCACACAAGGGGAATGGCTTATGGGGTTTCAATATCACTTGTCCCCTCTGAGAATATTCTTGTTTCCAGTACCCTGAATGGCCATATAAATGGCACTTGGTGCCGGGACCTCAGGAAGTCTGTTCTGACATAGTACATAAAGCCACAACTAAGGCCTCAGATTTTTCTTGAGCCTCTTTTCCTGTTTCTTATTCTTCTCTTGACCTCAGTTGTAATATACCCAATTGGCAGCTCTTAAGAGCTCTTCCAGGGTCCCTTCTTGGCCAACAGCCAATTTTTGCCGTTTTCTCCAAATCTGGGGCCGATTGAGTGACAAATTTGTCCTTCAGAATTGTCTCGGCTTCAGGGGTGTTAGGGGAGATAGCCATATATTTAAGGAGAGGCTCCCTTAAACCTCTCCAGAAAGGCCACGAGGTTTTCATCCTATGTCTGTAAGATAGTGGCTAATTTACCATAATTTAAAGGTTTTAACCTTAGACCCCTTAATTTCTCCCAAACACAAGCTTGGGAGTGGCAGTAACACCGTTCCCCCATGGGATGGTCATAGTACCAATTAGGATCTTGGGATGGAATTGCCTGGGCTCCAGTAGGGAACTGGAAGTCCCCTATAGGACCTCTGGTCTTAAGTTAATTAGTCAGTTGCTCATCTCCAGATCTCTCAACTGCTGCCAGAACACCAAGTCATAGTGGTGCCTCCCTGCATTTCTCCTTCTGGCACTCTAGCTTCTTGTAGGGGAAACATGCCTGTTACATTATAGGGAGGGCCTGGATAAGGTGGGCAGCAGGGAGCAGAAGTGCACGTTCTTTCTTAAGTCTGGATCTATAGATAGAGGACCCAAGGAGGAGGAGGTTGAGGTGGAAGACTTCCCTGCCTCCTTCTCTAGGTTTGCTTTGAGTTCAGGCAAGGGGCCCTTAATTGTTTCCCCTCCTGATTGTTGGACCTTGGAAAGGGCTGCCAGTAAGCCATGGTTGACCTTGTATTGCATACATATGTCCCAATTTTCTCTTAAAGCACAAAAACACTGAACATAGGGGACTTCTCCCCATTTCTCCTCACATTTACAAAATCAATTCCAATTGTAGGATAGTATTAAAATTGATATTTTCCTCTGGTGGCCTGTTTTCCTCCTTCCATTTGTATTGGGGCCAAGCTTTGGTGTAAAAGAAAATGAGTCACTTTTTCTTTAGGGATTGTGGATCAAAATCATCCCAGGTTTTCAGAATGCATCCCAAAGGAGTATTGGCCTTGGTTGGGGAATTCCCCATCTATAGGAAAAAGGAAGAAAGGGCATCCCTTATCTCAGTTTCATGTAGTTGGTCAGGAGAAACCTCATCTCCTGGCCCCTCAGTTTTTGTGACTATGTGACTGGCAGGCAAAAACCCTGTCAGTCTCACGAGGTGCTGGGAGTAGCACTCTTACCCAGGCTTGACTTTGCCTCCGAGAGCTGACCTGTCTTCCCTGATTCCTCCTACCCCTCCGTTTCCCTCCTGCAGGACCTTGGGGATATGGACTGTGACCAAGCAAGACTCCCCTGGTTGTACAAGGATGCACTAATTTTATTTTAGCCCAGCAGTTGTTTACATATCGATAATTGGCCATTGAGGGGAGGTTAAAAGGGCCAAAGTCAAGGTCTGTTCCTTTGGCTTGTTTAGCAATACCCACATACATATGTTCAAGCCATGTGTATATCCATTTTCAGCATACACTGGGCTAAGTTTAGCAAAATGGCTCCCATGTATCCCAGTAAAAGCCCTTCATATATCATCCATCCATCTATCCCTCATATGGCACAGGCATCCATTCCTCTGCTAAACAGGAACAACACAAATGTGGAGCATTTGGAGGCCAGGAGTGAGGACATCACCACCATTTTCCTAGCCTTTGGATAAAAGGAGGGGCAGTTTTAATCTTACAAGAGTTTACTTTTAAAATCCATTCATTTTGGGGCACCTGGTGGCTCAGTCCGTTAAGTGTCTAGCTTCGGCTCAGGTCATGATCTCACATTCATGGGTTCGAGCTCCGCGTCAGGCTCTGTGCTGCCAACTAGCTCAGAGCCTGGAGCCTGTCTTCAGATTCTGTATCTCCCTCTTTCTCTGACCCTCCCCTGCTCATGGTGTCTCTCTCTCAAAAAATAAATAAAACATTAAAAAGCATTTAAAATCCATTCATTTTAACCTTGTCCGTCCTGACCACACATAAAATTCTTTTCCAAAGATTACCCTTCATGAGCCTTCTATAACTTTGCTTTGCATTTAGATTTTGTCCCAAGCCATTTCTCTCCAAAGAGCCAATCTCATTTAGGACAAAATTACTTTTTTTTTTACCTTCAACAAAAATGTATTTCCATTTCTTATACCTTCCTTCACATCTAGTTTTTTTTTCTTTTAAAGTTTATTGTCAAGTTAGGTTCCATATAACACCCAGTGTTCATCCCCACAAGTGCCCTTCTCCATGCCCATCACCCCCCTTCCTCTCTCCCCCTCCCCCATCAGCCCCGAGTTTGTTCTCAGTATTCAAGACTCTCATGGTTTGCCTCCCTCCCTATCCCCAACTATTTCCACCCTTCCCCTCCCCCATGGTCCTCTGTTAAGTTTCTCCTGTTCCACTTATGAGTGAAAATATATGGTATCTGTCCTTCTCCACCTGACTTATTTTACTTAGCATAACACCCTTGAGTTCCATCCATGTTGCTACGAATGACCAGATTTCATTGTTTCCCATTGCCACGTAGTACTCCATTGTCTATATAAACCACATCTTCTTGATCCATTCATCAGTTGATGGACATTTAGGCTCTTTCCATGATTTGGCTATTGTTGAAAGTGGCGCTATGAACATTGGGGTACATGTGCCCCTATGCATCAGCACTTCTGTATTCCTTGGGTAAATCCCTAGCAGTGCTATTGCTTGGTCATAGGGGAGTTCTGTTGTTAATTTTTTGAGTAACCTCCACAGTTTTCCATAGAGGCTACACCAGTTTATGTTCCCACCAACAGAGTAGGACGGTGCCCATTTCTCCACATCCTTGCCAGCATCTATAAACTTCTGATTTGTTCATTTTATCCACTCTGACCAGCGTGAGGTGGTGTCTCAGTGTGGTTTTGATTTGTGTTTCCCTGATGAGGAGTGACGCTGAACATCGTTTCACATGCCTGTTCGCCATCTGGATGTCCTCTTTGGAGAAGTGTCTATTCATGTCTTCTGCACATTTCTTAACTGGATTCTTTGTTTTTCAGGTGTGGAGTTTGGTGAGTTCCTTGTAGATTTTGGATACTAGCCCTTTATCCGATATGTCATTTGCAACTATCTTTTCCCATTCTGTTGGTAGCTTTTACTTTTCTTGATTGTTTCCCTTGCAGTGCAGAAGCTTTTTATCTTGAGGTCCCAATAGTTCATTTTTGATCTTGATTCCCTTGCCTTTGGGGATGTATCGAGTAGGAAATTGCTGCAGTTGAGGTCAAGGAGGTTGTTTCCTGGTTTCCCTGGTTTCTCCTCTAGGGTTTTGATGGTTTCCTGTCTCACATGCAGGTCCTTCATCCATTTTGGGTTTATTTTTGTGTATGGCATAAGAAGGTGGTCTAGTTTCATTCTTCTGCATGTTGCTGTCCAGTTTTCCCAGCACCATCTGTTAAAGAGGCTGTCTTTTTTCCATTGGAGACTCTATCCTGCTTTGTCAAAGATTAATTGACCATACATTTGTGGGTCCAATTCTGGATTCTCTATTCTATTCCATTGCTCTATGTGTCTGTTTGGTGCCAGTACCATACTCTCTTGATGATGACAGCTTTGTAGTAGAGGCTAAATTTTGGGATTGTGATGCCTCTGGTTTTGTTTTTTTTCTTCGATATTACTTTGGCTCTTCGGGGTCTTTTGTGGTTCCATATGATTTTTAGGATAGTTTGTTCTAGCATTGAGAAGAATACTGGTGCAATTTTGACTGGGATTGCATTGAATGTGTAGATTGTTTTGGGTAATAATGACATTTTAACAATGTTTATTCTTCTGATCCATGAGCATGGAATGTTTTTCCATTTCCTTGGGACTTCTTCAATTTCCTTCATAAGTTTTCTATAGTTTTCATCATACAGATCTTTTACATCTTTGGTTAGGTTTATTCCTAGGTATTTTAAGGTTTTTGTTGCAATTGTGAATGGGATCAGTTTCTTGATTTCTCTTACTCTTGCTTCCTTATTGGTGTATAAAAATGCTACCGATTTCTGTACATTGATTTTGTACCCAGCCACTTTGCTGAATTCATGGATCAGTTCTAGTAGGCTTCGGGTGGAGTCGGTCGGGGTTTCCATGTAGAGTATCATGTCATCTGCGAAAAGTGGAAGTTTGACTTCTTCTTTGCCGATTCTGATGCCTTTTATTTCCTTTTGTTGTCTGGTTGCTGATGCCAGGACTTCCAGCACTATGTTAAACAACAGTGGTGAGAGTGGACATCCCTGTCGTGTTCCTGATCTCAGGGGGAAAGCTCTCAGTTTTTCTCCATTGAGGATGGTATTAGCTGTGGGCTTTTTATAGATGGCTTTTATGATGTTTAAGTAAGTTCCTTCTATCCCGACTTTCTCGAGGGTTTTTATTAAGAAAGGATGCTGTATTTTGTCAAATGCTTTTTCTGCATCTATTGACAGGATCATATGGATTTTATCTTTTCTTTTTTTAATGTGATATATCACATTGATGGATTTGCGAATATTGAACCAGCCCTGTAACCCAGGAATGAATCCCACTTGATCATGATGGAAAATTCTTTTTATATGCTGTTGAATTCGATTTGCTAGTATCTTGTTGAGGATTTTTGAATATGTATTTATCAAGGATATTGGCCTGTAGTTCTCTTATTTGTTGGGTCTCTGTCCGGTTTGGGAATGAACGTGATGCTGGCTTCTTAGAATGAGTCTGGAAATGTTTCTTCTATTTGTATTTTTTGGAATAGCTTGAGAAGAATGGGTATTAACTCTGCTTTAAATGTCTGGTAGAATTCCCCAGGGAAGTCATCTGGCCCAGGGCTCTTATTCGTTGGGACATTTTTGATAACTGATTCAGTTTCTTCACTGGTTATTGGTCTGTTCACATTTTCTATCTTTTCCCGTTTGAATTTTGGTAGTGCCTGTGTGTTTAGGAATTTGTCCATTACTTCTAGGTTGTCCAGTTTGTTGGCATATAATTTTTCATAGCATTCCCTGATGATTGCTTGTATTTCTGAGGGACTGGTTGTAATAGATCCATTTTCATTCGTGATGTTGTCTGTTTGGGTGCTCTCTTTTATTTTTGAGAATCCCAGCTAGAGGTTTATCATTTTTGTTTATTTTTTTCAAAAAACCAACTCTTGGTTTCATTGATGCGTTCAACTGTGTTTTTGGAGTTTATATTGTTTATTTCTACCCTCATCTTTATTATTTCTCTTCTTCTGCTGGGTTTGGGGTGCTCTTGCTGCTCTCCTTCTAGTTACATTAGGTGCGCTGTCAGATTTTGTATTTGAGCTTTTTCTAGTTTCTTGAAATAGGCCTGGATTGCAATGTACTTTCCTCTTAGGACTGCCTTTGCTGCATCCAAGAATTTGGATTGTTGTATTTTCATTTTCATTTATTTACATATATTGTTTAATTTCTTCTCTAATTTCCTGATTGGCCCAATCGTTCTTTAGTAGGGTGGTATTTAGTCTCCATGTTTTTGGAAGATTTCCAGACTTTTTCCTGTGATTGATTTCATGTTTCATAGCATTGTGATCTGAAAGTGTGCATGGTATGATCTCAATTCGTTTATATATATTTGGGGCTGTTTCATGACCCTGTATGTGATTATCTTGGAGAATGTACCGTGGGCACTCGAGAAGAAAGGAAATTCCATAGCCTCAGGATGTAGAGTTGTAAATATATCTGTCAAATCCATCTGTTCCAATGTGTCGTTCAAGTCCATTGTTTCCTTAGTGATTTTGTGTCTAGTTGATCTATCCATTGCTGTGAGTATTAGAATCCCCTGCAGTTAGCACATTCTTATCAACAAGATTGTTTTTGTTTGTGATTAATTGTTTTATTTATTTGGGTGCTACCGAATTCGGTGCATAGATGTTTATAATTGTTAGCTCTTCCTGATGGATATATCCTGTAATTATTATATAATGCCGTTCTTCATCTCATGTTACTTTAAAGTCCAGTTTGTCCGATATAAGTATGGCTACTCCAGCTTTCTTTTGACTTCCAGTCACATGATAGATATTTCTCCATCCCCTTACTTTCAATCTGAAGGTGTCTTCAGGTCTAAAATGAGTCTCTTGTAGACAGCAAATAGATAGATTTTGTTTTTTTATCCATTCTGATACCCTATGTCTTTTGATTGGATCATTTAGTCCATTTACATTCAGTGTTATTATTTAAAAATATAGGTTTAGTGTCCTTGTGTTCTCTATAGGGTTCGTGCTTGTAGTGGTATCTCTGGTACCTTGTGTTCCTTGCAACATTTCCCTCATAGAGTCCCCCTTAGGATCTCTTTTAGGGCTGGTTTAGTGGTGATGAATTCTTTCAATTTTTGTTTGTTTGGGAAAACCTTTATCTCTCCTTCTTTTCTGAATGACAGGCTTGCTGGATAAAGGCTTCTTGGCTGCATATTTTTTCTGTTCTTCACATTGAAGATTTCCTGCCATTCCTTCCTGGCCTGCCAAGTTTCAGTAGATAGGTCTGTAACTATTCTGATAGGTTTCACTTTGTATGTTAGGGCCCTTTTATTCCTAGCTGCTTTCAGAACTCTCTCTTTATCTTTATATTTTGCGAGTTTCACTATGGTATGTCATGCAGAAGGTAGATTCAAGTTACGTATGAGGGGAGTTCTCTGTGCCCGTTGGATTTCATTGTGTTTCCCTTACCATATTGGAGAAGATCTCAGCTATTATTTGTTCAAGTATCCCTTCAGCATCTTTTTCTATTTCTTATTCTTCAGGAATTCCTTTGATACGGATATTGTTCTATTTGTTTGTATCACTCAGGTCTCTTTCGTGCTCCTGGATCCATTTATCTCTGTTTTTCTTCGCTTCGTCTTTTCATATAATTGTGTCTTCTAATTCACTTTATCTCCTCTCTACCTCTTCAATCCGTGCATTGGACACCTCCATTTTCTTATGCGCCTCATTTATAGCATTTTTTAATCGTCACAACTATCTTTAAGGTCCCTAGTCTTTGTATCAGTAGCTTCTCTGATGTCTTCCATGCCTTTTTCAATCCTAGCAATTAATTTTATGAAAATCGTTCTAAATACTTGCTCAGTTATGTTGCTTATATCTGTTTTGAGCAATTTTGTAGCTGTGACTTCTTCCTGGAATTTCTTTAGAGGAGATTTTTTCCGTTTCACCATTTTGGCTAGCTTTCTGTCTTTTGCACGTTTTAAAAGCTTGTTATGCTCTCTGCACCTGTCAGTATTGCTATTATAAAGGAGGCTCATTGACTGTCCAGAGTCTGTCTGTTTAGGAAGAGTTCTTTTAATGGTGTCCCTTGGGCTCTCTTATTGTGTCTCCTACTCGTAGTGACATTTGGGACTCTCCATCATTTGTACTTTGACTTGTTTCTTGAGGTTGCCCTGAAAAGGAAAACAGACAAGCACACAGGGAACAAAAGCATGCAAACTCACAGAGAAATCAAATAAAGAAGCAAGCCAAAAGGGGGGAAAAAAGAAAAAATGAAAAACAAGAGGGGGTGACAAAAACAACCAAAGACAAAGGAAAGTCTAAAATCATAAAACCAGAAATCCCAGGTACAACGAATGAGCATGGTGGAGGCAGTGCTGATGGACGAGCATATACAAAGAGAGAAGTGATGGGGTGCGGAGGAAACGAAATTGAACAATGACCAGGCAATGGGACTAAAAGGCTTAATTCAGAGAGAGAAAGAGGACAATATGGTAGGAGGAGAGGAGAAAAAAATGAAGATAATGTTACCCAAAGAAACTATATAGTCTTAATATTCCAGAGAGAGAGAGAAAGGAAGGTAGCAATGGAGGTGTAGAATATGCATCAAGAGAATGGATTAAATGTGACTGTTTAAGCAAACCATAAAGCAGACTGCCCAGTCCAGTAGAAGGGAGAGATAAGAATGAGATAAGGGAAAATATATCTGAATAGCAAGAATTGATCTAGAGTCAATCATGGCAATGCATTAATGTTGGTCTTGCCCTGGGCTCTGGTAAAAAAAAAAAAAAAAAGGCAGCTCTCCAGCGCGCATTGGCGCGGTTTGGTGTAGGCAGGTCTAGCCTCCACTGCGGTTCCCCAGGGCTGCTCCCTGAGGCCCCCCTTGCTGGTTGTGCGGAGAAAAATGGCAGCGCCCCAGTCCCTTCTTGCACTAAGCTTTGCAACTCACTCTTTTGGGTCTGATCTCCTTGTGCCGAGCATGTAGCCAAGGTCGGCCGAGTTGTATTTCCCTAGCCGTGCCTTGTTTTCAGATCTTAGTCTGTGCACTTTAATGATACCACCTGAAATGTACTCCCACAGTCTGGGTGGCTTCTTAGCCTGGGATCGAGTAGGGGGAGTAGGGCAGCAGTTTCTTCTGGTGCCGCCTGTGATCGGGGCACCCAGCCCAAGGAAAGCACCACAGCTAGAGAAAGGATCTCTCTCTGAACGCCCTGTGGTTAGATGATAGGATCCCTCTCCATCCAGGGCCAAGGTTTTTCTCTTCTCCAAAGACAGTTTATAGCAGTTTCAGCTGCTCTTTCTCTTCTCCTCGTCTCTCCACGGCTCTCTGAGGAGGGGGCTCCCTCCCCTCCATGCCTGCGTGTTCCAGCCCGTTTTTATCTTCCCCCGTTCGCAATCACGCACCTATGAGGCTGTCTTCTTAGTGGACTCTGTGTCTTTTCCTCCCAGACTCTTTTGGTTCAGTGTCTTATGACTTCAGTCCTTCCTTGTTTCAGAGATGCGGGTGGGCGAAAAAGTATGGAGCTCCCTACTTCTCCGCCATCTTGCCGGGATCCCTCCATCTACTTTACTACATATAGTTCCTTTCCTTATTTCCATCAATTTTAACTACATTTAGCAGAATTTTAACTTTTAGAAACCTTAGCCTCAAGTGAAAACTAAGTTGCAACCAATTGTGAACTGTTACACCACAATTCTTTAGATGGTAAATTTATGAATTAATTAATCACAAAGCATGTTTTCCAAGAGACCCAAATATGCTTAGTTTCTCTGAAATAGGTCAACCGCACAAACCTATGTTTAGTAAGCAGTACTTTAGCATTCCATCTGATTTTGAAGAGGCCTAAATATCCAACACATTTAATCTACTTTATCTTCCAAGCAAAACTTTAAAGTTTCAGTTTATTGAAGCTATGTGCACATAGCTGAAAGCTATGTGAATAATTACCCATGAAAATTTAAGACAGACTTAAATACTGTTTTAAGTCATCTTTTTGCTGACAAATTGCAAGAGAGATAACATGAGCTTATTTGACCTTCAGTAAACCTAGGTTGAAAAAGTTTTATATATTTAATGTTGATAACCCTAAAGACATGTCTGTCTTAAACCAACAAACTTAATACCAAGTGGATTCCATCTGTGTCCATGTCAGAATTAATTTGTTCCCGTTGTCAATTTTTACCTGGGGCACCAGTGAGGAAATCTGAAGTTGGTAATCCAGGTAGGTTGCTCTTTGCTCTTTAACATGAGGGTGGGAGGAGGAGTCAGTGGTATTTGAGGTACTGTGGATGGTATAGGAACCAGTTTGTAGGCAGCACCCAAGGTGATGCAGAAACAGTAGGACAGAGGGGAAGGCTGAAGAAGTGAGTTTCAGCCAAGAAGCGTGGAGGCAGATAAAAGCCCAGAGGGCAGAGTAGGAGGTCTCCTGGTCTTGAAGTCTGTCAGCTTGGACAAATGAGCAGATGTAGATTTTTTTTTCGTCAACAAGTGGAAATAGGCAGTCCATGTTGGACCAGAGAAGATAGGGAAGTTCCTTCCCCAAAATAAAAGGAGTTTCAGCAGCTACTTGTAATGTTCCTCAAAGTCCCTGTCCCGAAGTAGATTAACCAGAGACAGTTGGCTCTAATTATCATCTGCATCTTGTGGGAGCTTGCCAAATGTCTTCTTTCCCATCCCTCCATGGACATCAGGGGCAGGAGGAGGGTGGTGAGCCCAGAAGGCATTCAGGTAAGTCCTGCTTTCCACTCCAAGAGAGGTTTGAAAAGAAAAGGTCCAAAAATGGGGACCTGGGAGGTGAGCCATGCCAGAGTGTCAGAAATGGAAGCTAGTACAGATCCAGCCACCTTCCACTATAGTTGGGAAACCTGTCAGTAGGACCCCTTGGAAGTCACCCAGATCACTCATAGGAGGGTATCTGAGGAATCAGTCCTGGGCTTTTCTACTCATTTCCCAAAGGGAGAGAGAGGCTGACCACGACAGAAAGAGGAGAATTCTACTGGATGCCCAATTGGGCGATCAGGGATCAGGTTCTGCCAGTGGCCTTTTGGCATCCACCAATGGTAGCCTTGGTTATGATCCTTCAATTGCTGTTTGACCTCCCCTGAGTCCTATGCATCTGGGGGTTCTTCTCAAAAGGAAACTGGGGCTCCACCACACCGATGTTCTGAACTACATTGGGGGATCAGCTGAGAGGAGACCCAAGGAGCTTTTCACCCAAGTCTTGAAAACGGCATTCACGCTATTTGCTCTTAACTGGCTGACAGGTGCCCATTATTTGGTTTGAGAGTTTTCTTTAGGATAGAAAGAAGAGAGGGGATGCCGGCTGCTCTTTACTTATGGTTAGAAGACGTTGATATCCTGGGATAACCCCCCAAAGAAATGTTGCAGGACTTTTTACCACAATACACAGTATTTGTTGTTTTGTTGCTTTGAAGAATGAAGAGGTGGGCACAAAATGAGCAGCAGGCAAAAGTTTATTAGAGTATAAGATAAGAACGTAAGAATAGTAGGAAACCTCTCTTTATAGAGAGGGGACAATCGAAAGTGAATGCCCCACGTCTTTCATTTCTGACTGATTAATTTTTAACTTTTTTTTATCTCTGTGGTAAAGGCCTCCCTGAAGTCTTCTTTTCTCAAGCCCAGCGAGTATCCTCATGATTATTGCTTTAAATACTCCATCAGGCACATTACTTATATCTGTTTTGCTTAGATCTCTGGCCATGACGTTTTCTTGTTTCATTAGGGATGAATTCCTCCATCTTGGCATTTTTGCCTAAGTCTCTGTCTTCTTCTGTGTGCTAGAAAAGCCTATCATGTTTCCTGCTCCTGAGAGTAAATAGTGCCCAGGGCCTGGAATTTCAGGCCAGGAGTGTCTCTGGTGTGTGCTGGGTGCACTCAGCTGCTGTGTTTTGGCTGCTGTATCCTTAAGGCCAATCATCTGCAGAGGCTCTCCTTGCCTACAGTGGACAGTGGTTGGACTTTGGCCAGAGTGTATAGAGTTTTAACTATGTGTGCCTTGTTCTTGTTAAATGAGACCTGATGCTACTTCCACTAGATCTGAAGCCCTGCATAACTCTATGGTTGGGAGTCATGGCGTGTGTGGGGATTTCTGCTGGTCTTCTAAGGAAGGGGCCTGCCCTGCTGGGACTGAGGCGAACTTTATCTAGAAGTGCAGTACTGGCAGAGCGCAGGGGTATGGGACCTGGTATAAGCAAGTTAGGCAGCCAATGTTAGTGCTGTGCTTTTTACTGAAGGTAGCTCTGTGTTTATGTGGGGGGTTGGGGAAGGAAATGGTGCCACCCATCTCTTGTCCCAGGAGAGGGGTCTCTGCTTGCTGCTTTCAGGGAAACACTCTGAGAAGAGTAAATAATCTCTCCCACTGTTTCCCTAGTGTTTTTCGTTGCCCTTTTCACTCTCTCTGCCCCAGGGTTGTTTGCCTGCCTTCTCTTAGGAGTAGGGAAGTACCCTCAGGGCTCTATCCCAGTCATGCCCACCAACCTTTTAAACTCCAGTCTTCAATCCCTACTGGTTGCAAAAAAAAAAAAAAATTAGTCCCTCTTGTTTTCCCCAACAATAGCTTTGGGGAAGTATTTTCCTTGTGTGTTCCTGTGTGATCCCCTCTCTCTTGCCATTCTCTGTGACCAGGGCTCCCTCACCTCCACAGCACCTGTGCTGTGTTTCTCCCCCAAACCATGTCTCCACACTTCCTACCTTCCTCAATATGCCTCTTCTCTCCCTTTAGTTATGGAATTTGTTCTCTCAGTCCTCAGGTTTATTTCTTGGGTATTCAGAATGATTTGATAGTTGTATAGTTGGCTTTGAGGGACGAGATGAGCCCAGGATTCTCCTACTACACCACCATCTTCTAGCTGTCTATATTAAGTTGATGGTCATGTAAGATTCAACCCATTCTTGGTCCCACTGCACCACCAGCCATGAGCTCCATGTATTTCAACAAGGGGCCCTTATATAGGCTCTTGACTGAGGTCAAGAACCAGCTCCTGTCCAAATATTATCCTCAGAAGGAGGTGGAGCTCTACCACTGGATCAAGGAACTCACAGGCCTCTCTGTTGGGCCCAACTTTCAGAAGGGTCTGAAAGATGGAAATTATCATGTGTATATTCATAAATAAGACTGCAGCCAGGCTTAGTCTCCAAGATCAATTGCTCTATGCAGAAATGGCACCAACTAGAAAACCTCTCCACCTTCATCAAAGCCAGGGTCAACTACTGCATGAACCCTATGGACCTGTTCGAGATGAACAACCTGTTTGTGAGTGGGAATATGACACAGGTGCAGGTGTCTCTTCTCATCCTGGCTGAGAAGGCCAGGGGCTGCAGAGTTGCATGGACTTTGGCATCACATACTTAGAGATGCAGGAGCACAACTTCAATGACACCACTGTGAAAGCGTTTCAGTGTGTCATTGGGCTGCAGATGGACACCAACAAATGTGCCAGCCAGTCAGACATGATAGCTTATGACACAAGAAGGCATCTGTATGACCCCAAGAACCATATCCTGCCACCCGTGGACCACTTAACCATCAGCCTTCTGATAGGCACAAACAGGTATACCAGCCAGAATGGCATGACGGCTTCCAGGACCTGTTGGCACATGTACAGTACCAAGTTGGGGACTGACAAGTGTGACAAATCCTCCGTGTAATTGCAGATGGGCTAAACACAAGGCACTAACCAGAGTGGCCTGGTCTTTGGTTCTGGCTGGCAGATATATGACCCCAAGTACTACCCAGAAGGTCCAGTGGCGGATGGGGCTTCAGTGGCTGCAGGTGACAGCCCAGGCCTAGGGGAGGCCCCAGAATACACGCCCTACCACTGAGGGGGTAGAATACTGAGGTACCTGTGCAGGGTGTCTATTCACATCACCCTATCTAGATTTGGGTTTTTTCTGTTGTCTTTGTTTTCTAGTTGTCTGAGTGCTGCCAGCGGAGGGTCTGTGGGGAAAGGGGGTGAAGGCATATGCAGATGTGTGTGGTATAGGGGTGCCTTCCAGAGCACATCATGGCAGCAAACTTCCCAACTGGCTTTGGGCTAAGCTGTGAGGGGTATTGGGGGAAGAAACCTGGGCAGGGAGGGGACTGGCCCAAAATGATTTCCATTTACCTCTCCCTCTCTTCCCCTTTCTCTACCAATCAGTTTGTGGTTTCTGTACCCACAGAAGTTTCAGACAGTTTTAATTAAAGAAAAAAAAATTTATTTTTGCAGGGGAGGTTGTGGGAGAGATTGTGGAGTGGGATGCCAGGAAGGAAGTAGGTCCCCTGGGAGAGGGCCAGGCCACAGTCCCAAAATATTGTAGGTCTTATGAGGACCTGGATTTCCTTAGTACTCTCATACTGCCACCTGTGTCTCCCTGCAAGGCCTCGTGGAGAAACTGAGGCCCAGACAGGACAACAGGTTGCCCTTCTCTGCAATCTGAGCTCCCTCCTCACCATGACTGCCATATCTGATTCTCTCCCAAACCAGGTCTCACACTTCCTACCTTCTCCAGTGTGTCCTATACTCTGCCCTTAGTTAGTTGTGGAGTTTGTTCTGCGAGTCTTCAGATTGATTTCTAGGGTATTTAGGATGAATTGGTTATTATCTAGTTTTATTCATGGGAGGAGGCAAGCCTAGTGTCCTCCTACTCCAGCTATCTTCCCTTCCATAGCAAATCTTGTTTATATATTTCTCTTGCATATTCTGCCTTCTACACACCCCATCCCACACACCATAATGCCTTAGTTTGTTATTTGTAGGTTTTCTTCCAGGTGTGAGGTAGGTATTGATTTAGAAATGGATTTTTATTTCCTTACTAGGGATTTAAGACTTGAATTGTCCTTTATAGAGTGAAATGTTGCATATACTTTTATGTACTCTCTCATAAAGATGTGAAGAGTAATGAAATGGTGTTACACATTTGCTAATATTTACTTTTATAATGTTATATGTGTTAAGGGTGAAAAGCATGAATATTAAATGGGAGAAAACACTCAAAACATTTGAATAAAAAAATCTGTAGTTCATCACACTTCATTTCCTATAGGACCTGATAGCTTAGCTACTCTATTGGATACCTTTTATTTATTTTTATTTTTTATTATTTTTAAAATTTATTTTTTATTTATTATTGAGAGACAGAGAGAGACAGAGCATGAGCATGGGAGGGGCAGAGAGAGGGAGAGACACAGAATCTGAAGGAGGCTCCAGGCTCTGAGCTGTCAGCACAGAGCCTGACACGGGGCTCAAACTCACAAACCATGAGATCATGACCTGAGCCGAAGTCGGACGCTTAACCGATGAGCCACCCAGGCACCCCTAATGGATACCTTTTAATCTGATTAGAGGACAAGATAAAAAACATGTCTAAGATGTATTTAATAAGAAGAATATGGTAGTAGATAAAGTTTTATTCAGATGTAATCACTGGATTTCAGTGTGTCAATAGTAAGAATTTCTGTACTTATCAATATACTGAGGTGTTTTCAAAAGAGACAGCATTTGGAAGACCATTATTTTGATTTATTTCAGAAAGGAAATTCTTATGAAAGATGCAAAACATTTCATGTATCTATGGTTGAATTTAATTTACACCTTACTCACATCTCTACTCTGAACTTTTTGCTTGGAGTATTCAATCAAGAATGTATATTTGAAAATTCATAATTTAATGATTATTCTTTAAGATGATAAGACCCTCATAGTAATGGCTAAATTGGGGACATTTGTTAAATCATACACAGAAACTGATGTATCAAACAATTTAAAAGTTCCTTACAAATACTATTTCGTATGTTTTATTTTTATTTTAATCTTGTTTTTTAAGTATTTGACTGGAAATTTTATAGATTAAGGTTTGTTTCACTGGATTTAGGGTATATTAAAATGTAAGTAATTTTTTGGCTTCATATCTTTGGTCTCATTAAGGTGATGGTGAAGTGGTAGAACAAGTAATTGGGCAACAAACCAGTGACCAAGATGAGAGCATTCTTGATGGAATAATCAGGGAGTTACAGAGAGAACAAGATCTGAGACTAATTAACGAAGGAGATGTTCCACATTTTCCAATTAATAGATCATATTCTGCTAATGGTGGTAAGTATGTATATATTTATATGATGAAGGTACTTTATTTTACTTGTATTAAGTAATTCTATGTGAGGAACTTCTGAGGTTTTTCAGTAAAAACATTTTTATTAATTTACAATTGTGATATCAAAATGCCATAATATCATTGTCATTTGTTGCTAAAATGTCTTAGCATCTCCTAAAAAATACAGGTAGTATATTTTAATATACTGTATTCTGTTAATAATGTATTTTCAGTCTTTACTTTTGTTCTAAAAAGTGAAGTAAGGTACTGCAATAAGTTAACAGCCTTTTTGTAAAAGGGGAACCAACTTACAAAGTTTTCAAAATTAAAACCACTGTGAATTTAAAAATTACTGACAAGAAAAATTACCCTCCATTGTTCAAAAGAAAGCAACATCCCCTTCCTCTCTTGAATTTACAGAAATACACTGGAAGGTAAATTTTTTTAATTTGTTTTTTGAGAGAGAGAGAGAGAGAGAGAGAGAGTGAGCGAGTGTGAGCAGGGGAGGGTCAGAGAGAGGCAGACACAGAATCCGAAGACAGGCTCCAGACTCTGAGCTAGCTGTCAGCACAGAGCCGGACGTGGGGCTCAAACCCACGAACCGTGAGATCATGACCTGAGCCGAAGTCCGATGCTCAACTGACTGAGCCACCCAGGCGCCCCTGGAAGATAAACCCTATTCTTAGGGAATACAGATACAACTTTTTTTAAGAGAGAGAGAGAGAGAGAAAGAGAGAGAGAGAGAGAGAGAGAGAAAGAGAAAGTGTGTGCACATTCAAGTAGGGGAGGGACAGAGGAAGAGGGAGGGAGAATCTCCAGCAGGCTCCATGCCCACCACAGAGCCCCATGCGGGGCTGATCTCACAACTTTGAGATCATGACCCGAGCCAAAATCATGAGTTGGACACTTAACTGACTGAGCCACCCAGGCGCCCTCAGGTGAAACTTCTGAATTGACTTTCACAACAGTTTGATATAAATTACTGGCAGTATTCTAATTTATTATATCTTTTCCTTCACTTTATGAATCTGAATTTTATATAAATCTTAACTTCTGTCAATTGTAGTTTTTTTTAAATTATGGAATGCTTCATGAATTTGTATGTCATCCTTGTTTGTACAGGGACCATGCTAATCTTCTCTGTATCACTCTAGATTTAGTGTATGTGCTGCCAAAGTGAGCAGTGTCAATTTTACTTTTATCAAGAAGTATTAGTTTTACTTTAAAATGCAGTCTTCTTATGGGATTTTGGCAAATGTGTTTCTTTTTACATTTATGTAATTGCGGTTCTTTCAGATGTCATGGCTTTTGGAGTCCAAGAAATGAATAAAGTCATTTAAATTTTATGTGATTCACAGTATATTTTACTCATTTCCTGATTCTTAATGTATCCTATAAAATTAAAATAAAAAATTATTTGTTTACCTAAGCACCTAACTCAGATAAGCTTTCCTTAACCTGGAACAAGATAAGAAGTGGGCTGATAATCCTATATATCTAGGCCCTTTGTTTCTAAGACAAAAAAATTTTTTAGAAACCTGACTTAGAGATTCATTAATGAAATCACTGTTCAGCTCTACCCTCAATACTAGATTTCTGTGGATGTGGATAGATTTGAAATGCCATTAGTCAAAGCAGACCCACTGACTTCTACTTCCAATGTTTATTTCAATTTTTTTAATCTTTCCTGGTGCTTCTTTTAACAGTTGAATGAATGATTCAATTTCTGTTTTTATTTTATTTGCAAATAAAACAAAAATAAATTAACAGGGATATATCTAGGGGCTTAAAGTTTCATTAATTTATTTCTCCTTTCTTTAATTGCATGTCAGTTTTGAAAATGAAATTTTGATAGTTAAAAAATACTTTGGGGGGGGTGCCTGGGTGGTTCAGTTCGTTGAGCATCCACTTCTTGATGTCAGCTCATGTCATGATCTCATGGTGTGTGACATCGAGCTCCATGCTGACATTGAGGAGGAGCATTCTTGGGATTCTCTCCCCTCCTCTCTCTCTGTCCACTCCCTCTCAAAATAAATAAATTAAAAAAATATTTTTGTTTATACTTTTTCTCTTACTATTTTTAAAAGACTATTGAAGCTTTATATATAAACCTTTTAATAGGCTAAATACAGGATTTAGGTTAAAAGTTGCTTTCTGAACTAGTACTAATAAACATTTGTGAATCTACCAAATCATGTTAAATATACTTTTTGTATCTCTGGAGCATTTAGTATATGACAGATGTGAATGTACTTTGACAACATTTAAGAGTGATAGAAACATTAAACATTTATTGAGTGCTTTGCTTTATTCATCACACTAAAAATCCCATAAAGGTGGTATAGAAAATTTAGAGCAAATAGATAGCAGTATTGTTGAGAAGTACTATCTTAGACTCTTCTATTTTAGAGTACTGATGTCAGAAAATTTGGTGCTTGTTCAGAAAGTGGTACCTTTCTTTTTTATTTAGCTCTGAGAAGTCCAAATATCGACATATCTTCTTCCCCAAATATTGGGCTTCGACGTAGTGGTCAAATTGAAGGTGTCCGACAAATGCATAACAATGCTCCTCGGAGTCAGATAGCCACTGAACGAGATCTCATGGCATGGAGCAGAAGAGTGGTGGTCAATGAACTAAATAGTGGAGTTAGTAGGTGAGTCAATAAGGTAACATTCATAAGAAAATTGAGAGCTTTATAATTTAGATAATTTTAATAACTAAGGTAGTTTTTAATCAAACTGAGTTTTTTATTAGTTTTTCTACATTGTTCCATTTACTTAATTCCATAACAGCTATTTAATGATTATCTTCAGTTTGCTTGGCTTTGTGCTAAATGGTTTGGGAAATACTGAAAAATGAAAAACAGTTTGACTTGCATGAGTTCATAGTCTAGTTTAGAAGATAAGAATACAAATAATATTAAGTAAGAACATGAGACCGTATGTGATTAAATATGTCTGTGATCTATAGACCCCAAATTCAACAGTAGTTCTGAGGAAAAGGCTATCAGTTTAATATTGGAATAGTTACGGAGTGCCATATAAGTATGTTGTAGATCCTAGTGCTTAGGGTATATTTAGAAATGCCATTTCAGTAGACTTACTTGCATGAAAGGATTTCATTAGGATGAATTTCAAAGTTTGAATACCTATCCTTATTTGTAAATCCTAACATTATTTTTAATATCAACTCCAGGTAATCCACATAGACTGGGAATAGATTTAGAAAAGAAAAAGGACATTTGACAGAGAATATACAAAATTTCTTAATCGTACCCTTTTACCAAGCCTTTTACCAGCTGAGCCAACAAGTAGCAAACATAATTTAGTTTTACCTTTTCTTTCCTCAGCAGTAATAGGAAAAAGGGAGACTTAGCTAATTTATGAATGCTTGGCAGTAGAGCAATTTGAAATAATTCTTTGCTCAAAACATTAAAGTAGAATTGAAAGTCAGGAGCTCAAATAGATACTTGTATGCCATGTTCATTGCTACATTATTCACAGTAGGTAACAGTAGAAATAACTCAAGTGTCTGTACTCAGATGAATGGAAAAACAAAATGTGATATATACATACAGTGGAATATTGCTCAGTCATTAAAAGGAATGAAGATCTGATACCTGTTACAACATGGATAAACACTGAAAACATGCTAAGTGAAATACCAGACACAAAAGGACAAAGAGCATATGATTCTACTTATGAAATACCTAGATTAGGCAAATTCATAGAGAGGTAAAGTTGATTAGAAGTTAACAAGGGCTGGTAGAAGCACAAATTGAGAGTTACTACTCAATGGTTATGAAGTTTGGAGTGGTGAAAACGGTTTGGAAATAACGTGATGATTGTTACATAACATTGTAAATATCATTAACCCATTGAATTGTATACCTAAAAATGATTAAAGTGGTAAATTTTATATTTAAAGATATTTTTGTTTTCTGACTTTTTTTCTCTGTTACAACAACAGTTTTTTTGATGGGTGTTATTAAACTTATTTTGGTAATGATTTTGAAATATATAAATATATCAAAACATCTTGTTACATACATTAAACTAATACAATGTTATATTTCAATTGCATTTCTTTTTTTTAAGTTTTTATTTAAATTCCAGTAAGTTAATATATACTGTAATATTAGTTTCAGTAGTAGAATTTTGTGATTTATCACTTACATACAATAGCCGGTGCTCATCACAAGTGCCCTCCTTAATATTCATCACCCATCCCCCCCCCCCCGCCTCCCTTCCAGCAACCCTCAGTTTGTTGTCTATAGTTAAGAGTCTGTTTTATGGGCTTGCCTATCTCTTTTTTTGTTACCTGACTTCTCACTATTGGATTGATTTTTGGTGATTTTCTGTCACTTTGACCTTTGTTATTAGGGTTCAGGAAGAATGTCGAACTGCAAAAGGTGACATAGAAGTCAGTCTTTATACAGTTGAAAAGAAGAAAAAGCCATCTTATACTACCCAAAGGGTAAGTTTAGTTTTACAGTACTTTGAGGTACTCTATTTTCAAATATTTGCAGATACTGGATTTTTCAAAGGTAAGAGTTATGTATTAGGAGGCTATTTTGCTAGTTGACTACATATAGGTAACCTTTTTTTTAACCTGAAATTGAGATATATAGTTCTTATTAATAAAGATGAAATTTGGTTGCCTGGGTGGCTCAGTTGATTGAGCCTCTGACTTTGGCTCAGGTCATGATCTTGTGGTCCATGAGTTTGAGCACCACATCAGGCTCTGTGCTCACAGCTCAGAGCCTGGATCCTGCTTTGGATTCTGTTTTCCCCCCTCTCTTCCCGTCCCCCACCTGTGCTCTGTCTCACTCTGTCTCTCAAAAATAAATAAATGTTAAAAAAATGATGAAATTACACAAAGTTAGGACTGTGCTCCAAAATTTAGGACATGTTGTCATTGTAGGTACAGGATATTTTTATTAAAATGCCATTTTCTTTTTTTTTATATTTATTTATTTATTTTTTAAACTTTATAGTTTATTGTCAGGTTGGTTTCCATATAACACCCAGTGCTCTTCCCCACAAGTGACCTCCACCAAGACCATCACCCCCCATTACCTTTCCCCCTTCCCCTTCCCCCCTCAGTTTGTTTTCAGTATTCGAGAGTCTCTCGTGTTTTGTCTCCCTCCCTCTCCCTAACTCTTTTCCTCCTTCCCCTCCCCATGGTCCTCTCTTGGGTTTCTCCTGTTAGACTTATGAGTGCAAACATATGGTATCTGTCCTTTTCCGCCTGACTTATTTTGCTTAGCATGACACCGTCGAGGTCCATCCACTTTTCTACGAATGGCCAGATTTCATTGTTTCTCATAGCCATGTAGTATTCAATTGTATAGATGAACCACATCTTCCTAATCCATTCATCACTTGATGGACATTTAGTCTCTTTCCATGATTTGGCTATTGTTGAAAGCAATGCTACGAACATTGGGGTACAAGTGCCCCTATGCATCAGCACTTCTGTATCCCTTGGGTAAATCCCCAGCAGTGCTATTGCTGGGTCATAGGGGAGTTTTACTGATAGTTTTTTGAGGAAGCTCCACACTGTTTTCCAGAGCTGCTGTACCAGTTTACATTCCCACCAACAGTGTAGGAGGGTACCCGTTTCTCCACATCCTCGCCAGCATCTGTAGTCTCGAGTTGTTCATTATAGCCACTCTGACTGGCGTGAGGTGGTATCTCACTGTGGTTTTGATTTGTATTTCCCTGATGATGAGTGATGCTGAGCATCGTTTCATGTGTTTGTTGGCCATCTGGATGTCCTCTTTGGAGAAGTGTCTCTTCATGTCTTCTGCCCATTTCTTCCCTGAATTGTTTGTTTTTCGGGTGTGGAGTTTGGTGAGTACTTTGTAGATTTTGGATACTAGCC
>CM053579.1:51212502-51304064 GCA_028646485.1 Cryptoprocta ferox
ATGTTCCTGTATCAATTTCTCTCTCTTTTTCTCGGCTTCCTCTTTTGCTATAACTGTGTCTTCTAATTCACTTATTCTCCTCTCTGCCTCTTCAATCCGTGCAGTGGCTGCCTCCATTTTGTTATGCACCTCATTTATAGCCTTTTTTAACTCGTCACAGCTATTTTGAAGGTCCCTGGTCTGTTTATCAATAGCTTCTTTGATGTTTTTTTCAAGTCTAGCAATTAATTTTATGACAATTGTTCTAAATTCTTGTTCAGTCATGTTGTTTAAGCCTGTTTTGAGCAGTTCTGTGGCTGTGACTTCTTCCTGGAGTTGCTTTAGAGGAGAGTTCTTTCGCTTCGTCATTTTGCTTAGCTTTCTGTCTCTTGTCAGTTTTAAAAGCTGGGCACCTGTTAGTATTATTCTGTTAAAGGAGGCTCATTGACTGTCCAGGACCTATCGTTTCAGAACGTGTTCTTTTAATGGTGTCCCTCGGTTTCTCTTGCTGTGTCTCTGATTATTTTATTTCCCTGGTCAGTTATATGGGACTCTCCACCATGTATACTTTGGCTTGTTTTTTGAGGTAACCCTGAAAAGGAAACAGACTAGCATACAGGGAACAAAAGCACGCAAATGCACAGACTAATCAAACAAACAAGGAAGCCAAAAGGGGAAAGAAGTAAAGAATAGGAAAGGAAAGGAAAGGAAAGGAACGGAAAGGAAGAAGAGAAGAAAAGAGAGAAGAAAAAGAAACAAAAACAAAAAGGAAAAAAAAAACAACACGGTCGGGACAGAGACAGCAAAAGTCTGTGGGCAGTCTAAAAGCATATAACCAGCCAAGAGGAGAGATAAGAATATGCTACGGGATATATATCTGGATGGCAGCAGAAAAGAAGGAGAAGCAAAGGAAAAAGGAAAGAAAAAAAAAAGAAAAAAAAAAGACAACTCCCCTGTGCAGATGGGCGTGGTCTGGCGTCAGGTCAGGTCTCGGGGGCTGCTCTCTCCGAGGACCAGCCTTGGTGGTTGCCGGGGAGAAGTATGGCGCCGCTTCAAAGCTTTGCAGAAACCAAGCGTTGCAACCGCCCTTCTGAGTCCGATCTCCTTGTGCCGCGGGCAAACCAAACTGTATTCTCCAAGCTCCGCCTCACTTCCAAATCCCAGTCCATGCCGTTCAACACCGTCACCGGGGATGAGATTCGTTCCCGCTGGTGGCCGGCCTCCCGGCCCAGCTTGCACTGCCCTTTTCGGGGAGCCGCCGCCGCCGCCGCTGCCGCTTTTCAAGGCCCCTTTCTTGGCCCCGCCGCCGCCTTCATCTGTGCCGCCGCCGCTCCCAGTGCGGCTTGGAGAGGATGCCGTTGCCGCTGCGCCCAAGGAAGAATTCGCCGGCCAGATGGGACGGATTTCTCTCCCGGCGCTCGGCATTTATATATGGGGAGACGGGCGAGTTTTTCCTCCCTTAGAGATGGTTCCAGGTGCGTTTCCCATCTCTCTTTCTCTTCCCCTGGTCTCTCCGGGGCACAGTGCGCTCTCCCTGTGTTGGGCTCGGGGGCTCCTTCCCCCTTCGTCACCGGGACCCGCCCGTCCCCTAATTTCCCAGATCACAGTCACTCACTCAGGCATCTTTGAGGTTGTCTTCTTTCTGGCATCTGTTTCTTCTTTCCCTCACTTGCAAATCCAAGTTTTATCCCTTCAGTCCTTCTCAGTTCAATCCATACGGGCGTGCGCGGATTACAGAGCTCCCTGCTTCTCCGCCATCTTGCCTGCCCCTAAAATGCCATTTTCATATGGTTAGAATAAAAGCTTAAAATTGTTGACTGATCACTAATTACTGTAAAATAAATACTTAAATACCCTCAGTCAGAGGTTGGCAAACTACTGCCCATTCCTGTTAATAGCTTTATTGGAACACAGCCACACTTATTAATTAATATATTGGCTATGGCTGCTTTCACAGTATAGAGTTGAATAGGTCCAGCAGAGATCATATGACCTCAATGCCAAAAATCTTTATACTCTGGCCCTTTACAGAAAAGGCCGACTCTTGGTCTATCTGATCATATAGGAACAAAATCTGATCTATACACTGGGAAGATTCATATTCCCAGTAGAAACTGCTAATCAGAGAGTAAGATTCCTGTACTTGATTGGGTACATAGTAAGCCCCTTACTAGTATTCTGAGATCGAACAAACTTGTGGCAAGAGAGTGTATGTTCTTGTTCCCAGATTTAACCATAACTCCTGAAAAGTTCAGTAATTTGGACAGTCTAGGATGATTTTAACTTTATGAAAGAAATCTAGGCAATGGACATTGAATTTTAAATGTTTTTTTTCAGTACATATAAACGCAATTTTAGGTAAGTACCATACGATCACCTCCAAATATCATTTTGATGCCCACTTTTCTTAAAAGAGTTTTTTTTTAAGTTTATATATTTTGAGAGAGAGAGAGCAGGAGGGGCGGAGAGAGAGGGAGAGAGACAGAATCCCAGGCTGGCTCTGCACTGTCAGTACAGAGCTCGATGTGGGGCTCGAACCCACAATCCTCGAGATCATGAGCTAAGCTGAAACTAAAAGTTGGATGCTTAACCAACTGAGCCACCCAGGTGCCCCTACTTACTCCTGATAACATGCTAGGGTTGTAACTTTTATGTAATGGTATATCATTAATACTATTTTATACTTGTAAAGGTCAGAATAAAATAATTTTCACTTTACACTGTAGTTGTTAAAATTAAATCTTTATTTTTATCAGTTTACTAAATGTAGTTTTTTAAAGAGCTAAAGAAGTAGATACTATATTAAGAATTATATCGGAGCGCCTGGGTGGCTCCGTCTGTTAAGCATCTAACTCTTGATTTTGGGCTCAGATCATGATCTCACTGTCTGCGAGTTCGAACCCTGCATTGGGCCTGGGCTGAGAGCGCAGGGCCTGCTTGGGATTCTCTCTTTCCCTCTCTCTGCCTACCTCCTGACCCTGCATTCGTGTGCATGTGCTCAACTCTCTCTCTCAAAATAAAACAAATAGACTTAAGAAAAGAATTATATATACATAGGTATGATATAGATATCTTGCTTCATCTTGTAATAAATTGTGAATAAAATAGAATAAATAAGTTCTGAGTGGGCACATTCTTGCAGCCCAAACTTTCAGGACTGTCTTTAATTTGATGACATAATTTTCAAAAAAGAAAGGTAATCAATATTAACAGAAGGTGGTTTAAATATATATATTTAAATTAAATATATTAAATTAAATATATATATATATTTCTATTTTGTGTTCTCCCTTTGGGGATTTATTCCTGATTATTACCTCCACCCCCACCCAACCGCTGCCCAGTTGATTTGCTTTATATATTTTCATTTGTGTGTGTTCACTGAGCCTTTCATTTTTTTTAAATCTATTTTCTTTTTGTATTACAGAATGATTATCAGACTTGCTATGGGCGGTCTTTACGAAGGACACAGCGCAAGCGTCAGCATACTTACCAAACACGGTCCAACATAGAACATAATTCACAAGCATCATGTCAAACCTCAGGTGTACAGGAAGACTCAGACAGCTCCTCAGAGGTTAGATATTTGCTATTATTTATTCAGTGTAATTGTTTGTTTCCCAGTTAGCATTATCATCTTGGGTTTACTTTTAAAAGTCATTTTAATAGAGGCTTATTTTAATTATTTTCTTTTAATAAGATTATTCATCGGGCACCTAGGTGGCTCAGTCGGTTAAGGTCTGACTTCGGCTCAGGTCATGATCTTACCGTTTGTGGGTTTGAGCCCCGCATCGGGCTCTGTGCTGAGCTGACAGCTCAGAGCCTGAAGCCTGCTTCGGATTCTCTGTCTCCCTCTCTCTCTGCCCCTCCCCTGCTCATGCTCTGTCTCTCTCTATATCAAAAATAAATAAAAATTTTTAAAAAACAATAAGATTATTCATTACTAAGGTATTTAATAGGCAAATTTGAGCAATATAATCAAATTCCTTTAGATACCTTCTGTGATTTGTGCCTAAGATGTTCTGTTTGAGAGTATCAAACATGCCAGCAAAAGTTTGGCTTTGGGACAGTGAGAAAGGAGAGCAAGAGGAAATCTGCCCAGAAATAAAAAGAAGTGGAATATAAACAATGATCACTAGCTTACAGTCCTAGAACTGGTTGACTGTGTAATCAGCAGAATATGCACATTTTCCATTAATCTTGAGAGAGAGAGAGAAAATGCAGTGCAAACAAGGGAGGGGCAGAGAGAGTGGAGAGAGCAAAAATCCCAAGCTCAAACTCATGAAACGTGACATCATGACCTGAGCTGAAGTCAGACGCTGAACTGGCTGAGCTACCCAGGCTCCCAGACAGTTCTTTAATTGTTATCAATGATGTCCTTCCTTCTCTCCCCCACCTGTGGAAGTCTTGAACTGAAAAAAATGGTTAGGTATTCAGGAATTGATGTTACCTTTCTAATGTCATAATGGTGTTGTGGTTGTGTTTTAAAAAGAATCCTAATCTTACCAAATGTTTATAGTTAAAATGGTTTTTATAAGGATTTACTTCAAAATAATCCCTCGTGTATGAGGCAGTTGGTGATGGTACAAATAAAACAAGATAGGCAGTGAGTTATTGTCTAAACTTGAAATTGTATACACAAGGGGTAATTTATTCGCTCTACTTTGGTATGTTTGAAATTTTACATCATAAAAAAGATTATTAATTATCTTATGGAAAGTAATTATATTAATTTGGCAGAGGCATATAGATACTTTTTAAACAATGAGTTTAACATTTAAGAGGGTTCTATTTGGGAGCCTTAAGGAGTTTATTTAGTCTCTGAAATAATGAAAGATGTCCCATACCAATAAGGTAGTAGATGTTAGAAAGCTTTGAATACCTGGTAGGCTTAGTTGTGAGTTATAGATATATGTAGAAAGATGATTATGTACATTTTACCTGGAATGTTGTTTTGTTGGGGGAAATAGAGGAAGTGTTACAAAACAGGTAGTGTGTGCTAATTAATAATATGCTAGTTAATAACCATATATCTTAATTGCTGGCTCCTTGTTGCAGGAAGATGAAACCATTGGCACAAGTGATGCTTCTGTAGAAGATCCTGTTATTGAATGGCAAAGTGAAAGCTCGTCCAGGTAGTTTTAATGGTTTAGATTTGGTCAAAATTACTTGCCCATTTTAAAATCAGAGTTAAAGTAGTATTTTATAGTAGAAAGAGTACTGGGTTGGAAGTCCAGAGACTTGCTTCATCCTGGTCCTGCCAATATCTTTTTGGGCATGTCACTGTAGGTTTTAGTTTCCTCATTTGTGAAATAAGGTGCTTTGTAAATCCAAGATTCTGCATCTTAGCCGATTGTGTTTATTTATTTGAGTTTTAAAACAGCTACATTTAACCATTTCCATGGATAAGAGACATGTTTATTTAAAGAAGCTTTTCTGACTTAGACAGGAATTTTGTTTTTATTTTATTTTATTTTATTTATCTATTTATTTTAGGAATTTTGAATTTGAAATTCTGTTATGGGAAACAAACCATTATACTTTATCCAAGAATCATTTCACTGAAATCCATTAGATAATGATCAAAAATTTATATTGATATTTTTTCTGTTCAGTTAGAACAAAAACCATGTCATTTATAATGCTATTTTATTACAAAATGATTATCTTTCAATTAGAAGGCAAACTATCCCTTTTTCTAAACCTATATATTCATAATTTTGACATATTTACAGTGATTCATCAAGTGAATATTCTGATTGGACAGCAGATGCTGGAATAAATTTGCAGCCTCCAAAAAGACAAACCAGACAGGCAACACAGAAAATATGCAGCAGCTCTGAAGAGGAGAATTTGAAGTCACTAGAAGAAAGGCAAAAGAAACCTAAACAAACGAGAAAGAAGGTTTGTAAGTTTACAAGTCGTTTCTCTTGTTTTTGTTTTTCCCTCTGACATTAGAATATTTAATAGTAGTAATGTGAAATGTTTGGAGTTCAGGAACAAACGGTCAAGAAAGAATTCTTGAGATGTCTTTGGTGCAAAAAGGTGATTTTATTAAAGCACAGGGAGATGACTCCTGGGCAGAAACAGCTGCACTGGGGTTGTGAGGAGTGTCTGATTATATACTTTCAAGTTCGGAGGGAGTTAGGGATAGTGTAAGTTTTAAGGAATTTGGAAGGAAAGTTTCCAGGACCCTGAGGGGCTAGCTGTTGTTAGGAAAAAGTAATTTACTAGTGTCTAGTAAAAGTTTCTATGCTTAGAGGATAATTGCTAACATATATATCTAGAGAGGGTAGTGATAAAGGAAGTTTCCAAAGGGATTTTTACAGGATATTGGAGGTTGGGCTAATGTCAAGCTAAGGTTACCTTTAGCCTCTAGCAAAGTTTTAACAATTTTTCCCCACCCTTATTCAATATTTGACTAACTTAAAATATGTCCTTTTTTTTCTCTTCCTTATATACTTTATTGTCAAGTTGGTTTCCATATAACACCCAGTGCTCATCCCAACAAGTGCCCTATTCCATGCCCATCACCTCCCTTCCCCTCTCCCCGACCCCCATCAGCCCTGTTTGTTCTCAGTATTCAAGACTCTCTCATGGTTTGCCTCCCTCCCTCTCCCCAACTATTTCCCCCCCTTCCCCTCTCCCATGGGCCTCTGTTAAGTTTCTCCTGTTCCACTTATGAGTGAAAACATATGGTATCTGTCCTTCTCTGCCTGACTTATTTCACTTAGCATGACACCCTCGAGTTCCATCCATGTTGCTACAAATGGCCAGATTTCATTCATTCTCATGGCCATGTAGTATTCCATTGTATATATAAACCACATCCTCTTGATCCATTCATCAGTTGATGGACATTTAGGCTGTTTCCATGATTTGCCTATTGAAAGTGCTGCTATGAACATTGGGGTACATGTGCCCCTATTCATCAGCACTTCTGTATCCCTTGGGTAAATCCTTAGCAGTGCTATTGCTTGGTTGGTCATAGGGGAGTTCTACTGTTAAGTTTTTGAGGAACCTCCACACTGTTTTCAAGAGCGGCTGTACCAGTTTACATTCCCATCAACAGTGTAGGAGGGTGCCCGTTTCTCCACATCGTCACCAGCATCTATAGTCTCTTGATTTGTTCATTTTATCCACTCTGACCAGCATGAGGTGGTATCTCAGTGTTGTTTTGATTTGTATTTCCCTGATGATGAGTGACGCTGAGCATCTTTTCATGTGTCTGTTGGCCATCTGGATGTCCTCTTTGGAGCAGTGTCTCTTCATGTCTTCTGCCCATTTCTTCACTGGATTGTTTTTTGGGTGTGGAGTTTGGTGCGTTCCTTGTAGATTTTGGATACTAGCCCTTTATCCGATATGTCATTTGCCACTATCTTTTCCCATTCCGTCGGTTGCCTGTTAGTTTTATTGATTGTTTCCTTTGCCTTGCAGAAGATTTTTCTCTTGATGAGGTCCTAATAGTTCATTTTTGCTCTTGATTTCCTTGCCTTTGGGGATGTGTCGAGTAAGAAATTGCTGAGGCTGAGGTCACAGAGGTTGTTTCCTGCTTTCTCCACTAGGGTTCTGATGGTTTCCTGTCTCACATTCAGGTCCTTTTGGGTTTATATTTGTGTATGGTGTAAGAAAGTGGTCTAGTTTCATTCTTGTGCATGTTGATGTCCAGTTGTCCCAGCACCATCTGTTAAAGAGGCTGTCTTTTTTCCATTGGACACACTTTCCTGCTTTGTGAAAGATTAATTGGGTGTACATTTGTGGGTCCAATTCTGGGTTCTCTGTTCTATTCCATTGGTCTATGTGTCTGTTTTTGTGCCAGTACCATACTGTCTTGATGATGACAGCTTTGCAGTAGAGGCTAAAGTCTGGGAATGTGATGCCTCCCATTTTGGTTTTCTTCTTCAATAATACTTTGGCTATTCAAAGGTTTGTGGTTCCATAGAAATTTTAGGATTGTTTGTTCTAGCTTTGGGAAGAATGTTGGTGCAATTTTGATTGGGATTGCATTGAATGTGTAGATTGCTTTGGGTAATAATGACACTTTAACAATGTTTATTCTTCTGATCCATGAGCATGGAATGTTTTTCCATTTCTTTGTGTCTTCTTCAGTTTCCTTCATACTTATACTTTCTATAGTTTTCAGCATACATATCTTTTACATCTTTGGTTAGGTTTATTCCTAGGTATTTTAAGGTTTTTGTTGCAATTGTGAATGGGATCCGTTTCTTGATTTCTCTTTCTTTTGCTTCCTTATTGGTGTATCAAACTGCAACTGATTTCTGTATGTTGATTTTGTACCCTGCAACTTTGCTGAATTCCTGGATCAGTTCTAGTAGGCTTCTGTTGGCATTGGACGGGTTTTCCATGTAGAGTATCATATCATCTGCGAAAAGTCAAAGTTTGACTTCATCTTTGCCAATTCTGATGCCTTTTATTTCCTTTGTTGTCTGATTGCTGATGCCAGGACTTCCAGCACTATGTTAAACAACAGTGGTGAGAGTGGACACCCCCCCTGTCGTGTTCCTGATCTCAGGGGGAAAGCTCTCAGATTTTCTCCATTGAGGATGATATTAGCTGTGGGCTTCTCATAAATGGCTTTTATGATGTTTAAGTAAGTTCCTTCTATCCCGACTTTCTCGAGGGTCTTTATTGGGAAAGGATGCTGTATTTTTGTCAAATACTTTTTCTGCATCTATGGACAGGATCATATGTTTTTTATCTTTTCTTTTGTTAATGTGATGTATCACATTGATTGATTTGCAAATTTGAACCAGTCCTGCAGCCCAGGAATAAATCCCACTTGATCATAGTGGATAGTAATTCTTTTATATATGTTGAATTCCATTTGCAAGTATCTTGTTGGGGATTTTTGCGTCTAAATTCATCAAGGATATTGGTCTGTAGTTCTCTTTTCTTTGCTGGGTCTCTGACTGGTTTGGGAATCAAAGTGATGCTGGCTTCATAGAATGAGTCCGGAAGTTTTCCTTCCATTTCTATTTTTTGAAATAGCTTGAGTAGAATGGGTATTAACTCTGATTTAAATGTCTGGTAGAATTCCCCAGGGAAGCCATCTGGCCTAGGGCTCTTATTTGTTGGGAGATTTTTGATAACTGATTCAATTTCTTCACTAGTTAAGGGCAAAGTTTTAACACTGAGGCTGCTAAGTTCTCTGCTTTTAATTTTTTTTAATTTTTTTTTAACTTTATAGTTTATTGTCAAGTTGGTTTCCATATAACACCCAGTGCTCTTCCCCACAAGTGTCCTCCACCATGACCATCACCCCCCTTCCCCTTTCCCCCTCCCCCTTCTGCCCTCAGTTGTTTTCAGTAGCTAAGTTCTTTGAGGAAAGTTACTCTTCCTATCTCAGGTACTTGTCAATGGGCTATAAGTTGTAAGGAAGTTTAATTTTTTGAAATTTCTTTTGCCTTCTCTTTCCACGTCAGTAACACTTGACTTTTCACTAAAAATAACATTCCATCTGAGAAACTAAAATTGTTTATAATGACTTTAAAAAGAAAAAGTTTAAATTTTTTCTGTTACCAAAAGTAGAGACTAGAATATCTTCATTGTTATTTAAACATATCAATAATCACTTTTTAAAATATAATAGTTTTAAATAATAAGCCACAAGAGTATAAAAGTGTTATTCTTGTCATGTTTCCAGTCATAAATTTATTTCCATTTTTGACTTATAAAATGAAAGGGCAGAATAATAAATCATGTAGGACTTCTTCCATTTCTTTATATGTTTTTATTTCATCCCAGTGATGGTTTCTCTTCCTCACTATGATTTCATTTGGACTATATAAAGGTAGTTATAGTTATTTGAATAGTACTTTAAAAATTTATTATTTGCATATTCTGTGTCCTCTTGCTTTAGTAGACAGAATTATCTTCCTGACTTTCACCATTTTATTGGCAAAAAAATATTTTGTTACTTGTACTCGAATTCACATGGTATTCTAGAGACATGAAAATTTGTGGTTTTTAGGTAGTATATAATGTCGTATTATTATCTGTCAGCCAAAATTGAGCAATATATTAAAAAATTCACTTGATTATTTTATTGGTATAGATGTTATACATAATTACTTGGTAAATAAAAATGTTTAAAATTTGTGTATTTTAGGTTTTATTATAACCTGATTTTTTTTTAACATTCTCTATTACTTTTCATACTACGGTTCATATATTTATGGTTTATATATTTGTGAACTATATTTTAGAAAGGAGGACTGCTTTCTATGGCAGGTGAACCCAATGAAGAATGGTTTGCTCCTCAGTGGATTTTGGATACCATACCACGACGTTCCCCATTTGTCCCACAGATGGGAGATGAGGTAATTGTTACCTGTTATAATCTTTTTTCTCCTGGAACCTCAAGAGCACTCACTTGAATCAGTCTTAGGGCATTTATATTCTCAATTCTATTATAGTTATATGTACACCTAGCAGCTCTCCTCCATTATGTATTTTTTGTGGACAGTGATTGTATCTTATTAATTTATTTATTCTTTGTGTTGTCGAAAACCTAGCTCTGTGCTTCAAAGCCAAAATATAATATGAAGACAGAGTTTGTGATGAAGAGGCACAATAGCTTTATTGCTTTCCCAGGCAAAGTAGGATGCAGCATACTATGGCCTTCAACAACTGCAAGCCCATTGAAGGGAAGGGCTAGGGAGGGCTTTACGTAAATACAGAATCCAGCTGATTTTGGCAGGAATTGTATACTTGCTACCGGCCTCCTTTGTCATGTTTTTAGGGTGGTACCAGGTTCCTGAAACAAAAGGCTAAGAAGGGAGGAAGGGAGGTTTGCTGAAGAGAGTTAATGTACCACAATGTTCAAAGCAGCACTTTCAATAATAGGCAAATCATGGAAAGAGCCTAAATGTCCATCAACTGAAGAATGGATCAAGAAGATGTAGTTTATCTATACAATGGAATACTATATGGCAGTGAGAAAGAATGAAATCTGGCCATTCGTGACAACGTGGATGGAACTCGAGGGTGTTATGCTAAGCGAAATAGGAAGAGAAGGACAGTTTTCACTCATAAGTGTAACAGGAGAAACTTAACAGAGGCCCATGGGGGAGGGGAAGGGAGGAAAAAGAGTTAGGGAGATGGAGGGAGGCAAATCATGAAAGACTCTTGAATACTGAGAACAAACAGGGCTGAAGGAGCGGGGAATGGGAACGGGGGTGATGGACATGGAGTACGGCACTTGTTGGGGATGAGCACTGGGTGTTTTATGGAAACCAACTTGACAATAAACTATAAAAAAAATAAAAACATTAAAAAGGAAAAAAAAGTTACTTTAAAACTCAGCTTCACTAAAAGATTTGTGTAGCTGTTTTGATTTCTGTTCAACTTTAGGCTTTTTTAAGCAGTTTCACTTGTAGTACTTGACACAGTGTCTCCAGTATATTAGATGCTCAATGAACATTGAAATACATTGATTGGCTTGTGAAGTCATGAAAATAATCGTATATTTTTAGGTTAGTTACTACTTAGTAGAATTGAGTGGTATTTGGAGTCCTAATTCAAGTCCTAATATTCTTTTTTTAAAAAAGCCCATGCCCAATCTGAAAGAAAATATACTAGAGTTACCCTTTTTAGTGATTAGAGGAATGTCATTTCATGAGGCAGTCCTTCCTACTAAGCCTGTGATTGAATTACATAACCATATTTATGATTGGTCAGTCAAAAATTGGTTTAAATTCTATCTGGTAAGAAAATTTTTATTTTTTTAATAAAATTATGTTAAATTGTAATATTTTAAGTCTAATTGGCTTGTACATTCTCTGATATATTGAATACTTATTCATATTATTAAAATGATTCCTTTTATAAGTGTGTCTTCCAGTAAGTATTGGATTTTTGAGCAATGCTTGTTTGGTTAGTTATTTTAGTAGAACATGCTGTGATGAATGCTGTATTAAAAAACCCTAAAGAGATTTTTCAGGGGCTTATCCAAAATCATCATTTCTTGTATTTATTGCCTGTTTTATGGAAGCTTAAGGGGAGGAATTTTTTTAAGTTTTTATTTAAATTCCAGTTACTTAACATAGAATTTTCTTAGTTTCAGGTATGCAGTATACTGATACAACACTTCCATACAACACCCAGTGCTTATTATAAGTGCACTCCTTAATCTCCAGCACCTATTTAACCCATAACCTTCACCCATCTCTCCTCTGGTAACCATGAGTTTATTCTCTACAGTTAAGTCTGTTTCTGTTTCCCTTGCTCTCTCTTTTTTCCCTTTGTTCATTTCTTTTGTTTCTTAAATTCCACAATAATTTTTGTCTTTCTCTGAGTTATTTCATTTAACATGATACTTTCTAGCTAAACCCATGTCCTTGCAAATTGCAAAATTTCATTCTTTTTGATGACTGAGTAATATTCCAGTGTGTATGTGTGTATATGTATGTATGTGTATATATGTATATAACATCTTCTTTATCCATACATCAGTCGATGTATACTTAGGCTATTTCCATAATTTGGATATTGTGCATAATACTGTAATAAACATTGGGGTGCATGTGTTGATTTGAATTAGTAATTTTGTATGCTTTGGGTAAATATCTAGTAGTAAAATTGCTGAACTGTAGGGTAGTTCTATTTTTTTAACTTTTTGAGGAACCTCCATACTGTTTTACACAGTGGCTGCACTGGTAGTTTGGACTCCCACCAATATTGCAGGAGGGCTCCCCTTTTTCTACATCCTCATCAAAAACTGTTGTTTCTTTTGTTGTTGATTTTAGCCATTCCGACATGTGTGAGGTGGTATCTCATTGTGGTTTTTATATGCAGTTCCCTGATGATGAGTGATGTTGAGCATCTTTACATGTATGTGTTGGACATCTGGATTTCTTCCTTGGAAAAATATCTATTCATGTCTTCTCTCCAGTTTTTTAATTGCATCATTCATTTTTTGAGCATTGTGTTTTATAACTTCTACGTATATTTTGGATACTAACTCTTTATTAGATGTATCATTTACAAATATCTACTCCCATTCCATAGGTTGCCTTTTAGTTTTGTTAATTATTACTTCACTCTGCAGAAGCTTTTTATTTTGATATAGTCCCAATAGATTATCTTTGCTTCTCTTTCCCTTGCCTCAGGAGACATATGTAGAAAGAAGTTGACAACCAGTGTCAGAGAAGTTAGTGTCTGTGTTCACTTCTAGGATTTTTATTGTTTCAGGTATCACATTTAGGACTTTAAACATTTTGAATTAATTTTTCTGTATGGTGTAAGAAAGTGGTACAGTTTCATTCTTCTGCATAACACTGCCCAGTTTTCACAACACTGTTGAAGAGACTTTTTCCCATGGGATATTCTTTCCTGCTTTGTTGAAGATGAATTGACCATATAGTTGTGGGTTTATTTCTGGGTTTTCTATTCTGTTCTATTGATCTATGTGTCTACATTTGTGCCAGTACCATACTGTTTTGATCACTACAACTTTGTAATATAACGTGAAGTCAGGAGTTGTGATGCCTAAAGCTTTGCTTTGCTTTTTCAACGTAGCTTTGGCTCTTTGGAGTCTTTTGTGATTCCATACAAATTTTAGGATTGTTTGATCTAGTTCTGTTAAAAATACTGATGTTATTTTGATAGGTAATTGCGTAAAATGTGTAGGTTGCTTTGGGTAGTATAGACATTTTGACAATATTTGTTCTTCCATTCCATGAGCACGGAATGTCTTTCCATTTCTTTGTGTTGTTTTCAGTTTCTTTCATCAGTGTTTTATAGTTTTCAGAGTCTAGGTCTTTTACAAACTCTTTGGTTAGGTTCATTTCTAGGTATCTAGTTTGGGTGTAATTGTAAATACTCGTTTCCTTAATTTCTCTTTCTGCTTAATCATTATTAGTGTGTAGAAATGTAACAGATTTCTTTAAATTGATTTTGTATCCTGTAATTTAATTGAATTTGTTATCAATTCTAGCAGATTTTTAGTCCAATATTTCAGATTTTCTATATAGAGTATAATGTCATCTGCAAATAGTGAAAAATTGAACTTCTTCCTTGCTGATTTGGATGTCATTTATTTCTTTTTGTAGTCTGATTGCCAATGCTAGTACTTCCTGTAGTATGTTAAATGAGAGTTGTGAGAGTATCCATCCCTATCTTGTCCCTAACCACAAAGAAAAAGTGCTCAGTTTTTCCCCTTTGGGAATGATATTAGTTGTGAGTGTTTTGTATATGGCCTTCATTATACGGAGGTATGTTTCCTATAAACCTACTTTGTTGAGGGTTTTTTTTTTTATCATAAATGGATGTTGTGCTTTGTTAAATGCTTTTTCCGTATCTTTTAAAATGACCATATGGTTTTTATCCTTTCTCTTATTAATGTAATTTATCATGTTGATTGATTTGTGAATATTAAACCACTCTTGAAACCCAGGAGTAATTCTCACTTGATCATGGTGAATTTGTTTTTAAAGTTTATTTTTTTGAGAGAGAGAGAGAGACAGAGAGAAAGAGAACATGAAGGAGGGCCAGAGAGACAGGGAGAGAGAGAATCCCAAGCAGGCTCCACGCTGTCTTTGCAGAGCCCAGTGCAGGCTCGATCCCAGAAACTGAGATCATGACCTGAGCAGAAATGAAGAGTCAGACACTTAACCAACTGAGCCACCCAGGTACCCCTGGTTTTTTTTAATGTATTGTTCGATCCAGTTTGCTAGTATTTTATGAGAATTTTTGCATCCATATTTATTGGATATATTGGCCTGTAGTTCTCTTTTTTAGTGGTGTTATTATGTGGTTTTTGTATCAGGGTAATGCAGGCCTCATAGACTGTATTTGGATGTTTTCTTTCCTTTTCTATTTTTTGGAATGGTTTGAGAAGTATTGGTATTAACTCTTCCTTAAATGTTTGTGGTAGAATTTGCCTGTGAAGCCCTCTGGTCCTAGACTTGTTTTTATTTTTATTACTGATTCGATTTCTTTGCTGATTATTGTTCTGCTGAAGGTTTCTATTTCTTACTGTTTCATTTTTCATAGGTTATATGTTTCTAGGAATTTATCCATTTCTTCCAGTTTGTCCAATTTGTTGGCATATAGTTTTTCATGATATTCTCTTATATTGTTTGTATATCTGTGGTGTTGGTTGTTATTCCTCCTCTCTTATTTGTGCTTTTGTTTATTTGGATCTTTTTTCTTTTTGTTAAGTCTGGCTAGAGGTTTATCAGTTTTGTTGATTTTTAAAATGCTTTTTAATGTTTATTTATTTTTGAGAGAGAGAGAGAGAGAGAGAGATAGAGAGAGAGAGAGAGAATATGGGGGAGTGGCAGAGAGAGAGAGGGAGACACAGAATCCAAAGCAGGCTCCAGGCTCTGAGCTGTCAGCATAAAACCTAATGCAGAGCTTGAACCCACAAACTGTGAGATTATGACCTGAGTGAAAGATGCTTAACCCACTGAGCCACCCGGGCGACCCAATTTTGTTGATTTTCTTTTAAAGAAACAGCTCCTCAGGGCACCTGGGTGACTCAGTTGGTTGAGTGTCCAACTCTTGATTTCAGCTCAGGTCATAATCCCAGGGTCATGGGATTGAGCCCCATGTCGGGCTCTACACAGAGCGTGGAGCCTGCTTAAGTTCTCTCTCTCTCTCTCTCTCTCTCTCTCTCTCTCTGCCCCTCTCCCCAACTCACATGCTCTGTCTCTGTCTGTAAAATAAAAAAATATTTAAAATGTTTAAAAAACCTAAGCAACAGCTCCTGGTTTCATTAATCGGGTGTCATTTGTCTCCATGTATTTTTTTATTTTTTTCTTTCATTTTCTGGTTGACCCATTCATTGTTTAGTTGCATGTTATTTCACCTCCATGTTTTTGTAGTCTTTCTAGATCTTTTTTTGTGGTTGACTTCTATTTTCATAGTGTTGTGGTCAGAAAAGTTGTATGGTATTACTTCAGTCTCTTTGTATTTGTTGAGGCCTGTTTTGTGACCTAACACTTGATCTGTTCTGTGGAATGTTCCATGTGCACTTGAAAGGAATGTGTATTCTACTGTTATAGGATGAACTGTTCTGAATATATGTGTTAAATCCATCTGCTCCAGTGTATCATTCAAAGGCATTGTTTCCTTGTTTATTTTCTGTTTAGTTGATTCCTGTTGATGTAAATGGAGTATTAAAGTCCCCTACAATTCTCTACATCAACAGTGCGGAGACCGCTTGGGATTCTCTCTCTCCCTCTCTCTGTGCCCCTCTCCTGCTTGCATGTGTGCACGCTCTCTCTCTCTCAAAATACATAAATAACCTTGAAAAAAAGTAAAATCCCCTACTATTATTGTATAACTACCAATTAGTTCTTTTATGTTTGTTATTAACTGTTTCATATATTTGATTGTTTCATTGTTGGGTGCATACATATTTACATTGTTATATCTTCTTGTTTGATTGTCCCCTTTATTATGCTATAGTGCCCTTTTTGTCTCTTGTTACAGTCTTTGTTTTAAAGTCTGGTTTGCCTGATATAATTATTGCTACTGTAGCTTTCGTTTGACATGCATTTGAATGATAAATCCTTCTCCATTCCCTTGATTTCAATCTTCAGACATCTTTAGGTCTGAAATGAGTTTCTTATAGACAGTGTATAGATGCATCTTGTGTTTTTATCTATTTTATCTATTCTTATACCCTGTGTCTTTTGATTATTTTGTCCTTACCATCATAGTAATTCAGATGTGAATTTAGTACCATTTTACTACTTGATTTATCATTGTTTCTGGACATTTTCTCTGATCCTTTATAGTCTTTGTTACTTTTCATCTCTGCTCTCCCCTCAAAGAGTCCCCTTTAATATTTCTTGGCAGGGCTGGTTTAGTGATCACAAATTCCTTCAGTTTTTGTTTGGGAAACTCTTTCTGGATAGGGTGTTCTTGACTGCAGATTTTTCCCATTCAGAACTTTGCACATGTCATGCACTCCTCTCTGGCTGGCCAAGTTTCTTTTAGGAAATCTGCAGCTGCCTTATGTCTTTTCTCATGCTGACTCTCAGACTTTACTTTATCACTGTATTTTATACTTTTAATTATAGTATGTCTTAGTTTGGCCTGCTTTTGTTTATTTTGATACGAGTTCTCTGTGCCTCCTGGATCTAGATGTCTGTTTTCTTCCCCAGATTAGGGAAGGCTTCAGCTTTTGTTTCTTCAAGTAAATTTTCTACACCCTTTTCTTTCTTCTTCTTCTTCTTCCTTCTCCTCCTCCTCTTTAACTCCTGTAATGCATATGTTATTAGGTTTGATGAAGTAACTGAATTCTCTAAATCTCTTCTTCTGTTGCATAATTCTTTCTTTTGTTCAGGTTCATTACTTATTTTGTATTCTAGGTCACTAATTCATTCCTTTGCTTCCAGCCTGCAGTTCATTGCCTCAAGCATGTTTCTAATCTCTTCTATTTCACTCTTCATATCTGATTGTTTTTTAACTCTTTTATCTCTGTCATAAGGGTGTCACTGATGTCTTCTTTTTTTTAATGTTTATTCATTTTTGGGAGAGAGAGAGGGAGACAGACAGAGTGCTAGCAGGGAAGGGGCAGAGAGAGAGGGAGACACAGAAACCAAAGCAGGCTCCAAGCTCTAAGCTATCAGCACAGAGCCTGATGCATGACTCAAATTCATGAACCCGCAAACCATGAGAGCATGACCTGAACCAAAGTCAGACGCTTAACTGACTGAGCCACCCAGGCACCCCTGATGTCTTCTCTTTTCAATATCAGTATCCTTATGATTATTGGTTTAAATTCACCATCAGGCATGTTGTTTATATCTGTTTTACTTAGATCTCTGGCCTGTGGCCTTATCTTGTTCTTTCATTTGGGATGAATTCCTCCATCTTGGTATTTTGTCTAAGTCTTTACCTTCTTCTCTTCTTTTTTATAAAAAAAAAGTTATGCATCCTGCTCCTGAAAGTAATGGCCTTATGAAGAAGAGACTATGTAGTGCCCAGGGCCTGGCACTTCACATAGTGTCTCGGATGTGTGCTGCTTACTCTGCTGTTGTGTTCTGGCTGTTCTATATTTCAGGCTATTCATTTGCAGAGACTATCCTTGCCTGCTGTGGGTTGTTTTTGGTCCCCTGGACTCAACGTGATGAATTTTAACTAAGTGTGCTCTGGTCTTGTGAAATGAGACCTGTCACCACTTCCATCAGAACTGAGACTCCTCAGTACTCTCTGGTAGGAAGACTTGATGTGGGTAAGGGTTTCTTCTGGTCTTCTGGGAGAGAGGCCTGTTCTCACTAGGACTAAGGCAAGCCTGAGAAGGGCAGTTCCACCAGAGCACAGGGGTGTGGGGCTTGGCGTATGCAAGCTAGGCAGCCAATGTTGGTGTTTTGCTGCTTCCTGTGGCGGTTCTGTGTTTATCCTTAGGGGTAGGGGAGGGAAATGGCACCAACCAGCTCCTTTGTTCCCTGAGAGTTGTCTCTGTGAATGCTTCCTCTTGGGGACATACTCCAAGAAGAGCAAAAAATCTCCCCAATGTGTGCCCCACGCACGCTTCATTTAACTGTATCCCTACATTTAACTGTATCCCTACTGTCTGCACCCGAGTTGTTTGCCTTCTGTCTAGAAGCAGGGCAGTGCCCTTCTGGCTCTATACCAGCCAAGCACGCTGTTTTTTTAAAACTCTAGACTTTAACAAAGCCCTGCTTGTTGCAAGACCTTACAAAACTCAACCCCTGTCTTTTTCTAAGCCAATGGCTTTGGGGAAATGTTCTCCTTGTGTGTACCCCTATGAGCTCCTCTCTCCCACTTCATGACCATAGCTCCCTCCCCTTCGCCCTACCCACAGCAATCCGTTTCTCCCCTAAACCATGTCTCCACTTCTTACCTTCTTCAATGAGGCCTCTTCTCTCCCTTCAGTTTTGGAGTTTGTTCTGCCACTTTTCAGGTCTATTTCTATGGTATTTAGGATGACTTGATATTTATCTAGTTAGGTTCTTAGAATGACAGAAGCGTGGGGTCTTCCTGCTCTGCTACCATCTTCCTCTAAGGAGAGTAATTTTTAATTAATCTTAGAAGACTTTACAAAAGAAAACAACAATCTGTATATTCTGTCTGATGAGACCCCTCTCTATAGGACCATATTTACCTTGATGGAATCACTTTCCCTCTACTTTGTTAAATTTAGAATATGCTTATATGCCTCAAGAGTAGTATTAGGTAATAACAATTGTGCAGGTAATGGAGGAAATACATAAGTGAGGCAGTCAGTGAAATACATAAATTAAAGAGTGTTTTTAAAGAACTCATAAAACTCATACTTCTTCTAATGGAGCAGTTATATAAATCAGACAGTGAAATACATAAATTAAATAATGTTTTTAAAGAATTCATAAAACTTTATATAAAATCAATCTCTTTATATAAAATCAATCGTACTTTATATAAAATCAATCTCTCAATGGCAGCATTACTTTTTATTTTAAATGTTAAGCCTTCAGTATTTTGCCTGGAATGGCCATAGCCACAGATCATTGCCTTTGAAAATACTCATTCTTACAAGTCTAACTTAAATGCCAACTTCTCCTGGATGTTATCCCTCCTTTCCATTTGCCTGCCACTCTTTCTTCCTGAGCTTTCACCTAAATTATTTCCCTCTTTTGATACTTAGTATAATCGGCCTTATATTATATTCATATATTTACATGTCTGCCCGTATCCTCAAGGGAAAGGATTTTATTTTGGCATGTTACCACAGCACCCAGTGCCTTGTACATATATGTCCAATCAATATTTGTTGTGTACAGGAATATATATCATAAATTATATCTGAATAATATGTTTATTATTGATATTTTTACTCTCATGTTTATATACTAATATTTAAATCATTTTAGTGTTCTACTTGTATTTTTAGGTATTAGAAATTCTGACTTAGGCAATGTTGATTGATGGAGTATGTCAGCATATTTTTTAAATCTTGGTTATGTTTTTTTGTTGCATTTTTAAAAACTTATTATCTCTACTACCACTTTAAAATTTTTGGGAGCAAGAAACCTTTTCTTCATCAATCAGAATATGGTAGTTAATGCTGTCCTAAGGAGGTGAAGGGTGTTACTAAGCACTCAAATTCATTTTCTTTCCATACTGTGCCAGTTCTGATGTTAATTCTTAGAAAAGAAAAATTCTAATCTGTTTGGAAATTACTGTTTAGTAGCCTGTGGTTAGAATTATATATATATATATATATATATATATATATATATATATATATATATAATTTGTAGGATGACTATTAAAATGTTGATATTTAGAATGTTTATCATAGTTTTAAATATAATACTTTAAAATATGACCAGTTCTGTGTAATTTATGAAGCAGCTAGAAGGAGAAGGATTGTGTATACAGTGTTTACATTATGCAGTACTTAGTACAAGGCAACATAGGCATGAATACTGAATGAACATTATTTGATGGTGACAATTTTATTATACATTTTTTCAAAATTATAATTATGTTGTAAACAGAAGAAGACATTTGTAAGAGTATATACTGGGCTGCATAGAGTTGTTAATTAAATAAGATGCTGCTTTTTATTTTAATACCTTATGTTTTTTGTTTTAGCTTATCTATTTCAGGCAAGGACATGAAGCTTATGTGCGGGCTGTAAGGAAGTCAAAAATATACAGCCTTAATTTACAAAAACAGCCATGGAATAAAATGGATCTCAGGGTGAGTTTGCCAAATTCATAAGCTATGCAACTGAAGTAGCTTTGGAATTAAGTTACTTGCTTTTTCTCAGTTTTGTATATATTTCACTATTGATTGTGTGTCTAAGATAAGGTGATGTACCATACTCTTGTACAACTGTTATGGGTCACATTTTATGTTTCCTGAAATTTGTATGCCACTTGTTGTTTGATTATTTGACCTAATTCTCTTCAAGCTTCAAGTCATCTAGTATATACCATTCTATATTTGGAGCAAAGCATTAGTTCCCTGGTGTGGTTATTTTCCTGAGCAGCTTTGTTCATTCTGGAGGCTCTATAAACTGACTTTGTGTGTGAACTACAGACACCCTTGAGGTTCTAGTGGCTTTAAGTAAATATCACAAATATCATAAATACCAAGAAACTCAGAACTTTGTTGTACTTTATGAATTATCTATTTTGATACAGTATCTATATAGCTACATGATATTGAGTTAAATAGGTATGTTTAATTCTTAGAGGTTTTTCTGACTGTAAATACATATTCATTATTTTTTTCATACATACATAGATACATGCAAACAGACATAAAGATACATACATCATCATTTCTAGTTAGGTTTATGCATGTTTTTTCTTTTGTTTTTCCAACTTGGGGAACAAGAGACTTAAGAGCAATTTTATAGTGGTTTTCCAGGTAAATGAAGGATTGTTGTGTGATGATGCTTAGCAGGAAGCATACGTGAAAGAATGTAAATTTATTGAAATAAAGATTTAGACACTTGTAAAATATTGTATTAAAGTTGTGAGGTACAAAAATATCTTATCAAGCAAGTTTTACACAATCATCTCCTGGGAAATATGGATGCTATCATCTATTCTAAATCAGGTGAAAGTTGAGGTAAACAAGTTACTATACCTATAAGGCTCAGTTTTGCCATATGTTAAGTATGACTAATAATCAGTTATGAGGGTGGTTTGTAAAATAATATTGTGGGTATCAAAATATGTAAGCCCTTTCCCCAAATATATATATACATGTCTACCCACATACTTACATAATGTATTTCTTAACTAGGCAGAGCATCATAATCCCCTAGGGAGTTCTTTCAAAATATGTATGACTAAGCTTGTACCTCAGACATATTGAATTCAATTCTATAGGAGTAGGTTTTAGGATTATGAATTTTAAAAATGTTCTCAAGGGGATTTTGTTGCTTATCCTTGGTTTAGAGCCCCAAAGTATACTATGACTTGATATTAAATGTCAAGGATTATGTCTTACCGCATTTATCACATACTGGAATGCTTAGTATTTGGTGTGTATTCAGATAGTTTTTTAATTGTTCAAAAAATAATGAAATAATATATAAATGTCAGACATTTATATTGAAAGTAATAATTTATTGGTATTCTCATGAATAGGAACAAGAGTTTGTTAAGATTGTAGGAATCAAATATGAGGTTGGACCACCTACACTTTGTTGCTTGAAGCTTGCATTTCTCGACCCCATTTCAGGCAAAATGACTGGAGAATCTTTTTCCATTAAGTGAGTAGCTGTCTCTGGGGTGTGTGTGTGTGTGGGGGGGTTGTGTGTGTTTTAATCCCAATCATATATTCTGCAGAGTACAAGGCTTGAATGGAGAGAAAATACTATAGTACTGTAGGATTTAGAGTTTTAAAGACCAGGGTTTAATGTTTAATTCTTGGTTTGTTTCTCCACGTAATAGCTATATATAAATATATAAACTTCATGTGTGTGCATGCATGTGTGTGTGTAGCAAACATGTATGTCCTTTGGTGTGTTTGTGTGTGTATACAGTTAACCCTTGAACAATGTGAGGAGTTATGGGCACTGACCCCCCACAGTTGAAAATCTGTATGTAACTTTTGACTCCCCAAAAACTTAACTACTAAAGCCTGCTGTTGAACAGAAGCCTTACTGATCACACAAACTTTTGACTAATACATATTTTATATGTTTTATGTATTACATAGAGTATTCTTGCAATAAAGTAAGCTAGAGAAAATAAAATGTAATTAAGAAAATCATAAGAGAGAGAGAGAATATATTTATAGTATTACATGTATATTTATTGAAAAAAGTCTGCATATAAGTTGACCTGCAGGGGTTCAAAACTGTATTGTTTAAGGGTCAACTGGATATATATCTATGAGCAAGTTATTAACCTCTCTGAATTTATGCCTTCATCTGCAAAATGTAAATGTTAATAACTGCCTCAAGATTGTTGTGATGAATTAAAAGAAAGACCTTTATAAATGCCCAACAGTGTGGTTGAAACATGGTAGTTGCTTTTACTTCTGTTAATAATAAAAGAAATAACTATTCCCCCGGCACATTTCTTATAGTTTAAAATCTAAGGAGATGAAAGAACATCAATTCATACTTTTCTAAATATATACTCTTTTATATTGAGTCCTTAATATATAAAATACCTTATACTAAGCTTTAAGGACCTTCATTGGTATCTTTATGTTATTGAAGTGATAGAATAGTAGGCAGGGTATTAACAAACAAAAGCAGATGGAGTTTAATTTTTTTATTATTATTCCATTCATTTATTCTTTTAACCACTGTCTCACAATTTCCTTTCAGACTTAAATATTTTTTAAATATAGTTTATTGTCAAGTTGGTTTCCATATAACACCCAGTGCTCATCCCAACAGGTATCCTTCTCCATGCCCATCACCCATTTTCCCCTCTCCCCCACCCCCCATCAACCCTCTGTTTGTTCTCAGTATTTAAGAGTCTCTTGTGTTTTGTCTCCCTCCCTCTCCTTAACTATTTTTCCCCTTCCTTTCCCCTATGGTACTCTGTTAAGTTTCTCCTGTTCCACATATGAGTGCAAACATATGGTATCTGTCTTTCTCTGCCTAACTTATTTCACTTAGCATAATACCCTCAAGTTCCATCCATGTTGCTACAAATGGCCAGATTTCATTCTTTCTCATTGCCATGAACCTTGAGGCTTACAACAGTTTTTAAATGAATCCACTTTAAACATAGATCTCTGGATATTTCGTATCATATGCTGTTATATTTGTATATTGATTCATATGTGCTTTATTTTTTATACAGGTATCATGACATGCCAGATGTCATTGACTTCCTTGTGCTACATCAGTTTTATAATGAAGCCAAAGAAAGGAACTGGCAGATTGGTAAGTATAAAATTCTCACTTAATAACAATTAAGTTTGAAATAGAGTAACTTTTTAATTCTAATTTAATAGAAATAAGCTAGTATAACATCTAGTTGGTAAAAGCTGTTAACCAAATTAGAAAAATTAAATTTTCCTCAGTTATATTTAGGTGATTTTATGCACAATGTATTTAGCATATAACCTCTAAGCTTTCTGCGAATATCTAATCTATTAGAATACAAATCTGAATTAAAAAAGAAAATCATCAAATGTCACTTGCCCTGGTATAGAGTACTTAACACTTGGGCTCTTAAGCAGGCCATTATAATTGTGATTTTCTTTCTTTCTTTCTCTCCTTGTCTGTTACTCTTTCTCTCCTTGTCTCTCTGTTTCTCTCTGTAGCTCTGCCTTTTTCTACCCCTTTTCTCTTCCCCTCCCTTTCCCTCCTCTCCTATCCCTTCCTTTACCCCATCACTGTTTGATCTTGGGCAAGTTTTTAATCTCTCTGTTTCCTATTTCCATTATCTTTATGATGGGAATCACATCACCACATCTGTAAGGTGATGTGAGCAATAAATAATAGCACTTAAAATGGTACCTAAGTACTTAAAATTTATACTATGTAAATAGTTGCTATTAGTACTTTTGAATTCTCCTTTCTTATATGAAAGAAACATTTTTGTCTACAATGGTCTGGTTTTATAATCCGTAGCCCTTTAGAGGCAGAATAGTATGAAGAGATTTTTAAAGGCAAAAAGCTGAAAGCAAAAAGGAAAAGAAACAACTGTAGTAACATACACACAGTACAAGAAAAAGTATGCCTAATGATGATCCTAAGTAACTGACAAAAATTAGATTATATGTGGTAACATTTATTTAAGAAGACATGGTCATATTTATCTCAGAAAGATTACTAGTGCTTGGAAATCAAAATCCTTAAAGAGAGTAAAATATAAAATTTACTTATCTGGGAAACTCAGATTGAAACCTCTAATAATGCTAGATACAAGGCTACTTCTGTGTCCAACAAAAAGTAGTAATTTAGAGTGTGAACAAAGCTGCTACTGTCAAAAACATCCTTTTAAGAATTTCTAAAAACATTATAGGTGATAGATTCCGCAGTATAATTGATGATGCCTGGTGGTTTGGGACTGTGGAGAGTCAGCAGCCTTTTCAACCAGAGTATCCTGATAGTTCTTTCCAGTGCTACAGTGTTCAGTAAGTACAGTTATGGTATTTTATGCCTGATACAATACTGTAGTACTATATGGACTTTTTGACCCTACCAGGAATAATACCTTGTTACTTTGACTTACCTTTATCTAACCTGTATCAGTAAGGAAGTAATCCTAGTACCTGTAAGGAAGGAATTTGATGATAAACCTCTTGCTCCAATATGCATGCTAAAACAAAATAGGAACTGAAGACTTATTTGTACCTCCCTTATGCCTGTATTTTCTTTTAAGTATTTCTGTTTTAGACAAGAATTACAACTATTATTTCATGAAGAATACTGAAATTAATTCAGTGTTTAAAGTAATTGGAATATAGCAATAAATATTAGTACCCAGCCTTTTATTTAGTGGTATGAATCTAGGCACAGGTGACTGCATTATGTTTGGATGTACTATTTGTCTACAACATTTACTTTAGTTTTTCATTAAATACCAGCATTTTAAGATTCCTAATGAGTGAAGTTTTCTTCTCAAGAATGATCAGTGTTTATTCTGTGAGGATTGACTTTAAGTTTCCATATTGCTGATCACAAGGGAATAATAAAATTTTGGAGATACTATAATACTTAAGCTGTTAGGATAAAGTGGATTATCTCACAGAAAGAACTGATCTATTAAAATTGACTTTCTTAACCTGAAAGGAATTTTCCAAAGAGATCTTTTTATTATGTACCCTTGGCTAATATTGAATACATGCTTGATGAAATTCAAATAAAAAGCCAAGTAAAACTAAGTGTAAGTTTACTGCTCTCTATATTTCATATTGGTGGACTTTATTTTCTCTATTTTTTTGTTTTCTCTATTAATTAAAGGTTTATTATCTTAATATAAGTGAAATTGTACTTCAAGGAAAACTGTATTGTCCTTTTCCAAATTTTACCCCCAAGAAGTCATGCAAGTTATACTAGTATATAAAAGTAAGTGTCCTATGAATTTGATTTGTATCTTGTTATTTTTTAATAGCTGGGACAATAATGAGAGAGAAAAGATGAGCCCCTGGGATATGGAGCCAATTCCAGAAGGAAGTAAATACGCTTTTAAAAATGTATTATAGTTCAATGTCAGTAGCACAATATTGGAAACTAATCATTTCTGATTTTTCATCTTATACATAGCTGCCTTTCCAGATGAAGTTGGTGCTGGTGTTCCTGTGTCCCAGGAGGAACTGACTGCTTTGCTATACAAACCCCAGGAAGGAGAGTGGGGGGCTCATTCCAGAGATGAGGAATGTGAACGGGTTATTCAGGGCATCAACCACCTTCTCTCCCTGGGTACGGTGAATATGAAAGAATATTAGGAAGGAACAAGGAAAACCAGCCGAATTTTAAGTTCCATAAAAGGAAATAAACTTTTCACTGTATACTTCTAACTCAAGAGGCACTTTTAATCAAGTGATTCTAGTTTTAATATTTTTATATGTTTGGCCAGTGTAATGATTGATAAAATTTTTTCTATTCTCTGGGAGCTTATATAATAGTGAAGACATGGCATACAGTGGTCTTTTACTTTCTTGAGTCATTTTGGCTCTCTAGCTATTCCCTGTGCCTGACTTCGGTTGAGTTCTTTGGTAGACAGTGGATGAGTAATATTTTTTACTCACATGTCTAAGGTATATTATCTGAAACATATCACCTGAGCTGTTTGACATTTATCTAGAAAAGATAGATTTGAAGTTAAACACAGTTCTCCTTTTGTCTCATTGTACCTGATTTGAACCAGTGTATCATGCATGATTCATAGATACTGTGTCCAAATAAAAATAACATTTTAAGAATATTCGTCTAATACTTGCATAATTGAACCATTAAAATTTTAGTAATGTAGTACATTGTCCTCCCTTCTGATTTATATATGTTTTTGTTTGTTAACATGAAACATTAATGTATTTTATAACTACCTTTTTTGATTTTGGTAATATTATAGATTTTGCCAGCCCTTTTGCCGTTCCAGTGGATCTCAGTGCCTATCCCTTGTATTGTACTGTAGTTGCTTATCCAACTGACCTCAACACCATTAGGCGGAGACTTGAAAATCGCTTTTACAGGTCTGTTTAGTTTTATTATTTACTATAAAGTTTATAGCTTTATATCTTTTGTGTTCCTTTTTGCATAATGATACAATGCTAATCATTCAGTATATGCACTCCAAAATTTCTTCTAAAGATTTGGAACATTAATTTCCCTTTATTTGATAGATTCTCAGTCTTCCAGGGTAAGGAATATGAAATAAAGGACAGAGAGGAAATTATGAGTAGCACAAATCACATGTGAAACAAAAACTATGGTTAACCTTTGTTTATAAAAGGCAGATTAAGTGGTTTGTAGATTCATTCTGATTAAGGTGCTACAGAAAGTTGGAGCATGTTTAAATCCCCTGTTGAGAAATTAGGCAGCAGTTAGGTTTCATTACCAGCCCCAATATATGTTTAGATAAAAAGCCAAGTTAATTTTTTTCTTCATTTCAGTTGGGACTGGAATAATTATGAGAGAGTATTGGAAGGCAGCCTTGGTGTACCTCTCTAACCCCAGAGTCCACTGTGACCTAATCACAGTTACTCCAGCATGAACTGGTTATAAATATTTTATAGCATTACATATAATTTCATTTGATAATTTATATCATAAAAGTAACTACATAAAATTCTTTTTCTAAAACCTGGTTTCTTTTCTTGATCTTCTCATTTCTTCCCTTGAAAACTGAACATTTTCTTGACTTTATCAAAACACTGTGTTTATACTTATTTGGCTAAATCCCTATTTACCCATAAGGTCCTGGGTCATTTCTTTTTAATATGCAGTCCAGTGGTTCTCAGTGCTTGCCTATGCTTCAAATACTGTAACTATATACCTTTATATTAGTGCATATCAGTTATATACATATATTAAGTCACATACATATATTAGAACACCTTTGACAGACCATGATTGCCTAGTTCTATGTTGTATATTCTTAGAACAGACTTTAGATGTATCATCCAAGAGTAACAGGGTTATTTTTTCTTTCATAGGAGAATATCAGCATTAATGTGGGAGGTGCGCTACATTGAGCATAATGCTAGGACTTTCAATGAGCCAGATAGTCCTATAGTTAAAGCAGCCAAAATTGTAACTGATGTCTTACTTCGATTTATTGGGTAAGAAGCAGTTTTATCTTCTATAGGAGCTGACATCTGATTTTAAAAATAATATATTTAAATGTATTTTGACTTACTTGTTTCATAGGGATCAGAGCTGTACTGATATATTGGATACTTATAATAAAATTAAAGCAGAAGAACTAAACAGCACTGATGCAGAAGAGGTGAGAATCACAGCATGATTAATAGGCATGAATTTCTTTTCTGTTTTTTGAAATACAGTAAGTATTGTGTGTGTTTTAACTGGCTATAAGCAGTGAAGCTGATTTCTGAAAGCTGGCTAATCACTTTCATATTATTATATTCAACTCTTTAACTGTATTTAGATGGTATATACCAGAAATGTAGTGGTGCTAAAATTTTTAGAGACAGGTGGCCAGTAGTCCTATTTTACTCAGTGGGTTTCAGTGATGAGAAATCACTACTTGATTTTCCAGCCTTAAAAACAAGACAAGGCATTAAATATTTTAGAAGAACAGTTCGTTTTGGAAATTTTAATAGGGATTCATTTTCTATACCATATATGTAAAATATTAAAGTATTTTAAAATTTCAGGTATGAAAGCTTACATGTTTAGTAGTTTCATGGAATTGCTATTTGGTTTATAGTATGGAAATTTATAAACATAAGCCAATTTCTCTTAATGAAATCAAATTAGTCTTATCAGCAGACCTTCACATATTTAATTTCCCCACCCAGACATACTCCCAATTTACATAAAGCCATTTTTGATTGCAAGCTATGATAAAAAGAAGCAAAAACCAAGAAGAGGCTGAAACAATAATGGAATGTGATAATTCAGTAAGTCTTTAGTGGAAAATAATTTGCCCCAAGGATGAGTGATTCAAACATGCTAGATTCTATTGAAATGGCTATTGTATAGAGATATTTTACATGTTTATATTGTCTGTACTGTTAATATCTACAATAGTAAATCTTCAATGTTGTTATTTTCTCTTTTTACTTTTTATTGAAGTATAATTGACATATAACATTATATTAGTTTCAGATGTACAATTGATTGTAAATGTGTATATATTGTGAAAGAATCACCAAATTAAGACTAGTCACCATACATAGATTTAGTTTTTCATTATGGTAATAACTTTTAAAATTCATTTTCTTAACAATTTTATATTATATCCCCAAGACTCATTTGTTTTGTAACTGAAGCTTGTACCTTTTGACCCACTACACCTATTTTGGCCCCCCACTCACCTCTGCCCCATCTCTCTGGCAACTATCAATCTGTTATGTGTATCTATAAATAATTTTTTGATTCCACATATGAGATTATAGATGCTTTTCTCTGACTTCTGTCACTTAGCAGAATGCCTTCAAGGTCCATCTGTTTTTGTCCCAAATGGAAAATTTCCTTTTTATGGCTGAAAAATTCCATTTTTCTTTATCTTTTTACCCCTTAATGGACACTTAACATTGTTTCTATATGTTTGGCTGCTGCAAATAATCCTGCAATGAATATATGTATATCTTTTAGAGTTAGTATTTTCATTTTCTTTGGATAAAAACCTAGAAGTGGAATTCCTAGATCATAGGGTAGCTCTTTGTTTTTAATTTTTTGAGGAACCTCCATACTGTTTTACATAGGGTTGCACCAATTTTCACCAACACTGCACAAGTTTTCCCTTTTCTCCAAATCCTAACCAACACTTGTTATTTCTTGTTTTTTTGATAACAGCCATTCTAACAGGTGTGAGGTGATATTATGGTTTTGATTTGCATTTCCCTGATGGTTATTGATGTTGAGCAACTTTTCATGTACCAGTCATTTCTTTGAGAAAATGTCTATTTAGATTCTCTGCCCATTTTGTTTGTTTTTATTTGTTTATTTTATTTGTTTTTTTATTTTTTTTATTTGAGTATAGTTGACACACAATGTTACATTAGTTTCAAACATACAACATAGTGATTCAACTTCTCTACATGTTATGCTATACTCACCACAGTTGTAGATACCATCTGTCACCATACAACATTATTACAGTGTCACTGACTTCATTTCCTATGCTATGCCTTTTATTCCTTTGACTTATTCATTCCATAACTGGAAGCCTGTATCTCCCATTCCCTTCACCAATTTTGCTCATCAACTTCATCCCCTCTCCCTCTGACAACCATCAGTTTGTTCTCTGTTCCAGTGTTGTTTTTTACTCTTTCATGAAACTGTAATTGGTATAGAACATTGTATTATCAGAGTTAAATGTTATTTACATAAAAAGGAAAATGGAGATATGCCAATTAGATAGTCTCCTGAAACTAATGAAAAAATGATAATTTTTATTTGATAATTTATGATATTTCACATAAATGCATTTTGACTCAGGATTTGGTGTAGCAAGAATTACTCCTCAGAGTAGCATACTTGTGTTAGAATAGAAAATATTTAAGTTCTACTCTCTTAACAAATTTCAGTTACACAGTACAGTTTTGTCAGTTATGGTCACCATGTTTTACATTAGATCTTTAGATACTCAGAGCTTATGCATATTCTTGAAAGTCTGCACCCTTTTACCAATCGCTTCTTATTTCTCTTATCACCCAGCCCCTAGCAACCACTTTCTTATTCTATATTTCTGTTAGTTTGACTTTTTTTAAATGTTCCATGTATAAATTATACCGTGCAGTATTTGGTTTTTTTTCTGGCTTATTTCACTTAGCATAATGCCCTCAAGGTCCACCCATACTGTCACAAATGGTAGGTTTACCTGTTTTGTCAAGACTGAATAATATTCCATTGTTTGTATATATCACATCTTCTTTATCCATCCTTCTGCTGACAATACTTAATGTTGTTTCCCTATCTTGGCTGTTAATAATGCTGCAGTGAACATGTGAGTGCAACTTTATCTCTTTCATAATCTTGTTTTCATTTCGTTGGATATATATACAGAAGTGGAATTGCTGGATCATATGATAGATCTATCTTTACCTTTTTGAGGAACTTTCATAATGTTTTCCATAGTGGCTATAGCAGTTTACATTCCTACCAACAGTGCTCAAGGGTTTCTTTTTCACCATATCTTTACCATCACTTGTTATCTCTTGTCTTCTTGATGAGACTCATTCTGATACCTGAGAGGTGATATCTCATTGTGGTTTTGGTTTGCATTTCCTTGATGATTAGTGATATTGAGCACTTTTCAGTATGTGTTGGTCATTTGGATTTCTTCTTTGTAAAAATGTGTATCCAGTTCCAATGCCAATTTTTTCATCGGATTTTCATTTTTATTATATAGTTGTATGGGATTTTTATATATTTTGGATATTGACCCCTTATTGGATACAAGATTTGCAAATACTTTCTCCCACTTGGTAGGTTGCCTTTTCATCTTCTTGATGGTTTCCTTTGATGTGCAGAAGCTTTTTCGTTGTATATAGTCCCAGTCATTTCCTTTTCTTTTGCTATTTTTTGTTGCCTTTGGATTTGATAAAATCCAAAAAAAATTCATTGCCAAGACCAATGTCAATGAGCTTACCCCTTGTGTTTTTTTTTCCCTAGGAGTTTTATGATTTCATGTCTTACTACATCCAAGTCTTTAATCCATTTTGAGTTTTATTCATTTATGCATGTATATATGTATTTTAGTTTTAGATAATAGAATTTATTATTTTTTATTTCAATTTTCTATTTAAATTCTAGTTAACATACATGGTAAAATTGGTTTCAATTTTAGGTATAGAATTTAGTGATTCCTCTCTTACATATAACACCCAGTGCTCATCACAAGTGCCCTTCTTGATACACCTCACCACATAGCCCATCCCCTGCCCACCTCCCTCCATTAGCCCTCAGTTTGTTCTCTAGCTTCTCTCTCTCTCTCTCTCTCTCTCTTTCTCTTTCTCTCTCTCTCACTCTCTCTCTTTTTTCCCTTCCCCTATGTTCATCATTTTTCTTTCTTATATTCCAAATATGAGTGAAATCATATGGTATTTTTTTCTCTCTGACTTAATTCACTTAGCATAATATACTCTAGTTCCATCCACATTGTTGCAAATGACAAAATTTTATTCTTTTTGATGGCTGAGTACTATTCCATTGTGTATATGTATTGTACATCTTCTTTATCTATTCATCATTTGATGGACATTGGGTTCTTTCCATAATCTGACTCTTGTTGACAATGCTGCTATAAACATGAGAGTACATATGCACCTTTGAATCTGTTTTTTTGGATCCTTTGGGTAAGTACCTAGTAATGCAATTCCTGGGTCATAGGGTAGTTCTATTTTTATCTTTATAAGGATCTTCCATCCTGTTTTCTGGAGTGACTTCACCACTTGGAATTCCCACCAACAGTGTAAGAGGGTTCTCCTATCTCTGCATCCTTACCAACACCCTTTTTCCCCTCTATTATTAATTTAAGCCATTCTGACAATTGTGAGCTAGTATCTCATCATTATTTCAATGTGTATTTCCCTGATGATGAGTGATATGGAGCAAGTTTTCATGTGTCTGTTAGCCATTTTTATGTCTTCTTTGGAAAAATGTTCATGTCTTCTGCCCATTTCTTAACTGAATTATTTATTTTTTATGTGTTGAGTTTGATAAGTTCTTTATAGATTTTGGATACTAACCCTTTATGGTTATGTTATTTGCAAATCTCTTCTCCCATTCCATAGGTTGTCTTTTAGTTTTGTTATTGTTTCCTTCACTGTACAGAAGCTTTTTTGTCTTGATGAAGTCCCAATAGTTCATTTTTGCTTTTGTTTCCCTTGCCTCTGGAGATGTGTCCAGTAAGAAGTTACTCTGGCCAGGGTCAAAGAGTTTGCTGCCTGTGCTCTCCTATAGAATTTTGATGATTTCCTGTCTCATATTTAGAGAATATGGCCTTTCATCCATTTTGAATTTACTTTTGTGTGTGGTATAAGGAAGTGGTTTCATTCTTCTGCATGTTGCTGTCCAGTGTTCCTAACACTATTTGTTGAAGAGACTATTTTCCACTGAATATTCTTTCCTGCTTTGTCAAAGATTAGTTGACCATGGACTTGTGTGTCCATTTCTGGGTTTTCTATTCTGTTCCATTGATCTACTTGTCTGTTTTTGTGCCAGTACCATACATACTGTCTGGAGGACTACAGCTTTGTAATATAGCTTCAAGTCCGGAATTGTGATGCCTACAGCTTTGCTTTCCTTTTTTAGGATTGCTTTAGCTATTTGGGGTCTTTTGTGGTTCCATACAAATTTTAGGATTGTTCGGGCTCTGTGAAAAATGCTACTGGTATTTTGATAGGGATTGAATTAAATGTATATAGACTGCTTTGAGTAGTATGGACATTTTAACAGTATTTGTTCTTTCAATTCAAGAGCATGGAATGTTTTTCCATTTTTTGTATCCTCCTTAATTACTTTCATAACTGTTCTGTAGTTTTCAGGGTACAGATCTTATTACCTCTTTGGTTACGTTTACTCTTAAGTATCTTATGGGTTTTAGTGCAATTGTAAATGGGATCAATTCCTCGACTTCTCTTTCTGCTGCTTCATTATTGGTGTATCTAAATGCAACAGATTTCTATACATTAATTTTATATCCTGTGACTTTGCTGAATTCATGTATTCCATTAATTTTTTGGTGGAGTCTTTTAGGTTTTCTACATAGAGTATCATATCATTGCAAATAGTGATACTTGACTTCTTTTCAGTTTGGATGCCTTTTATTTCTTTTTGTTGTCTGATTCCTTAGGTTAGGACATTTAGTACTATGTTAAATAACAACAGTGAGAGGGGACATCCCTCTTGTGTTCCTGACCTTAGGGAGAAAGGTCTTAGTTTTTCCTCATTGAAATGATATTAGCTATGAATCTTTCAAATATGGCCTTTATGATGCTGAGTTGTGTTCCCTCTGTCCCTACTTTGTTGACAGTTTTTATCAAGAATGGATGCTGTGTTTTGTTAAATGCTCTTTCTGTATCTATTGACAGAATCATATGGTCCTTACTTTTATTAATGTTGTGTATCATGTTGATTGATTTGCGAATATTGAACCACGCGAATAAATCCCACCTGATTATTGTGATTTTTTTTTAATTTTTAATGCTTATTTTTGAGAGAGAGACAGAGACAGAGTATGAGCAGGGGAGGGGCAGAGAGAGAGGGAGACACAGAATCCAAAGCAGGCTCCAGGCTCTGAGCTGTTAGCACAGAGCCTGATGCGGGGCTTGAAATCATGAACCATGAGATCATGACCTGAGCTGAAGTTGGTCGCTTACCCGACTGAGCCACCCAGGTGCCCCTCACAGTGTATGTTTTTTTAATATACTCTTGTATTTGATTTGATAATGTCTTCTTGAGAATTATTGCATCCATGTTCATCAGAAATATTGGCCTGTAATTCTTTTTAATGGGGTCTTTGTTGCTTTTTGGAATCAAGGTAATGCTGGCCTTGTAGGAGTTTGGAAGCTTTCCTTCATTTCTGTCTTTTGGATCATTTTGTGAAAAATAAGTATTAACTCTTTTTTAATTGTCTGGTACAGTTCCCCTGGGAAGCCATCTGGTCCTGGACTTTAGTTGTCGAGAGGTTTTTGTTGACTGATTCCATTTCTGTGCTGGTTATGGGTTTGTTCAAATTTTCTATTTCTTTCTGTTCAGTTATAAGTAGTTTGCATGATGCTAGGAATTTATCCATTTCTTCCACATTGCCCAGTTTGTTGGCATACAAGTTTTCATAGTATTCTCTTATAATCGTATTTATGTGGTTTTGGTTGTTATCTCTCCTCTTTCATTTGTGATTTTATTTCTTTGGGTCCATTCCCTTTTCTTTTTGATAAGTCTAGCTAGGGGGTTATAAATTTTATTAATTTTTTCAAGGAAACAAATCTTAGTTCTATTGATCTGTTCTGGTTTTTTTGTTTCCATGTCATTTATTTCTGCTCTATTTCCCTTCTTCTGCTTGTTTTCGGCTTTATTTGCTGTTCCTTTTTTTTAAAATGTTTATTTATTTTTGAGAGAGCACAGGTGGGGGAGGGGAAGAAAGAGAGGGGTACAGAGAATCCAGAGCAGACTCTGCACTGACTGCAGTGAGCCCAGCGTGGGGCTCCAACTCACAAACTGCAAGGTCATGGCCTGAGCCAAAGTCGGATGCTCAATCAACTGAGCCACCCAGGTGCCCCTTTGCTGTTCTTTTTCTGTCTCCTTTAGGTGTAAGGTCATATTGTATATTTGAGACTTTTCCTGAAAGTCTTACCTTACCTTATTCTTGAGGTAAGAATATATTGCTATATACTCCCTCTTAAGACCAGCTTTGCTACATCCCAAAGGTTTTGGACTGTCATGTTTTCATTTTCCATTGCTTCCATGTATTTTTAAAATTTTTCTTTAATTTCCTTGTTAATCTATTCATTCTTTAGTAGGATGTTGTTTAACCTTCATGTATTGTGGGTTTGGTCTTTCCAAATTTTTTTTGGTTGATTTAAAATTTCATAACTTGTGGTCTGAAAATATGCATAGTATGACCTCAGTATTTTTGTACTTCTAGAGGCCTCATTTGTCATCCAGTTTGTGATCTCTTCTGGAGAATGTTCCATGTGCATTGAAAAGAATGTGCATTCAGGGCGCCTGAGTCGCGCTGGGTAGGCAGATGGCTTGGACACAGACAGGGTGAAGGCAGGATTCTGATGGAAGCCTGGACACAAGAGGGGAGTTAAGTGTTCGACTTCAGCTTAGGGCATGATCTGGCAGTTGATTGGTTCAAGCCCCACATCGGGCTCTGTGCTGACAGCTCAGAGCCTGGAGTCTGCTTTGGATTCTGTGTCTCCCCCACTCTTTTTGCCACTCCCCCATTTGCACTCTGTCTCTCTCTCAAAAATAAACATTAAAAAATTACAAAGAAAAGAATGTGTATTCTGCTGCTTTAGGAGAAAATGTTATGAATATATCTGTTAAGTCCATCTGGTCCAATGTATTATTCAAAGCCATTGTTTCCTTGTTGATTTTCTACTTAGATGATCTATCCATTGCTGTGAGTAGCGTGTTATAGCCCCCTACTATTATTGTATTATTACAAATGAGTTTCTTTATGTTTGTATTAATCGGTTCATATATTTGAGTCTTTCAAGTTGGGGGCATAAATATTTACAATTGTTAGATATTCTTGTTGGATAGACCCCTGTATTATGATATAGTGCCCTTCTTTATCTCTTGTCTTTGGTATAAAATCTAGTTTGTGATATAAGTGTGAGTACTCGGCTTTCTTTTTATGTCCATTAGCATGGTAGATGGTTCTTCATCCCCTCACTTTCAATCTGGAGATGTCTTTACGTCTAAAATGAATCTCTTGTAACCAGTATATTGATGGGTCTTATTTTTTTATCCATTCTGGTGCCCTTCATCTTTTGATTGTAACATTTAGTCCATTTACATTCAGAATAATTATTGGTAGATAAGAATTTAGTGCCATTTTATTACCTGTAAACTCCCTGGAGATTTTTTTCTGTTCCTTTCTAGTCTTGTTTCTTTGGTTCTTTCCCACTCAAAGGGTCCCCCTTAATTTTTCTTGCAGGACTGGTTTAGTGGTCCCAGACTCCTTTAGTTTTTGTTTGGTAAAACTCTTTATCTCTCCTTCTCTTCTGAATGACAGACTTACTGGATAAAGTATTCTTGGCTTCATGTTTTCCCCTTCAGTATGTTGAATATATCATGCCACTCCCTTCTGGTCTGCCAAGTTTCTCTGGAGAGATTTGCTATGAACCTGATTTGTCTTCACTTCTAGATTAGGGATTTCTTTTCCCTTGCTTTCAGGATTTTTTCCTTATGTCTATATTTTTTAATGTTTTATTTATTTATTTTGAGAGAAAGAAAGTGTGTGTGATCAGGGGAGGGGCAGAGAGAGAGAGAGAGAGAGAAAGAATCCCAAGTAAGCTCTGTGCTGTCAGCACAGAGGCCTTGATCCCACGAACCATGAGATTGTGCCCTGAACTGAAATCAGTAATTGGAGGCTTAACCAATTGAGCCACCCAGGCACCCCTCCTTATCTCTATATTTTAAATATTTACTCTGATACATCTTGGTGTTGGTTGGCTTTTGTTGAATTTGATGGGAGTTTTCTGTGCTTCCTGGATTTGGATATCTATTTCCTTCCCCAGATTAGGAAAGTTTTCAGATATAATTTCTCAAATAAACCTTCTTCCCCCTTTATCCTCTCTTCCTCTGGAACTCCTATGATACGAATGTTATTATGCTTTATGGAATCACTAAATTCCCTAAGTCTATATTCGTGATCCCATACTCTTCTTTCCCTCTTCTTTTCAGCTTCATTATTTTCCATAATTTTATCTTCTATATCACTGATTTGTTCCTCTGCTTTGTCCATCCTCATTGTCATTACATCCATTGATTTTGCATCTCCAGTCAGTTATAGCATTTCTCATTTCAGCGTGACTAGTTTTTAGTTCTTTTATCTCTGCAGTAATGGATTATCTGCTGTCTTCTTTGCTTTTGTTAAGTGCAGCTAGAATCTTTATGATTATTATTTTAAATTCTTGTTTAGGTGTATTACTTTTATCTGTTTTAATTAAATCCCTGACTGTGACCTCTTCTTGTTCTTTCTTTTGGTGTGAATTCCTCCGTCTTGTCATTTTGTCTAGGTCACTGTTTTTTTATGTGTGTTAGGAAAGCCTGTTTTGTTTCCTGATCCTGAGAGTAATGGCTTTATTAAGAAGAGGTCATATACTGTCCAGGGCCTGGTGCTTCAGGAAGTGTTTCAGAGTGTGCACTCTGCTGTTGTGCTTTGGCTGTTCTTTCCTTCAGGTCAGTTCTCTGCAGAGTTTCTCCTTTCCTGCCGTGTGGAGTATTTGGACCTTGTCAAGTATGTGGCATTTTAACTAGGTATGCTTTGGTCTGCTTGTTTAAATAAGCCTGATCCTATTTCCACTACAGCTGAAGGTTTGCAGCACTCTCTGATCAGTAGACTTGGTAATGCAGGGAGTTTGTGCTCATGTTCTGGGTGAGAGACCTCCTGGCACTGGTTCTCAGGCCACCTTGCCTTGGTAATGATGTACCTGCAGGGCACAGTGGGGCAGGGCTTGGTGTAAGCAGCTCCAGTCTCCCCTGAGCAGTGCTGTGATGCTCACTGAAGTCTGTCTATGCTGCTGAACAGGGGAAAATTGGCATCAGCTGGCTACAGAGCCGGATCTCCCCAGAGAGGAGAGTTCATGCCCGCTGCTGTTCAGGAAGCCTTCACAGAAGACCAAACAATCTCCCCTCTTGTGTCCCAGGCTTCCGCCAGAATCCTGCCTTTACCTTGTCTGTGTCCAAGCCATCTGCCCACCCAGCGGCAGTTTTTATCTCAGGCACACTGTCTGGGTTTCAAAACTCCACAAATTATAGGGACCTAGCACAGCATGGACCTGCACTGATCCTCTGTGTGAGAGCGCCGTGCTGTGTCTGGTGCCAGTTTGTCCCAGAAAAGCAGTTGCATGACTGTGCACAGGGCTCTGAATTTAAGGTGAAGTGCAGCTGATAGGTTAGCAGCTTTAGCAGGTGCCTCTGCTGCTACGTTAATTAACAGTTACTCAATGCATTCTGCTGTCTCTTGTCTTAAGAGTCAGTGCCACCTCTTCAAGAAGGGGAGCTGTTTCTCCTGGTGCAACCCAGTATATCCTCAGACCACACTGTCCGCCCTCTGCCTCTAGGCTCCTTCCTCATAGGAGCACCACTTAAGCCCACCAGGCATGACCCCAGTGATAGTTTGAACTTCTTAAACTTCAGATTTGAGCCCTGCTACTTATAAAATTTTATGATACTCAGCCCCTCCCCTTTTCCCAGTCAGTGAAGAGTTTTTGGTTTTGGTGAAGAGTTTTTCTTGTACAATCCCCTGCATGCTGCTTGCTCTCTCTCTCTCTCTCTCTCTCTCTCTCTCTCTCTCTCTCTCTTCTTTATATGATCAGGCTCCCTTCCTTCCACAGCACCCACAATCCTTTTCTCCCCAAATCAACTCTCTGCAGCTCCTACCTTCCATAGTGTGGCCATTTTCCCCCCCCTCTAGATGTGCAGTTTGTTCTCTCAGTCTTCACTTTGATTTCTTGGTTGTTCAGAATGATTTGATGTTTATCTAGCTGTGTTCAAAAGACAAGGCAAACATAGGGTCCCACTAGTACTCCACCATCTGAATTCCTAATCTTGAGTTGAGTTTTATATGTAAGATATGGATCAAGTTTCATTCTTTTGCATATGAATATCCAGTTTTCCCAGCACCATTTATTGAAGAGACTGTCCTTTTCCAATTGTATATTCTTGGCTCCTTTTTTTTTCAATTAACTGACCATACATATCGGTTTATTTCTAGGCTCTCTATTCTATTCTTATCTGCCCTCTTATCTGTATATGTTTTTTTATACCAATACTCTACTGTTTGTGTTTCTATAGCTTCATAATATAGCTTGAAATCCAGAAGTGTGAGGCCTCCAGGTTTGTATTTCTTTCTCAAGATTGTGTTGTCTATTAGGAGCCTTTTTTGTGGTTTCATACAAATTTCAGGATTGTTTTTCCTATTTCTGTGACAAATGCTGTTGGAATTTTGATAAGAATTGCATGTAATCTGTACATTGCTTTGAGTCTTATGGACATTTTAATATTAATTCTTCCAATTCATTACCACTGAGTATCTTCATTTATTTATGTCTTCAGTTTCTTTCACCAATGTCTTATTGTTTTAGTGTGCAGATCATTCATCTCCTTGGTTAAATTTATACCTTGGTATTTTTTTTCTTTTGATGCAATTATTAGTGATATTGTTTTCTTAATTTGGCTTTCTGATAGTCCTTTGCTAGTTTATAGAAATGCAACTTATATTTGTATATTGATTTAGTGTCCTGAAACTGTACTGAATTCATTTATTAGTTCTAACAGTTTTTCGGTGGACTCTTTAAGGTTTTATATATGTAATATATCATCTGCTAATAGATACAGTTTTACTTCTTTTTATGATTTGGATGTATTTTGTTTTTCTTGCCTAATTGCTTATGGCAAGGACTTACAATACTATGTCAAATAGAAGTGGCTAGACTGGGTATTCTTATCTTGTTCCTGATCTGAGAAGAAAAGCTTTTAGTTTTTCACCATTGATCATGATGTTAGTTGTGGGATTATCATAAATGGCCTTTATTATGTTGAGATATGTTCCCTCTACACCTATTTCATTGAGAGTTTTTTATGATGAATTGGTGGTATTCTCCTCAAAATAGCATTCCTTGGGTTAAAATGGAAAATTAACTAAAATGTAATGCAGCTTTATTTTATTGGAAAAGAGTTCCAGTAGCTCATGAGCTGCTTTTATTTTCTCCTAGGCATTACCTATGTGCTTCACCACCACCAGGTGAATAATGGTGTGTGGACCTTGCCTCTTTGTACTAAAAAACTGCCCCTCAGAGGGATACTTGACTGAATCTTTAGGTTTTACTACACATTCATATTTTCGCTATAGAAAATAGATGTATTTCTTGAAATAGTAATAGATTAATGATGAGTAATTCATGATTATAATACATTAAATAACATGTCATATAGAATAACTTTTTTTAATGCTAACATTAGGTACAACTTCAGATACCAGTCACTATACATTTTTTTTCATTTCCTATTCTGATTTAAAGAGAAACCTTGGCTACTCTCTGAGTATATTTTCCACCTTTTATCTAGCATATAGGCAAAGTTTGGAGTAATTGTCCCTTCAAACTTTGTTCTGCTTGTTGCCTGCTCCAATGAGGAAGTTAATTGTGATTGTATTTGCCATTTCTTTGTAAATGTTTATCAAATTTGTAAGACTTTGAATATAACTTAATTATCTTTTCTCACTCTTCCCTTTTAATTTTAGGATACAGAAATGGTTGATTTAGATTCAGACGGTCCTGGTACTTCATCTGGAAGAATGGTGAGTGAATAAATAAACTGCTAAGAAGAAAAATTTTCAGGCTTCCTGTGTCAGGGATCCCTAAGACCAACTCCACCTATTTGGCGAATTGCTATAAAGACTCACAAAACTCAGTGTATATACTTGTGATTCATTGCTAATTGCAGTGACACAATAAGGATATGCAACTGGATCACAGTGAAATATACAGAGGCATGGAGGAATCCATGCACAGGCTTTTGTATGCTCTCTCCCTTCTTTGAGGGCCCGTACAGAGCACACTCTTCCCCTGCAATGAAAATATAGCAAAATATATGTGATTAGAAACTCAGACCCCAAGGAATTTATTGGGAACTAGTTATGTAGACGCTGTCTGACTAGCACATGCCAAGATTCCAGACTCCCAGAAAGCAGGAAAATACAGGAAAAGTACAGGAAAGCAGGTGTTCAGTACAAATCATAATGTTTGTACAAACAAGAAATGGTTCAAGTACCAAATACCCAGAATGCCAACTTAAGTCCAACATTATAAGCAAGCCCTGCTAAAGATAGCAGCTTCATATCTGTTAACTCTGTTCTGTACACTTCGCCTCCATGGGAGTCAGACAAATACTTCTTTTATATAAGGAAAATTTACTTTGAAATACTGAAGGAAATCATATGAAAAGCATCAAATGGTAAGGGCTAGAATGACAACAAAGGATATAGCTAGCTAGCTAGCTAGCTAGATATTATAGATAGTTACACATATATATAACTAATAAATACATAATATATAAATATATACATAAAATGTATTATACATATGTTTCAATTTTGAGAAAATTATGATGCCATTGTCAAGTATACTTAATTAGCAGCAAATATTAAGGCATTAAGATTATTAACCTTGTAAAGGAAAAAAATGTTCCACTCTGTTTTATTTGTAGTTCAAATTTTCTTAAAATGAAAATTTAGAATACTAGAAATCATTCTATTCTATGAATATACTATCTAGTTTTTATTGTTTATATTTTTGTCAGGGAGAACGATGTCTAAACTAAGAAACTTAAATAGCAGCTGCTCTGTTACATAGATATACTAACATTAGGAAGACAGGAGAGAATCAATGAAGAGTTAAGGAAAGAGCTTTTAGATATAATTCTATCTAAATCTACAGGTCAAATGTCGTGGCAGAAGACAGTCTTTAAAGTGTAATCCTGATGCTTGGAGAAAACAATGCAAAGAACTGTTGAGCCTCATTTATGAACGTGAAGACTCAGAGCCATTTCGACAGCCAGCTGATCATCTTTCTTACCCAGTAAACCATACACTTGTTTAAATAATTACCAATATGTAATTTCCCGTAAATATACATGCTAAAATCTAATTACAAGTCACTTTTTCCCTTTTTTCCTTTCTTCCTTCTCTTCTTCCTCCCTTCCTCCACACCCTTTCCTCCCTTCCTTTCTCTTCCGTCCTTCTTTGTATATATTTAAATTGTGAAAGTGGGTAGTAGTATTAATCATGACTTTAAAATTCCTGTCATGTACTTTGTGTGTAAACCAAATTTGAATCTAAATATCTTTGCGATTCTTTTATTTTGGATATTTGTTTAGTAAGTTTCACTAACGTCTAATACACTTCTACTCACTAGAGACCCTTGGTAACAGACCCTTATGTCTGTTTAAATTATAGTAAATGTGTTATCCAATATGATTACTTAGAATAACCATTATATACCATGTTACTTTTCATCAAAGATAAAAACATAAGAACTTAGATTATAAGATTCCTTTTTTAAAGGAGTTTATCTGTTTATGTGTTGAATAACCTTTTACCATAGATAGCAAATCTATTTTAACATATTCAGAGAAAAGATATAGCAGTATTTCAGAAATACATCAGACCATCCTCTGAAATTAGTAAACATAAATATTTTCTGAATAAACACGTTTCAGTTGAGAAGAATATTCAAATAAGAAACAAAATTATATTCAACAAAGCTTGTTTTGTTTGTAGGAAGTTTGGTAGAATAAATTAATCTTGTGTTTCTTTCTCATAGTAGAGGAGAATGAGGAATGTAGAATTCCTTCATATTAAAGTATAAATCAAGAAAAACCAAATTCCTATGGATCTTTGAGCTTTAAACCATAATTGCATTGCAAGTATTGATATTTTGTTGTGGTGCTCTGGATATACAATATATCCTCTTTACCCTAATAGGGCCATCAGGAGCAAGAAGGAGAATCCTCCGAGTCAGTTGTTCCAGAAAGACAACAAGATCCATCTCTTTCTGAGGTAGACCTAGTTGTCTCTTAAAAGACATATAGTAGTTACTTTTGCATTGTTTTACTTTTTAAAATTTCCATACTGTAAATGAAACTTTTATAATTTGTAAAGCTGTTTTCCAATTCTTCTACTGTCTTTTTATCTTTAATTTTTTGGTTGTTTATATTTTGTTTTCAGGTGTGTTCTTTGTGGCGTCTTCATACATGCTTTTTTGTTTCTATAGATCTTGAGTTACTGTAGCAGAGTAGAAAACATCAATTACACAATATAATTATATCTGTATTGCAGCTGATTGTACCCATTGGGACTTCATTCAGCAAATTTATCGGGTCTTTTGAGTTTTGGTCATGTTAACAAGTTCCAACATTTTTCCTCTATGAAGATCTTTGTTTCATAAGCTGTGCTATGTTGGAATATACTTTTTTTTTCTTTTATAGTTTATTTTCAAGTTGGTTTCCATATAACACCCAGTGCTCATCCCTACAAGTGCTCTCCTCCATGCCCATCTCCCCCCTTCCCCTCTCCCCCTCCCTGGAATATACTTTTATTTAGGATTTAAGCAAAAAAAATAATTTAAGATAGATTAAAAACAATCATGGTTTCTTACACTTGGAAAAATATTTTCTCTTTTTTATAATAGTTTTCCTCTGCCCATTCTGTTGGTTTTTTTGGCTGCTTCTTTGAAAGAAATGCGGTTTTACTTAATAATTCTAAGTAGGATAAGGGATCTAATACTATGGTTTTCATTCCAAAACATTTATTTATTGATGGTTGTGTTACATATAAATTTTAGATAGTATTCCATATGATCACTGTAGACATATCCTAACTAGACTTGACAGATTTAGGCTAAAATAGAGTCTTCTCCCTCACCTAATCAAAATCAAACTAATTCTGAATTTATGAGACTGCAGACCTTCAATAGAGCTCAAGTGTCACATTCATTAAAAAGCAAAAAGATAGGAGCTAGGCACAGACATGGCTAGTTTGACTTTGACCTTCAACTAATGACATTTTAGGTAGATTGCCCTCATAGCTGGGAATATCTTGGAAATATGTAGCTACTCTGTGACATGGAACTATTTAATTATATGTGAATAATCCCATCTTCTACCTTCATTGAGCACTTTGCCAGGGAATTGAAGATTGCTTCAACCTTTAAACAAGAACTGGAATTCCATATGAATTCCATATTATGGACTCTGTAGGGATAAAGCCATTGGTTCTGCATTTTCTCTTCTGTCTCTTGAGAGAATCATATGGTTATCACTGTAAGGGTGAAGGCTGAGACCCTCCCAAAGACGCCTGATGTTTTCCTGAGCTACCAAAAACACTCTGTTTAAATGAATAGTTTTGGTTGGGGTAGTTGGCAGATTGAAAAGCAGTGTATTTATTTCATGGTAGATTGGTGATGCAAATCTCAGTACCATGTATTATGTAGTATTGTTACCCATACTGTGTATTTAATAACACATTCTTCTTTGTAGGATAATCCTGATGTTATAGACACTCCTATGGACTTCAGCACTGTGAAAGAAACTTTGGAAGCAGGAAATTATGGTAGTCCTCTGGAATTTTATAAGGACGTTCGCCAAATATTCAGCAACTCCAAAGCTTATACCTCTAATAAAAAGTCAAGGGTATGAAAAAACAATATTAGGTGGATAAATTATCTGAGCATTTACTAATTATATATGTATCAGGTAGTTTTCTTTCACCAGTTTTAAATTGCTAACGAAGTATGTATTACAATTCTGACATAGTTACTGAAGTTTGATTCTTTGTATCTTCTCTGAAACAAGTTTATTAGCTGTGCTGAAGAAAGATACATTTAGCATAGTCATTTTGACATTAAGCACTTCTTTTCTTCCTACCTGCCTCTTCATAACTCTTTATTAATACTTGTATCTTTCAGAGAGAGGTCAAAAAAGGAGAGGTAGTAATTTAAGTTCCCTTTAATATGTCCAATAATAATTTGATAAATAAAAGTGGTTCACATTATTTATATGAAATATTTGGATTAGCTCTGGGTGTTTGTTTCCTTTATTATAACAAATAATGAACCATATTGGAAAGTGGTAACAGTTTATTCATACTCACATTTAATACCTTCCCTGTGTTTTGTCAGAACGTAAATATCTTAAGAACAAAAAAGTAGTAATAAATTTTGGTTTTTATAATCACGGGGATCTGATTAACTTTTAAGTCAGTTGTGCACTAAGTATATATTTACCCACTTTTACTTCATATGAAATGAATTTTCAGTAATTTCTGCAGGTATAATTTTTCTACATTTGGTTTATTTACTACATATATACTTACATATGTTTATATACTCTTTAAAACCATAAGTTTTATATTTTGAAGCCTTTTTTCGGCTTATATATTATGAACATTTTCCCATGTCATTATGGCTCTTTGAAAACAGGAGTTTTAATGTCTCCTATACTTTTTTACTGTATGGTTATTTTATGTTATTTAACCAGTGTCCTGGTGCTAGAGATTTAGGTGCTTTCTAGTTTTTAACTTTATATGAATAATGCTGTGGCTTTCATTTTTAACATCTCTGAACATAATTATTTTGTGTGTGCAATTCGCTGGTATTTACTTAGAATAAATTCCCAGAAGCAAAATAATTAGTGAAAGGATAGATATATTTAATTTTGGGTACATAATGCAAATTGCTGTTTTAGAATGTTGTTCCAATTAAAATACTCACTGGCAGTGTATGAGAATCTTTTTTCTACCCTTCTTAACATTGGATATGATCTTTTAAAAATCTTTGTTAAGTTTTAGATGAAAATGGCATCTTATTTTAATTCTTTAGGAAGAGTTTTTCAAGTGTATGAAATAGCATATACATTCTGTCTGAAAGGATAATGCTGGTATTGGCCCAGGCATGTTTATACTTTTTACTTTTATATCATTAAAGTAGTTGGTTTCTACCTTTCAGATCTATAGCATGACACTGCGATTATCTGCCTTATTTGAAAGTCATATTAAAAATATCATCTCTGAATATAAGTCAGGAATCCAGAGTCAGAAGAGGAGAAGGCCACGGTACAGGAAACGTCTAAGAAGCAGCAGCAGTTCGTTGTCTAGTAGCAGAGCTCCTAGGTATATTACGCTGATGTAGCATTTTATGTTTTCAAGGCATTTGTGTATATTACCTCATCTCTTAAAGTTTATTGAATAGGTTGGGAAGATCCAAAGACCCAAATGATTTTTTTACGAACTCTTTGACTTGTGCAAAGTTGGAGTTGGTAACCTAAAGCTTTGTTTATGTGGGTTTTATTATGCCAAAAACTGATTTTTTTTATTTTAATTATTAAAATTTAACTTTGTCATATTACCAATTTGAAACATTTCACTTAAATTATAGGGCATTTCTTTGGTCAGCTTAAGAATTTGTATCATACTATCTTCATATATTGCTAACAGAAAAAAAAAAGTTCATTGTTCTATATTTTTAATTGTAGTCCAAAAGGGAAACAGAAACAAATGAAGTTGCAGCCTAAAAATGACCAGAATACCTCAGTGTCTTATGCCAGGACTAGCTCTCCTTTCTCGTCTCCTGGTAAATATGTCTATTGTTTTTGGTGTTCTGTATTTAGTTTAATACTGATATTAAGAATTTAGAAGAGGCAACATGGTTTATAGTGCAAAGAACAATGGATTTGGATGTAGAAAAGTTGTGTTTTCTTCCCAATTCTTCTCTTTAGCTGTGTGGCCCTGGGTAAGACATTAGGCCATTAGGATTCAATTGCTTCATTTTTAAAATGAAAGTGTTAAAACTGGATTAATTTTAAAATCTCTTAGTTTTAAAATTCTGTAGGGGCGTCTGAGTGACTCAGTCGGTTAAGCGTCCAACTCTTGATTTCAGCTTGGGTCATGATCTGCAAGTTCGTGAGTCACAGGGCTCTACGCTGACAGCACAGAGCCTAACTGGGATTCTCTGTCTCTGCCCCTCCCCCTCTCTTCCCCCCTCTCTCTTTCTCTCTCCCAAAATAAATTTTAAAAAGAAACTTATAATAAAAAAATAAAATTCTGTAACTATAATTTTTAACTCTATAAAATCTCAGAGCACTCATCTGCAACATATTTGGAAACATAAAAATTGAGGATTCATTATCTGGGGGAGGTGGTTTTTCTGATTTTCTGTGCTTGAAAACTTAATAATGTGATGAAACATTTGTTCTCAAAATATTCATATTTCCCTCTTCAAGCAACTTGCATTTTTGATGTTGGAATAAAATAACAGTGAGATAGAGTTTTAAAAACAGCCTGTTTAATTTTCCTAAAAACATGATACTTATAGTAATATCTTTATACTTATATTAATATTGCAATCTTTTTAAATATAAGTTTCAGATGCTGCTGAAGGCCTTTCATTGTATTTACTTGATGATGAACTGGATGGGCCATTTTCTTCATCAAGCTTCAGTGGTTATAGCCGAAGTGGAAATAGCCATGACCCAGGGAAAGCCAAATCATTTCGGAATAGAGTTTTACCAATTAAACAAGGTAGGAAAGAAATATGGACAGGGCATTTATTCTTTGTTCTCCTGTGATGGCAGATGAATCATTTAAAAACTGATGTATTTGGGTAGTAAAAATTCGCATGTCCTTACAGTTAATGACGATTTTAATGTAAAATAAATTTGAATAAAGTAGGGTTTCATACTTTAGTAGGAACAGGCCATTAGCAGATTTTGACTAATTATTCCGAAACATATTTTAGTCTTTTAAAATAAAATATTAAATGAGTAGGTAGGAAAAACTAAATAAGAGATATTTCAAAGCAAACGCTTTTTAAAACTTGAGATAGCCCTCAAAAATATAAAACTTATCTAAAGATGATTTTGGAATTTTTTCCCTTTATTACTAATATAGTTTAATATATGAAATATATATTTTATTTTCTATAAATTTTTAATGAAAGATTAAGTAGCATAGCCATTGTCGTTGAATTACCAAGAAACTTAAAAATAGAGTTTCTAAAGATTTATTTTATATTGGTTATGTGAAAAACATTGAAACGTGATTACTTTAAAATAATTAGTGCCTTTATTTTACCCAGTTTGTATCTTTATTCTCTTCTCTGATCCTGGTGCACATTGCCTACTCATGCCACTTTCTTTTTTTTTTTTCCTCCCCTTCACAAGCTATTAGAAAGTATAGCTTATACTTCTTGTTTCTATTTTTTTCCATCTAAAAATTCATTTATCCTTTTATAGTCTGGCTTCTGACCCCACTACTCTCCCAAAGTTGTCCTCTCCAGAATTACTAGTTCTCTTTAGTAACCAACCAGTGTTCTTTTCTTAGTCCCTGTCTCCTTGATTTTGTCTCTCATTACATACTTTTGAATACCTCCTCTAGTAACTCTACTACCAGGCTTCTGTAATGATTATCCTACATATCTGTTTTTCCTATATTTATGTATTTTCTGTTTCTTTTCTTTGGCCCTACTTACCTACTTTTTACTGTTCCTCACTGTTTTCTTGATTTGTTGGTTGGTTGGTTGGTTGGTTGGTTGGTTGGTTGGTTTTTTTGGGGGGGGATCTTCTACAAATAAAGGAATTTAATAGCTACATCAATCATCCTTATGGTGAGGACTCTCCAAATTCACATATCTATCCCTAATGTTTCTTTATTCTACCAGTCTCATTTCCAAGTGCTTCTTAAAATAATTGCTTTGGGTGTTTATCATCATCTTTCTGTCTCAAGCTTACTTCTGTTTCTGCACTCACTATTTTAATTAATGCCACCACCATCTTTCTAGTCACCCAAATTAAAATCTTAAAGTGTTCTTAGATTCTTCTTTTATCCTTCATATCCAGTCAGTTGCTTCGTTTTATGAATTCTACAACTCTTTAATACCACCCAAATCTCTTGTCTACAGTTTCTATTGCTATTACTTTAGTCTTTAGCCTACTATATTAGTCAGCTTGGGCTGTTACAATATGATACCACAGACTGGATGGCTTAAACAGCAGATACTTATTTTTAGCAACTTTATTGAGATATCACTGACGTATAGAAATTGTATATAATTGTAAAGTGTACTACTTGATGTTTCGATATATGTATACATTGTAAAGTGGTCACCACAATCAAACTAATCATAATATATCCATCATCTCTACATAGTTACCCTGTGTGTGTGTGTGTGTATGTGTGTGTGTGTGTGTGTGTGTGTTAAGAGTTAAGATCTCTCCTTTTAGCAAATTTCAAGTGTTCAATACAGTATTGTTAACTATAATCACCATGCTGTACCTTAGATACCCAGAACTTACTCATTCTGAATAATTTAATCTTTGTACCTCCCCTAGTCCTCTTTCCCAAGCCCCTAGCAACCACCATCCTGCTTTGTGGTTCTACAAATATGACTGTTTTAGAGTATATGTGTAAGTGACATCATGTAATATTTCTCTTTCTCTATCTTGCTTATATTGCTTAGCATAATGTCCTTGAGCTCCAAACATGTCGTCACAAATGGCAAAATTTCCTTCTTTTCAAAGGCTGAGTAATATTCCATTGTGGAGTATGAGTGTGTGTGTATGTGCATATCACATTTTTTACATTCATCAATAGACATATAGATCATTTCCATATCTTGGCTATTGTGAATAATGTGAACATGGGACTACAGATATATCTTCAAGATCTTGATTTTAGTTCCTTTGGTTCCAGAAGTGGGGTTACTGAATAAAATGGTAGTTCTATTTTTAAAAATTTTTAATGTTTGTTTATTTTTGAAAGAGAGTGAGAGTACAAGCAGGGGAGGGGCAGAGAGAGAGAGAGGGAGACACAGAATACAAAGCAAGCTCCAGGCTCTGAGCTGTCAGCACAGAGCCCAACACAGGGTTCAAAACCATGAACCGCGAGATCATGACCTGAGCCTAAGTTGAACACCTAACCAGCTGAGCCACCCCGGCATCCCTCTATTTTTAATTTTTTGAGGAACCTCCATAACTATTTCCATCATGGCTGTACTAATTTTCCATTTTCTCAACATCCTTGCCAACAATTGTTATCCCTTGTCTTTTTTTTTCCAAAGACAAGAGAACTTTGCCAGTAATATTTATTTCTATAAAACGAGGTGCATGTACAAAAATACCACCAAGGGCCCATATAGGTCAGACCTTTCCCATGTTCTGAATTTTCTCCCTCAGGGGCACTGTGCGTGAGACCTGGGAAGGATGAGGGGGTGCTGCTAAAGAGTGCAGATGGAGGATGGAAGAAACAGGACACAGACATGTGGTATTGCACCCCCAGCCACATCAGACACATTCTTGTCCTTTTTTAAAAAAATGTTATTTTAATTCCAGTTACTTAACATAGACTCTAGGTGTACAATATAGTGATTCAATAATTACATACGTCACCCAGTACTCATCCTGACAAGTGTGCTCCTTACTGCCCAACACATATTTAACCCATTTCCCCACCCACCTTGCCTCTGGTAACCATCAGCTTGTTCTCTATTAAGAGTCTGTTTCTTAATTGGTCTCTCTAGCTCTTTTTTCCCTTTGCTCATTTGTTTTGTTTCTTAAATTCTGCATATGAGTGAAATCATATATTTGTCTTTCTCTGGTTGCTATATTTCACTTAGCATAATACTCACTAGCTCCATTCATGTCATTGCAAATGGCAAGATTTCATTCTTTTTTATGGCTGAATTATATTCCATTCAATATATACCACATCTTCTTTATCTATGCATTATTTGATAGATACTTGGGCTCCTTCCATATCTTAGGGAGTGTTGACAATGCTGCTATAAACATAGGGGTGCATGTCTGCTTTTGTGTTAGTGTTTTGTATTCTTTGGGAAAATACACAATAGTATTATTGTTGCACCATAAGGTAGTTCTATTGATAACTTTTTGAGGAACCCTATTGTTTGGCACAGTGGCTGCACCAGATTGCATTACCACCAACAGTGGAAGAGGGTTCCATTTTTTCCACAACTTCATCAACATCCGTGTTTCTTGTGTTGGTGCCTTTAGACATTCTGACAGGTATGAGGCGATAACTCATTGTAGTTCTGATTTGCATTTCCCTGATGATCAGAGATATTGAGCATGTTTTCATGTGTCTATTGGTCATCTGCTGTCTTCCTTGAAGAAATGTGTTTATCTCTTCTACTCAATTTAATTGGGTTATTTGTTTTTGGGTGTTGAGTTTTATACATTCTTTATATATTTTCGATACTAAACCTTTATCAGATATATCATTTGCAAATATCTTCTCCTATTGAGTAGATTACCTTGTAGTTTTGTTGATTGTTTCCTTCACTGCTTTTTTATTTTGAGGTAGTCCCAATAATTTGTTTTTGCTTTTGTTTCCTTTTAATCAGGAGACATAAGTAGTAAGAAGTTGCTACAACCAATATCAAAGAGGTTACTGCCTGTGTTCTCTTCTAGGACTCTCATGGTTTCAGGTCTTACATTTAGGACTTGAATCCATTCTGAATTTATTTTTGTGTATGGTGTAAGAAAGTGGTCCACTTTCATTCTTTTACATGTTTATATCCAGTTTGCTCAACACCATTTGTTGAAGAGACTATCTTGTTCCCATTGGATATTCATTCCTACTTTGTTGAAGATTAATTGACCATATAGTTGTAGGATTGTTTCTGGATTTTCTATTCTGTTCCATTGGTCTATGTGTCTGTTTTAATGCCAGTACCATACTATTTTGATTACTAGAGCTTTGTAATATAACTTGAAAGTCTCTAATTTTGATGGCTCCAGCTTTGCTTTTTTTTCAAGATTCCTTTGACTATTCATGGTCTTTGTGGTTCCACACAAATTTTAGATTATTAGTTCTTTTATGTTTGTTATTAACTGTTGTTTGTATTTGGGTGCTCCTATGTAAGGTATATAATAAACATTTACAATTCTTTTATCTTCTTGTTGGATTGTTTCTTTATTGCCTATTGTCCTTCTTTGTCTCTTATTACAGTCTTTGTTTTAAAGTCTAGTTTGTCCGCTATAAGTATCACTACTTCAACTTTTCTTTGACATACATTTGTATACATACATTTGTATAGTAGATGTTTCTCCATCCCCTCACTGTCAATCTGCGTGTGCCTTTAGGTCTAAAATGAGTCTCGTTGTAGGCAGCTTATAGATGGATCTTGTTTTTTCATCTGTTCTGCACTCTGTCTTTCGATTCTGGCATTTAGTCCATTTATTTTCAAAGTAACTATAGATATGTATTTCATGACATTTTATTGTCTTTGTCTTTTTTGTGTTAATTTTTGTTTTAATTCCAGTATAATTAACATACAGTGTTTTAATAGTTTTTGGTATACCATACAGTGATTCAGCAGCTCTGTACATTACTCAATGCTAATCATGATAACTGTACTCTTTAATCCCCTTCACCTGTTTCACGCATCTCCTACCCACCTCCGCTCTGGTGACCAGTTTGTTTTCTATAGTTAAGTGTCTCTTGTTCTCTCTCTCTCTCTCTCTCTCTCTCTCTCTTTTCGCTTTTGCTCGTTTTGTTTCTTAAATTCCACATGTGAGTGAAATCATATGGTATTTGTCTTTCTCTGACTTACTTTTCTTATCATTTTACCCTACCTCCATCCATGTCATTGTAAATGGCAAGATTTCATTCTTTCTTATGGCTAATATTCAATATGTATAACACATTTTCTTTATCCATTCATCTGTCAATGGACATTTGGGCACTGGGCATAACATGGCTCTTGTAAATAGTGCTGCAATAAACATAAGGGTGCATATATAGATCCCTTGTAGTTTTTTAAGTGTTTATTTATTTTTGAGAAAGAGAGAGAGAGATGGAATGGGAGTTGGGGAGAGGCAGAGAGAGAGGGAGACACAGATTGCAAAGCAGGCTTAAGGCACTGAGCTGTCAGCACAGAACCCGACATGTGGCTCGAACTCAGAAACTGCAAAATAATGACCTGAGCTGAAGTCGACACTTAACTGACTGAGCCACCCAGGCACCCCTGCATAGATCCCTTTGAATTAGTATTTTGGTATTCTTTGGGTAAATAACCTAGTAGTGTAATTACTGGATCATAGGGTAGTTCTATTTTTAACTTTCTGAAGACATTCCATGCTATTTTCCACAGTGGATGCACCAGTTTGCATTCCCACCAACAGAGCAAGAAGGTTCCCCTTTTTCCACATCCTCACCAACACTTGTTTCTTATGTTGTGGATTTTAGCCATTTTGACAGGTGTGAGGTGATATCCCATTGACATTTTGATTTGCATTTCCCTGATGATTTGAGATGTTGAGTACTTTTTCATACACTTACAACAAACTTATTTTCTCACAGTTCTGGAAGCTGAAAGTCCAAGATCAAGGTGCCAATAGAGTGTCTCGTCAGGATTCTCTTCCTGGATTGCTAATATTAGGCTGCCTTCTTGATATGTCCTCACATGACTTTTTACTGTATATTCACAGATAGGAAGGGAGAGTGAGCATTGCTTGTCTCTTCCTTTTCTTATAAGAATACCAATTCTAGTGCTTTGGTGCCTACACTTATGACTTCATTTAACTTGAATGACTTCCTTAAAGGATCTGTCCCAAATACAGAAACATTGTGGGACACGGCTTTAACATAGGTTACTTTTATAAGTTTTTATTTAAATTCTACTCTGTTAACATAGTGTTATATTTGTTTCAGGTGTACAACATAGTGATTCAACACTTCCATACACACCCAGTGCTCATCACAAGTGCACTCCTTAATCCCCATCACCTATTTGACCCATCTATTCATCCATTGGCCTCTCTGGTAACACTCTGTTCTTTATAGTTAAGAGTCTGTTTCTTGGATTGCCTCTCTCTTTTCTTCCCCTGATATTCATTTGTTTTGTTTCTTAAATTCCACATATGAGTGAAATCATACGGTATTTGTCTTTCTCTGACTTATTTCACTTAGCGTATGTGCTTTCTAACTCCATCCGTGTCATTACATAAGTAACATTGCATTGTATATGTATACCACATCTTCTTTATCCATTCCATTCATCAGAAGATAGGAATTTGGACTGTTTTCATAATTTAGCTATTGTAGATACTGCTGCTATAAACATTGGTGTGCAAGTATCCCTTTGCATTAGTATTTTGGTATTCTTTGGGTAAATACCTAGTAGTGTAATTGCTAGATCATAGGTTAGTTCTGTTTTTTAACTTTTTGAGGAACCTGCATCTTGTTTTCCAGAGTGGTTGCACCACTTTGCATTACCAACAGTGCAGGAAGGTTCCCCTTTCTCCACATACTTGCTAATACCTGTTATTTCCTGTGTTGCTGATTCTGACAAGTGTGAGTTGATAATCTCACTGTAGTTTTCATTTGTATTTCCCTGATAATGAGTGATGTTGAACATCTTTTCATGTGTCTGTTGGCCATCTATATGTCTTCTTTGGAAAAATGTGTATTCATGTCTTCTGCCCATTTTTAAATTGAATTATTCATTTTGTGGGTATTGAGTTTTAGAAGTTCATTATATTCTGGACACCAAACCTTTATCAGATATGTCATTTGCAAATATCTTCTCACATTCCATAGGTTGCCTTTTAGTTTTGTTGATTGTTTCCTTGACTGTGCAGATTTTAATGTTGATGAAGTGCCAGTAGTTCATTTTTGCTCTTATTTCCCTTGCTTGAGGAGACATATGTAGTAAGAAATTGCTACAGCCAATGTCAAAGAGATTAACTACCTGTGTTCTCCTCTAGGATTTTAATGGTTTCCTGTCTCACATTTAGGTCTTTCATCCATATCGAATTTATTTTTGTATATGGCGTAAGAAAGTGGTCCATTTCATCTTTTGCGTGTTGCTGTCCAGTTTTATCAACACCATTTGCTGAAGATGCTATCTTATTCCCATTGCATATTCTTTCCTGCTTTGTTGAAGATGAATTGACCATATAGTTGTGGGTTCATTTCTGGGTTTTCTATTCTGTTCCATTGATCTCTATGTCTATTTTTATACCAGTACCATACTGTTTTCATCCCTTCAGCTTTGTAATATAACTTGAATCCCAGAACTGTGATGCCTCCAGCTTTACTTTCCTTTTTCAAGCTTGCTTTGTCTATTTGGGGTCTTTTGAGGTTCCAAAGAAATTCCAGGATTGTTCTAGCTCTGTGAAAAATGCTGTTGGTGTTTAAATGGGGATTGCATTAAATGTGTAGATTGCTATGGGTAATATAGACTTTTTAACGATATTTGTTCTTCTGATCCATTAGCATAGAATGTCTTTCCATTTCTTTGTTTCATCTTCAATTTCTTTCATGAGTGTTTTCTAGTTTTCAGAGTTCAGATCTTTCAACTCTTTCGTTATGTTTATTTCTATTTATCGTTAGTTTTGGTACAATTGTAAATGGGATTGTTTTCTTAATTTCTGTTTTTGCTGCTTCATTATTGGTCTATAGAAATGCAACAGATTTCTGTACATTGATTTGTATCCTGTAACTTTACTGAATTCATTTATCAGTTCTAGCAGTTTTTTGGTAGAGTCTTTCAGTTTTTCTATAAAGATTATCATGCCATCTGCAAATAATGAAAGTTTTACTTCTTCCCTGCTGATCTGGATGCCTTCTATTTCTTTTTGTTGTCTGATTGCTGAGGATAGGACTTCCAGTACAGTGTTAAATAACCATTGTTAGAGTGGACATCCCTGTCTTGATCCTGATCGTAGAGGAAAAGTTCTATTTTTCCCCTATTAAGGATGATATCAGCTGTGGGTTTTACATATATGGCCTTTATTATGTTGAGGTATGTTCCCTCTAAACCTACTTTGTGGGTTTTACATATATGGCCTTTATTATGTTGAGGTATGTTCCCTCTAAACCTACTTTGTTAAGCGTTTTTATCATGAATGGATGTTGTACATTGTCAAATACTGTTTCTGCATATATTTTAATGATTATATGGTTCTTATCCTTTCTTTTATTAATGTTGTGTATCACACTGATTGATTTGCAAATATTGAAATACGCTTGCAACCCCAGAATAAATCCTACTTGATCATGGTCAATGATTCTTTTAATTTATTTTCGGATTCAGTTTATTACTGTTACGTTGAGAATTTTTGTGTTCATATCCATCATCAATATTGGCCTAATATTCTCTTTTTTACTAGAGTCTTCATCTGATTTTGGCATCAACGTAATGTGTGTCTCATAGAATGAATTTGAATGTTTTCTGTCCTTTTTTTATTTTTGGAATACTTTGAGAAGTATGGGTATTAACTCTTCTGTAAATGTTTCATAGAATTCTCCTGTGAATCTATGAATCCATCTGGCCCTGGACTTTTGTTTGTTGGGAGATTTTTGATTACTGACTCAGGTTCTTTGCTGGTTATCAGTCTGTTCAAATTTTCTATTTCATTCTGTTTCAATTTTGGTAGTTTATATGTTTCTACGAATTTACCCATTTCTTCCAGGTTGTCCAGTTTGTTGGCATATTTTTTTTTTCATAATATTCTTTTATAATTCTGTTTCTGTGGTGTTGATCATTATTTCTCCTCTCCCTTTTGTGATTTTATTTATTTGGGTCCTTTCTCTTTTTGATAAGTCTGACTAGAGGTTTATCAATTTTATTAATTTTATCAGAGAACCAGCTCCTGGCTTCATTGATCTGTTCTATTGTTTTCTTTGTTCCTATGTAATTTATTTCTGCTCTAAGATTTATTATTTCCTTCCTTCTTCTGGCTTTAAGTTTCATTTGTTGTTGTTTTTCTAGCTCTTTCAGGTGTAAGGTTAGGTTGTTTATTGGAGGCATTTCTTGCTTCTTGAGTAGGCTTGTAGTGCTATATACTTCCCTCTCAGGACCTCTTTTGTTTGCTGCATCCAAAATGTTTTGGACTTTTGTGTTTTCACGTTCATTTGTTCCCATATATTTTTTCATTTCTTTGATTTTCTGGTCGACCCATTCATTGTTTAGCAGCATGTTGTTTAAGTTCCATGTATTTGTGGTCATTCCAAATTTTTGATTATTGTTTACTTCTAGTTTCATAGTGTTGTGGTCAGAATAGATGCACAGCATGATTTCAGTATTTTTGTATTTGTTAAGGCCTGATTTGTGACCTAGGGTGTGATCTATTCTTGAGAAATGTCCATGTGCACTTGAAAAGAATGTAAATGGTTCTGTTTTAGGATGGAATTTTCTTAGTATATTTGATAATTCCATCTAATCCAGTGTGGCACTCAAAACCATTGTTTCCTTCTTGATTTTCTTCAGATGCTCTGTCCATCAATGTTAGTGAAATGTTAATGTCCCCTACTATTATTGTATTATTATTAATTTTTTCCTTTATGTTTGTTATTATTTTATATATTTGGGTGATCCCATGTTGGGTGCTTAAATATTTATAATTGTGAGGTCTTCTTGTATTTTCCCCTTTATTATGATACAGTGACCTTCTTTATCCCATATTACAGTCTTTGTTTTAAAGTCTAATTTGTCCAATAAACATATTGCTACTATGGCTTTCTGTTGACTTGTGTTTGTGTGATAAATGTTTCCCCATCCCCTCACTTTCAATCTGCAAATGTCTTTATGTCTAAAATGAATATGTCGTAGGCAGTATATAGATGGGTCTTGTTTTCTTTTTTTTTCTTTATCCATTCTGACACCTTCTGTCTTTTGATTGGAGTGTTTAGTCCATTTACATTCAGAGTAATTATTGATAGATATGTATTTAATGATGTTTTATTACTTGTTTTGTCATTGTATCTGGAGATCTTCTCTGTTCCTTTCTTGTCTTTCTCACTTTTGGGCCTTACTTTCCACTCAGAGATCCCCTTTAATATTTCTTGCAGGGCTGGTTTAGTGGTCAGGAACTCCTTCACTTTTTGTTTGGGAAACTCTTTATCTCTCCTACTCTGAATGACAGCCTTGCTGGATAGAGTGTTTATGGCTGCAGATTTTTCCCATCCAGCACGTTGAATATATCATGCCACTCCCTTCTGGCTTGCCAAGTTTCTGTTTGTTGAGAAATCTGCAGCTAGCCTTCTGGTTCTTTCCTTGTAACTTAAGGACTTCTTTTGTCTTGCTGCTTTTAAGGGTTTTTATTTATCACTATATTTTGCCAGTATAATTATAATATGTCCTGATATTGTTCTGCATTTGTTGATTTTGATGGGAATTTTCTGTGCCTCCTGGATCTGGATGTCTGTTTCCTTTCAGATTAGGGAAGTTTTCTGCTGTTTTTCTGTCCCCTTTTCTCTCTCTTCTTCTTCTGGGACTCCTATAATACAATGGTTTTACATTTGATGGAATCATTAAGTCCTCTAAGTTTATTTTTGTGTTCCCTAATTCTTCTTTCTCTCTTTTTTTCAGTTTCATTATTTTCCATTATTTTGTCTTCTATATCTCTAGATTGTTCCTCTGCTTCTTCCAGCCTGCTGCTCATCGCATCAAACCTGTTCCAATCTCATTCATAGCATTCTTCATTTCTGAATGATTGTTTTTTTAACTCTTTTATCTCTGTGGTAAGGGTCTCCCTGAAGTCTTCCATTCTTTTCTGAAGCCCAGTGATTATCCTTATGATTGTTGCTTTAAATTTTTCATTAGGCATGCTACTTATATCTGTTGCACTGGTACTTGTGCAAGCTTGACTGAGAAAGGCAGTCTTGCCAGAGTGCTGTGGTGTGGGACTTGGTGTAAGCATGTTAGGAAGCCAGTATAGGCATTGTGCTGCTTCCTGCAGCTGGCTCTCTGTTTATGCTGAGGAGCTGGGGAGAAAAATGGCACCTGCCAGCTCTTTTGTTCCCTGAGAGGAGTCTCTGTGAGTGCTGCCTCTCAGTGAAACACTCTGAGAAGAGCAAATAATCTCCTACCTTTGTGCCCCAAGCATTTTCTAGATTGCTGTTTCCAAGCTGTCTGCCTCCAGGTTTTTTGCCTACTTCTCTCCAGGAGCAGCAAAGTGCCTGCCAGGCTCTATCAAGACAATCCTGGTGCCCTTTAAAACCGCAGGCTTTAGAGATGTGGTGTGATATGGGGGACGGGCCCAACCTGCAGCTGTGCTGGGACTGAGGCAAGCTTGACTGAAAAGGACAGTCCCACTATGTGCAGGGGTGTGAGGCTTCTCATAAACATGTTAATTAGCCAGAATTGAGGGTGCACTGCTTCCCACTGGTGGCTCTGTGGTTATGCTGAGGAGTAGGGGAGGGATGTGGCTTTAGCCAGCTCCTTTGTTTCTGGAGAAGCTTCTCTGTGAAAACTGCCTCTCAGGGAAGCCCTCCAAGGAGAGTGAATAATCTCCCCTATAAGTGTCCCAGGTGTTCTTCAAATCACTATTTCCTTGCTCTACCCCCAGGTTGTTTGCTTGCCTTCTCTCCAGGGGCAAGGCAGTGCCCTCAGGGCTCTATCCAAGCCAAGCCTGCTAACCTTTAAAACTCTTGGCTTTAAGCCCCACTGGTTGCAAGAACTCTTGAAAATCAGCCCCTCTATTTTCCGAGCCAGTGGTTTTAGGTAAATGTTCTCCTTTTGAATTTCCCTATATGCTCTACTCTTTCACACCTTTCTCTATGACCAAGATTCCCTCCTCTCTGTAGCACCCATGATCCTCTTCTCCTCTAAACCACATCTGGGCACTTCCCTACCTTCTTCAATGTGGCTTCTTCTCTCCCATTAGTTATGGAGTTTGTTCTGTCAGTCTTCAAGTGTTTAAGGATGATTTGATTGTTATCCGCTTGTGTTTGTGGGACAAGATGAGCCTAGGGTCCTCCTACTCTATTACCATCTTTCTCCAGAAAACCAACATATGTATTTTTTTGAGAGAGGAATATAATTCAGTCTATAATACCAAGACTATTAGACTAATCTTGTTGCTATGGTTATCATACAACCCTAGTCATTGTTCCCTCCAAGCTTTTCAGTCCACTCTCCTTTTTTTCTCCTACCTCACTAGCTGTTCCTTCTCAATTATCTTTGCTAGTTCTTCTTTATCTTTAGATGGTTGGAATATCCCAAGTCTCAGTCATCAGCCACCTTCTTTTTCTGTGTTTGCCCTCTGAATAAGCACCCTCAGTTTTCTTGACCCTAAATATCATCTCTTACTGAAAATTTCTAAAATTATATCTCCAACTCTGTATGAGTCTCCCCTGACCTCTTGACAGTTACATTATCTGATTTTTTTTTTCTACCAGACTACATAAACCTATTCCTCTCTCAGGGTTCTCCAACTTAGCAAAACATCTCTACCATTCAACCAGTTTCTCGGGCCATAAAACCTTGGAGTTGACCTTCATAGTAACTTAACTCTATATCCGATCCATCATCAATTCCTGTCAGTTCGAACCTTAAAAATAAAAGGTTGGTTCTGCTGGCTCCTCTAGGAGGAAATACTCCAAATCTAATCACTTCTCATCACCTCTGTTGGTACATCCATTATCATGTCTAACCTAGATGATTGCAGTGTCTCCCAACCTGTCTCTGCTTCTAATCTTCTCTGTTCTATAATCTGTTCTATGTAGAGCAACTATAGTGCTCTTTTAAAAATATAAATCAGATCCTGTCATTCTCTGTTTTTAAAACCCTTTACCACTGGCAGTTATATACCACAACTCTGTTTTTCTCTTCCACTCTAGTTACACTGGGTTTCTGTTTCCTCCAGTGGAATGTTCTTTTCCCAGATCTCACTTCATTTAGTTATTTTCTCAGATACTACCTCTATATGAAAGTCTTATCTAAAATACCCCCATGTATACACTTGAGTGTTTTATATTACCCTCTTTTCTTTTTCTTTATAGCATGTATCATTTCTTGAAATTCTATTTTTATTTACTTCATTGTCTATCAAGCTTTCCCCACTAAAATATAAATTCAAAGAGCAAGGACTTTGTCTCATTATTGCCTTATTTCAAACTTCAAGCAACATAGTAGGTAATCAGTAAATATTTGTTCACTGAGTCAATGAAATTATTTTGATACGTATTCATAGATAATTCTTTCTAGAGTTCAGGCCCTTGAGATTTCTGCCAAGCTTCATCACCACCCATCATTGCTCCATACTCTCCTCCCTGGCCCCATAAAAACACAGACAAAAATCAAAATTTTAGTGTCTTGGATTTCTAACAGATTTAAACTTATACTACAATACTCTCCATGATTTTATCCCATGTATCTTTGGGTGCTAAACATTTTTTGATAGAATGTTATTTTACTTTTGAACCTAAGTAACCATCTTCCGTGTCAAAGCTTAACTTTCAAAAATTATTCATCTTGATTTAGATCACTCCCTTGATGGACCCCTTACAAATGGTGATGGCAGAGAGCCTCGGACAGGAATCAAAAGAAAACTACTTAGTGCATCAGAAGAAGATGAAAGCATGGGAAGAGAAGATAAAGAGAAAAAAGAAACAAAAGAGAAATCACATTTATCCTCCTCAGAGAGTGGAGAGTTAGGATCCAGTTTAAGTTCTGAAAGTACCTGTGGTTCTGATTCTGATTCTGAATCAACTTCCAGAACAGATCAAGATTATGTAGATGGAGACCATGACTATAGCAAATTCATACAAACCAGGCCTAAAAGAAAACTCAGAAAGCAATATGCCAATGGAAAAAGAAACTGGAAGACAAGAGGCACAGGAGGAAGGGGCAGATGGGGCAGATGGGGTAGATGGAGTAGAGGAGGCCGAGGAAGAGGAGGCAGGGGACGGGGAGGTCGAGGAAGAGGTGCAGGTGCCACTAGAGGGAGAGGAAGAGGGAGAGGAGGAAGAGGTGCTTCTAGAGGAGCCACGAGAACCAAACGCGCACGTATTGTAGATGATGAATTTGATACCATGTTTTCAGGACGTTTCAGTAGACTGCCTCGAATTAAAACAAGAAACCAAGGCAGGAGGACTGTTTTATATAATGATGATTCTGATAATGACAATTTTGTGTCCACTGAAGATCCTCTGAATCTTGGTACATCCAGATCAGGCAGAGTGCGTAAAATGACAGAAAAAGCCAGGGTTAGCCATCTCATGGGATGGAATTATTAACAGTTAATAAATTTAGAGTAATTTAAAAAAATTTAATGGCCTTCTACTGCAGGGAATTTACTAGGAAATCTACAAAGCAAGTTGTGTGGGGACTTCTGCTTCCTTTCACATTGGTGCTTTTCCATTATGCCAGTATACATTTGTTTCAAGACTTTTGATCTCCACACTTCATTTACTCAAACAAGCCTTACTCATTAGGCCTTAAATTTAAAAAAATTCTGCCCACACACACACACACACACACACACAACACAACACAACACATCACAAACACACTACAGATTTACTACATTAAGGGAGCATTCAGCTTCTTAAGAGTGCATGACATTTTTATCTCAATGGAATATCCCTCTTTTGCTTTTGTATCACAGAAGTATAGCACCTTCTTACAGAGTTTTATATAGTTTGTTTTTGCCATTTTGATTCTTGTACCCAGTAATAATAACTTTTGCACAATACACCAATCCTATAGGCAGCTATTAAATGTTTACAGTTTCTATATTGTAAGAACGATCTGGATTATTTTACTCTTCCCAGGCCAAACTTTCAAGAATTGTACTGAACTGAAGTATATATTTATACTACAGTTTTTTTGGGGGTGGGGTATCTTGATATGCTTTTAATTGATTTGCTTAATTCATGTTAAAGGTGAGAAAGGGTTGGTGCCTTGTAAATATGTAGCAAATCTTTGTGGTGTGTCTTGATGTGTGCATTAACTTTATTAAAAAAGAACATTTGAGGTATCAATCTAGACAAGGTGCCAAATGCAAAAGTTTCTTGCATCCATTTTCTTTTTCCTATTATATTTTATTGCATTAATAGAACTTGTGTAGTTTAAAGAATAACTTAAACATTTGAAAAAATCCTCATCCACAAAGAATAACTTCTTTGAATAGTAGCTCAGCTACCTCTATTAACTACAACTACTGGAAACATTAAAGAAAATAGATGCTGTTATTCATTACTAAGGAAAATTAGAACAAACTTGGTAGGAATGAATACTCCTATGTTATAAGCTGAGAAGTTAATAATTGTATCAAAATAATAGTTGTAATTAAACTTTCATAAGTGTAGTATGCTGTACCTTAGGCTTTTCTTAGAAAATATTTGTGTAAGTAGACTTGGTCTACTGCTTATGTATCTCTGCTACCACTTACTATTTACAGCTGTGAGTGATTGGTTTTCATTTGAATTTTAAAATATAACAAAGCAGCTAGTTTGAATTGGAATGTTTTGGCTAGCAGATATTTTGAGTCAACTTTAATAGGTTTTGCTCATACCATTCCAAAGGGTTCTTCTCTTACAATCTTTTAGAAAAGAACCTCATTACACTGCACAATGATTTTTGAGTAATTATTTTGTAGATTAAAAAAAATCTTTAAATGCTTATGGTCTTGTTTACAGCAGTAGAGTGCACATGATTCCATAAGTAAGCTTGAGTTCCAAGATCAATTTTATTCCTCAAATTTGAGAGATTGCAAATTCACTAATTTGTTAAATACTTAGATTTTTAAGATGAGCAGGATAATACTGATCTCTGTTATTGTAACAGCAGATTTTACACTTAGATCAGACTTTGGGGATAAAAGAAACTTCTTAATGTATGCCTAGTAGTCCCAGGATATTTAAGCTAATGTGTTTGTTTCATGCTTCCAATCATTTTTTTGCATCTGAAAATCCTTAAGTGCAAAGGAAGGAGTACACACATAACTGCTCTTTTGTTTGGGTTTGGTGGGGGTTGTTCCTGTACTAACAACTTTAAACAGTTTTCACTTGCAGTAGAAATGGTGTTCAGGCTTTAAGAAAGTATTATTGTGAATTGTTAATGGAGCTAATAACTTCTGTTACTGAACAGTAGATCGAGCTGATTTTTTTGTTGTTGTAGTCTTGTTTTGTTTTGTTTTGTTTTGTTTTTTTCGCTAAACCAAAAGTACTTCTGGTTGTAACTCAGCTGACACTTTTAACCATACTATAGATTCAAAAACATTCACACTTGAAACTGTACATTTAATTTTTGCTAATTAGACTAATTTTGAATTTAGACTAAATTTGTGCTTATGTTTTCCTAGAATCAATAACACTTTGGCTTACCCTAATCAAAGTAACATATAGTTACTTAAATTCATGGATATACCCAAATGTGTATTATGTGTATCATTTTAGTGTGAAATTTTTTGTTGACATTCTTCTATGAAGAGATAACCTTTTCAGATGTAGAAGAATTGCCATTTCTGTGATTTTAGCTATCTCAAGCTTTATTTATAATTTATTTTGAATAATAAAAATGACACATTTATTTCCCATATGTCAAGATTTTCTAGGTTTAGATAATTAGAATAATGAGGCTGAAGACATTTTTAAGCACATTTTATATGTAGTGAAATACTGTGAAAATACTAGTGAACAGCATTTTGCTGTAATATTGATTTCAGTTATTAGGATTTAAAAGTCACCAGGGTATGTTAGATGAGCATATTTGCCATTTATTACAAAACAAACAGATATTTTCTGTTTGCATGCAAATTATTTTAATAAGTGTGAAAATAAAAGTTTGGAAGATAGTATTTTTACTTTTATATCTGAACATTTTCCCCCCAATTTATACTTTGCTTTTTTGTAATGCCACCTCCTGTGAATGTGTTGTAATTTGTATCACACTGAATATTTTACACTTTAGTTTTTTAGAGTACCTTTAAACCTAATTAATATCAGGTACAGGCATAGCAAAGCCAAGTAGGAAATGACCTGAAATTTTTGAGGGAAAGTATAAAACTTAAATGAGTTGCTAAGAAACACATGTGTGAGAACACACCTATGTATAACCTACTCCTATGCTGGATATTAAAGTCAGTGAACTATAATATTTCTCATGAATGCTAATAATCTTTTAATTCCCAGCTTTAAGATCTTAGCATGTATATCTGTTTATGAAACATAATTGTGTTTCTTCTATGTCTTTCTGTGTGTATCTCTTCCAGCAATAGGATGCTTTCCAAAACATTCAGTAGTCTATCAGCCTAAGAACTAAATTTGTGTGTGTGTGTGTGTGTGTGTGTGTGTGTGTGTGTAGAGTTTTTCCAACTTGACACACTTTGTCTCAGACATTAAAAAAGAATATTTTGTATGGAAGACAACTATATTCACAGTCTACCAATTCTTTGCCTCTGTTTAAAGCACTTAGCCTGTATATATACTGCTTGATCATCCACTTCATTATGCCTTATAGATAAACTAGGTTTTATCATGTACATGTGTCCCTCTTGTTTTTTAACTTATCCTTCCTTTATTTTTTTTCAGTTTCCCTTCCCAGAGATCAGGCTTGTGCTAGAATTCTTCATACAGCACTTTGTTTCACCCAGAGGCTAAGAAACCGAATAAAATTCATAAATCTTATGCTGCACAACTGTGTGCTCAGATATCTAATTCAGCCTTCTAACACTTTGAGATAGATTTGAGTGATTTATTATTTTGTTGTTTTTGTTATAATCCTATAGGTTGTCATCAGACAATAAGAGTGATTGAAAAGAAAAATGTGAATGCCACTTCTTAGTTTTTGATAAAAATTTTTTGATCATTTTTCAAAATTTGTACATTTGTGGTAGTGATAAACACCTTTATTATTTGCTTACATATCTCGGGAATTATTTTATGCACATTTACCAACTGGTACTAATCTTTAAAGTTGGAATTTTCACATCCACAGAAAGGAAACTTGCACCCTGTATGATTTTCAGTTTACTTTGATATCCAGCCTTTTAAACAATTACCAACATTTTGAGTTCCAAAATGAATAGTTCAGTTCTGGGGAAGGAAATGGAACTTGCAATTTAAAATTCATTGTTTTAAATATTAACCCCATCCCCAACAGTTTTCTGGTACATGAGCTTTATGAAAATTTTATTGAAAATAGAGTAAGATCACTTTAAGGTTTGTTTTAAAAATTAGTGTGAAAATATTTTCATGCTTGTTTGATTTTCATTTCTTAGTAAAGTTTCTTTACTAAGTTTTAATTATGAAGTTTACCAAATTTTGTTTAAATGCTAATATAAAGTTAATTTTTTTCCTGGTGCTGTATTTTGTGAACTATGTTACCCTCAAGTTTCTAGACATTTATTTCTTATATAGCCTTATTCTTGATTATTTTCTTTTCAAGCATTCCTCTCCTGCTTACTTTTATCCTTATTTCTCTTACTGCAGTGAAGACTGCACCTAATTTAGCATACTTCAACAAGACTAGCAATTTATGATTCACTGATGAGAGAAGTACAGTAGAAAGGCCCTGCAGTTTAGAGTTAAGGTGTGTTTATTTATATGTATGTCCATTTGTTATTCTTACACCTATCTTAATTAAGTCTATAATATGAGACTTTGACATATAAAAGCATGATAAGTATTTTCTAAAAAATAAAACTATTGATACATATAATCACCATTGGTAATTGACTTTTAAAATCACACACAAAAATATTTAGAAACCCAGTTGGGAAATGTGTTTTTACATATGTCACCAGATACACTTTAGGCAGTACTAGAAATGTTAAACAATACTGTGGTGATGGCAATCAGTAATTTATTTCTGTGTCCTGTAACTTACCATCTTTGTCTTTTGTAATCCCTTACAAAGTATTAACAAAACTGTACCTTATGTTTGTTCTTAGTATCCATAAATTTTAAGATGGAAAGTCATTGAGTTAATAGTTGATGTGATGTTGTATATGGACAAAATGTCCATTAAACTAAAATTCAGTAAAGAAAGGTAAACTAACTGGCTTGGTTTATAAAATATGTTTTGTTTGGCAGTTACCAGTCATTATAAGCAATTATCTTCAAAGACAAAAAACTGGACTAATTTGTTGCCATTCTTTATGGGATGTTTACAATAAAATTCCAAGTTGTTTGGAATCAATTGCACTCTTGCTGCTTTATGCCTTAACTCAGGTACTGGAGATAAATTAACAAGAAGAAAGAAATAAGGAGTTTCCATTCCATTAATGAGCTTCAGATATTTTAACATGTAACTCTTTGGCCTTTCCTTTCTTGTTTCTTTATTATATAATATTTTATTACGATTTTTTTATTTGAAAAACTAGAGTGCTTCTTATCAAGAAAACTAAGGTGGGTTTTTTTTTTGCCATTGAAGATATTCTTTAGGTCACTTTTAGTAATAAATGCCTTATTATTTTAAGTGTGGGCTGCTTGGTGCATTAAATAGCCTGCAAAGCTTTAGTCAATAAATAGGTTTCTAATGTTTTTATGGTTTATAAGTTTTAACAGCTAAGCTATGAATCCCTGGCATTTTTTTATTTATAATAATATTGCCCACAGAGGCTTAACTATATTATATATATATATGTGAAGAAGGAGAGAAGTAAAGTGAAAAGTAACTTTTGATCAGGAATCGAAAGCCCTAACCTGAACATATACTCTACTTATGCACTGGGAATTTTCTTTCCAGTGGCAAGAACTTCACTTGGTTCAAGGTAAGTAAACTGGCCAAAGACTGGACTGTATGTTTTATACATATATCATCTGTTTTGTGTATTCAGAATCAAGAAACAAGGTATTTAGAAAAAATGTCATCTTTGTCTTCTCACATGGTACCCTATGGCTATGAAAGTAACCCAAATTTTCACAATACTTGGAGAGTGAGACAAAGATACATTGTTTGATATTTGTATTTAGTTGCTTTATTGATTAAAGATAGCCCTATTAAAGATATAAAAGTGTACATTAAAAATTCTTTATTAGCAGGCTTTGCAAGTTTTCTGACTTCATCTGCTAGGTTTTTTTAAATAATTTTTATAACAAAATATTACAGCAGTATTCAGAAGAAGATCCATTTTTTTCCTAGTTGACAAGGTCAAGAACAAAGTACTCTCTACCCTCTTTCTCAGTTATATGCCAATATAATTTGTTATATAAATTATATAAAAATTTAAAGCTACTTGCCAAAAATTCACAAAATAAATTGATGTCGATAATATATTGAACCTGTGAGTTGGTTTTCTTGAGATATCTAAGCCCGTACACTTTACTTACGTTTGCTATCTTAGGTCTTTTATATTATTACTTAAAGGATATTTTATGGTACATATTGCTAGAAAAACAAATATATCATTAAATAAAATAAATTTTTTATGGTGTTAATATTTTCCTGAAGTTTTGAGGAAACATTTTTTTTTCTTTTTCTTTCCTTTCTTTATAACTTTAGATTGTTTTCCTTTGCCAGCTGAAGCAATTGCTTTAATAAAGTTTCCTCTTATCTGGAGATTACAAGCATCTAATAATTTTAACTAAGTCATTATTGACAAATTAAAGTTTGAGTTTGATATTTGAGAATTTTTAAAAACAACTTCCAAAAGCTAGTATCCTTTCATTAATGCATAGATTTCGAATTGTCAACTTTCTTGCTCAGCATCTTTATGATTCTCTTCACAGAATACATTTTGCAGTAAATATAGGAAGAAATCAAAACACTTCAAGTTGCTTGATTTAGGTTACTAATATTACTTGGTAGAATTTATTTTTAGGGGTCTTTTTGTGGTTGATTTTCTTTGTGTTACAATCCTAAATAGAATTTTTGTAGAAACATGTTAACTTATATTTGGAATTTTGTGTAGTCAAGTAATTTAAGGCAGTAAAACTTTCTTAAGGCTTTTTGTTGTTGTTGTTGTATGTGTTTTTTATCTTTTAAAAAAGTGAATATCATGGGGGCGCCTGGGTGGCTCAGTCGGTTGGGCATCCGACTTCAGCTCAGGGCATGATCTCACGGTTCATGAGTTCAAGCCCCACATCAGGCTCTGTACTGACAGCTTGGGAGTCTGGAGCCTGCTTAGGATTCTGTGTCTCCCTCTCTCTCTCTGCCCCTTCCCCACTCACACTCTGTCTCTCACTGTCTCAGAAATAAACTTAAAACTTTTTAAGTGAATATCATGTTAAAATGAGATTTCCAGCTCAAGTTGTATAATGGATCATTTTTAGGGAGATATTTTGTTACCCTTGAGTACTGTTAGGGAGATATTTTGTTACCCTTGGATACTGTTCATCTAAAAACAGTGAAGTGTGATGTTTCTGAATTATTTGCATTTATTAAATTTTAATTTATACATTAGAGCAAACCTTGTATCTAGAAACGTGTTAAATTTCTCTGGTCTGATTCTAGGGAGCAGAAAATATGCCCTTGACATTCTCATAGTCACATCACCAAGTAATCCTTTACATTTTAGATGTTCATTTTTATTGTAATTGTGGTTAGTAGTTTTCATGATAAAGAAAAATAGTATTAAGGAAAAATAATAGTTCGAGTTTATGGTAGATCCATTTTTGCTTTATAGTTGCCTCCAAAACATAAGACTGGTAAATACAATAAGTTTTCAACACTGTAAAAATACTAATCTTTTAATCACTTTGCTTATAATTATTCAAGGAGAAATTACCAGAGAACAGTCTGAGATGATGAGTCACATGTGGGGATATCCTTCACTGATACATTTGAGGATCTCCAGATACATACAGGGATCTCGTTCATTGAAGAAGATATTTACCAGCAGGAATTTGTAGCCCATATTTATATCAGTGATAAAAGATGGCTAAAGAAAGACTAGTCTGTCTCTTCCCAGACTTGCTTACTTGTTAATTGAACATTTACTCAATACCTTCTATGTGCCAAGCCCTGTAATTCTATAAAGAGCTTTAGAATTTACAAAGACCATCCCTCAAACATATTCTCAATCACCAGAATGCATTAGTAAATTCCATTTTTCAGATGAGAAAAATGAGTTTCAGTGAAATCAAATAATTTGCCAAAGGTCACATAGCTAGTAATAGAAAAGCCTTGATTCCTCCAGAATATCTACTTCCAGGTTTCAGTTTTAGCCTTTATATCTTATTAATGGGATAATGTCTGGTTCCATTTTCCTCCTTCCTGTTCTCCATGAAATGGAGACTCCAAAGTCATGCATGTGTATCTTCAATATCACAAGTAGAAAAATGAATGCAGCTCTTAAAGAGCATATATTTATACACATTTACACAAGGGTGAATGTCCAAGAAAAATGTAGAGAATTTACTCATATTTTTTATAAAGGTAGTAAATTTTATTTTTTTTAACTTTATACTTTATTGTCACCTTGGTTTCCATATAACACCCAGTGCTCTTCCCCACAAGTGTCCTCCACCATGACCATCACCCCCCTTTCCCCCTCCCTCTTCTGCCCTCAGTTTGTTTTCAGTATTAAGAGTCTCTCCTGCTTTGTCTCCCTCCCACTCCCTAACTCTTTTTCCTCCTTCCCCTCCCCATGGTCCTCTGTTAGGTTTCTCCTGTTAGACCTATGAGTGAAAACATATGGTATCTGTCCTTCTCCACCTGACTTATTTCGCTTAGCATGACACCCTCGAGGTCCATCCACTTGGCTACGAATGGCCAGATTTCATTCTTTCTCATGGCCATGTAGTATTCCATTGTATAGATAAACCACATCTTCTTGATCCATTCATCAGTTGATGGACATGTAGGCTCTATCCATGATTTGGCTATTGTTGAAAGTACCTCTACGAACATGTGCCCCTATGCATCAGCATTTCTGTATCCGTTGGGTAGATCCCCAGCAGTGCTATTGCTGGGTCATAGAGAGTTCTATTGATAGTTTTTTGAGGAACCTCCACACTGTTTTCCAGAGCGGCTGTACCAGTTTACATTCCCACCAACAGTGTTAGAAGGGTGCCCATTTCCCCACATCCTCGCCAGCATCTATAGACTTTTGAGTTGTTCATTTTACCACTCTGACTGGCATGAGGTGGTATGTCAGTGTGGTTTTGATTTGTATTTCCCTGATGATGAGTGATGCTGAGCATCGTTTCATGTGTTTGTTGGCCATCTGGATGTCCTCTTTGGAGAAGTGTCTCTTCATGTCTTCTGCCCATTTCTTCACTGGATTGTTTGTTTTTCAGGTGTGGAGTTTGGTGAGTTCTTTGTAGATTTTGGATACGAGCCCTTTATCCGATATGTCATTTGCAACTATCTTTTCCCATTCTGTCGGCTGCCTATTCGTTTTTTTTTTTTTATTTCCTTTACAGTGCAGAAGCTTTTTATCTTTTTTTTAAATTTAATTTTATTTAAATTCAAGTTAACATACAGTGTAGTATTGGTTTCAGGAGTAGAATCCAGTGATTGCTCACTTATATATAACACCCACTGTATGTGTCTCATCCCAATAAGTGCCGTCTTTAATACCCCATCACCCATTTAGTCCATCACCCCACCAACCTCCCTTCCAGCAACCCTCAGTTTGTTCTCTTTATTTAAGAGTCTCTTATGATTTGCCATCCTCTCTGTTTTTATCTTATTTTTTTCCCTTCCCCTGTGTTCATCTATTTGATTTCTTAAATTTCACATAAGAGTGAAGTCATATGAGATTTGTCTCTTTCTCTGGCTGACTTATTTCGCTCAGCATAATACACTCTAGCTCCATCCATGTTGTTGCATATGGCAAGATTTCATTCTTTTTGATTGCCAAGTGGTATTCCATTGTGTGTGTGTGTGTGTGTGTGTGTTTGTGTATGTATACATACACATAAATACCACATATTTATCCATTCATCAGTTGATGGACATTTGGACTCTCCATAATTTGGCTGTTGATAGCACTGCTATAAACATTGGGCTGCATGTGCCCCTTCAAATCAGCATTTTTGTATCCTTTGGATGAATACCTAGTAGTGAAATTGCTGGGTCTTAAGGTATTTCTATTTTTAACTTTTTGAGGAAAGTCCATACTGTTTTCCAGAGTGGCTGCACCAATTTACATTCCCACCAGCAGTGCAAAAGTGTTACATTTCTCTGCATCCTCACCTGCATCTGTTGTTTCCTGAGTTGTTAATTTTAGTCATTCTCACAGGTGCGAGGTCATATCTCATTGTGGTTTTAATTTCTTGTTTCTCTGATGATGAGTGATGATGAGCATCTTTTCATGTGTCTGTTACCCATCTGGAATAGAAAAGTGTCTATTCATGTCTTCTGCCCCATTTCTTTACTAGATTACTTATTTTTGGGGTGTTGAATTTGATAATTTCTTTATATATTTTGGATACTAACCCTTTATCCAATATGCCATTTGCAAATATCTCCTATTCTGTAGACTGCCTTTCAGTTTTTTTGATTGTTTCCTTTGCTGTGCAGAAGCTTCTTATCTTCATGAAGTCCCAGTGGTTCGTTACTGCTTTTGTTTCCCTTGCCTCTGGAAACATGTCTAGTAAGAAGTTGCTGCAGCCATGGTCAAAGAGGTTGCTGCCTGTTTGCACCTCTAGGACTTTGATGGTTTCCTGTCACATTTAGTTCTTTCATCCATTTTGAGTTTATTTTTGCATATGATGTAAGAAAGTGGCTCAGTTTCATTCTTCTGCATATCACTGTCCAGTTTTCCCAGCACCATTGGTTGAGAGACTGTCTTTATCGCATTGGGTACTCTTTCCTGTATTGTTGAAGATTAGTTGTCCATACATTTGTGGGTCCATTTCTGAGCTCTCTATTCTGCTCCATTGATCTGTGTGTCTTTGTGCCAGTACCATACTGCCTTTATCACTGCAGCTTTGTGATATAATTTGAAATCCAGAATTGTGATGCCTCCAGCTTTACTCTTCTTTTTCAGTGTAGCTTTAGCTTTTTGGGGTCTTTTGTGGTTGCATATAAATTTTAGGATTGCTTTTGTAGCTCTGTGAAAAATGCTATTGATATTTTTATAGGGATAGCATTAAATGTATAGATTGCTTTAGGTAATATAAACATTTTGACAATATTTATTGAATACCTTTACATGTCTATTAGCCATCTGGATATCTTTGGAAAAGAAGTATATTCATTGTCTTCTGTCCATTTTTTAACTGGATGATTCAGTTTTGGCTCATTAAATTTTATAATTTCTATATATATTTAGGATAACAAACCTTTATCAGAAATGTCATTTACAAATATATTGTCCCATTCTGTAGGTTGCCTTTTAATTTTGTTGATGGTTTCTTTCACTGTGCAGAAGTTTTTTATTTTGATGAAATCCCAAAAATTTATTTTTGCTTTGGTTTCCATTGCCTCAGGAGACATCTGGTAAGAAGTTGCTATGGCCAATAAGAAAGAGGTTGATGGCTGTGTAATCCTCTTGGATTTTTATGGTTTCAGCCCTTTCATTTAGGTCCTTAATCCATTCTGAATTTATTTTTCTGTTTGGGGTAAGAAATTGGTCCAGTTTCATTCCTTTGAATATTCCTGTCCAGTGTTCCCAGCACCATTTACTGAAGAGACCACCTTTCCAATTGGATATACTTTCCTCCTTCGTCAAAGATTAGTAGTCCATATATCTGCAAGTTCATTTCTGGATTATCTATTCTGTTCCATTGACCTCAGTGTCCATTTTCTGCCAGTACCATATTGCCTCCAGCTTTTTTTCTTCAAAATTACTTTGGCTTTTTGGGGTCTTTTCCAGATCCATACAAATGTTAGGATTGTTTGTTACAGCTCGGTGAAGAATGCTGGTGTTATTTTGATAGGGATGTCATTGAATGTGTAGATTGCTTAGGATAATATTTTTATAAATTTTTTATTTTTAACATATATTTATTCCTTTTTTCTTTTACAGTTTATTGTCAAGTTGGTTTCCATGTAACACCCAGTGCTCATCCTGAAAAGTGCCCCCCTCCAGGCCCATCACCCCCCTTCCCCTCTCCCCCTCACCCTTTAGCCCCCAGTTTGTTCTCAGTATTCAAGAGTCTCTCATGGTTTACCTCCCTCCCTCTCCCCAACTATTTTTACCCGTTCCCCACACCCATGGTCCTCTGTTAAGTTTCTCCTCTTACACTTTTGAGTGAAAACATATGGTATCTGCCCTTCTCTGCCTGACTTATTTCACTTAGCATGACACCCTTGGGTTCCATCCACGTTGCTACAAATGGCCAGATTTCATTCTGTCTCATTGCCATGTAGTATCCCATTGTTTTTTTTTTTAAATAAAGTTGGTTTGCATATAACACCCAGTGCTCTTCCCCACAAGTGCCCTCCTCCATGTCTATCACCCCCTTCCCCTTTCTCTCTCCCCTTCAGCCCTCACTTTGTTTTCAGTATTCAAGAGTCTCTCATGATTTGCCTCTCTCCCTCTCCCTAACTCTTTTCCCTCCTTCCCCTACCCACGGTCCTCTGTTAACTTTCTACTGTTAGACCTATGAGTGAAAACATATGGTATCTGTCCTCTGCCTGACTTATTTCACTAGCATGACACCCTTGAGGTCCATCCACGTTGCCATGAATGGCCAGATTTCATTCTTTCTCATTGCCATGTAGTATTCCATTGTATATATAAACCACATCTACTAGAACCATTCATCAGTTGATGGACATTTAGGCTCTTTCCATGATTTGGCTATTGTTAAAAGTGCCACTATGAACATTGGGGTACAGGTGCCCCTATGCACCAGCACTTATGTAGATCCCCAGCAGTGCTATTGCTGGGTCATAGGGGAGTTCTATTGATAGGTATTGGAGGAACCTCCCCACTGTTTTCCAGAGCGGCAGCACTAGTTTACATTCCCACCAACAGTGTAAGAGGGTGCCCGCTTCTCCAGATCCTCGCCAGCATCTATAGTCTCCTGATTAGTTCATTTTAGCCACTCTGACTGGCGTGAGGTGGTATCTCAGTGTGGTTTTATTTGTATTTCCCTGATGATGAGTGATGCTGAGCATCGTTTCATGTGTCTGTTGTCCATCCGGATGTCCTCTTTGGAGAAATGTCTATTCATGTCCTCTGCCCATTTCTTCACTGGATTATTTGTTTTTGGGGTGTGGAGTTTGGTGAGTTCCTTATAGATTTTGGATACTAGCCCTTTATCTGATATGTCATTTGCAACTATCTTTTCCCATTCCATGGGTTGCCTAATAGTTTTGTTTCCTTTGCAGTCAAGAAGCTTTTTATCTTGATGAGGTCCCAATAGTTCATTTTCGCTCTTGATTCCCTTGCCTTTGGGGATGTATTAAGTAGGAAATTGCTGCGGTTGAGGTCAAGGAGGTGTTTCCTGCTTTCTTTAGGGTTTTGATGGTTTCCTGTCTCACATTGAGGTCCTTCATTCATTTTGAGTTTATTTTTGTGTATGGTGTAAGAAAGTGGTCTAGTTTCATTCTTTTGCATGTTGCTGTCCAGTTCTCCCAGCAGCATCTGTTGAAGAGGCTGTCTTTTTTCCATGGAGACTCTTTCCTGGTTTGTGAAAGATTAATTGGCCATCCATTTGTGGGTCCAATTCTTGGTTCTCTGTTCTATTCCATTGGTGTATGTGTCTTTTTTTGTGCCAGTACCATACTGTCTTGGTGATGACAGCTTTGTGGTAGAGGCTAAAGTCTGGGATTGTGATGCCTTCCATGTTGGTTTTCTTCTTGAATATTACATTGACTATTCGGGGTCCTTTATGGTTCCATACAAATTTTAGGATAGTTTGTTCTAGCTTTGAGAAGAATGCTGGTGGAATTTTGATTGGCATTGCGTTAAATGTGTAGATTGCTTTGGGTAATAATGACATTTTAACAATGTTTATTCTTCTGATCCATGAGCATGGAATGCTTTTCCATTTCTTTGTGTCTTCTTCAATTTCCTTCATAAGTTTTCTATAGTTTTCATCATACAAATATTTTACATCTTTGCTAAGGTTTATTCCTGGGTATTTTATGGTTTTTTGTGCAATTGTGAATGGGATCAGTTTCTTGATTTCTCTTTCTGTTGCTTCATTATTGGTGTATAAAATGGAACCAATTTCTGTACATTGATTTTGTACCCTGCGACTTTGCTGAATTCATTGATCAGTTCTAGTAGGCTTCTGGTGGAGTCTGTTGGGGTTTTCCATGTAGAGTATCATGTCATCTGCGAAAAGTGAAAGTTTGACTTCATCTTTGCCAATTCTGATGCCTTTTTTTCCTTTTGTTGTCTGATTGCTGATGCTCGGACTTCCAGCATTATTTTAAACAACAGTGGTAACAGTGGACATCTGTTGTGTTCCTCATCTCAAGGGGAAAGCTCTCAGTTTTTCCCCATTGAGGATGATATTAGCTGTGGGCTTTCCATAAATGGCTTTTATGATGTTTAAGTAAGTTCCTTCTATCCCAACTTTCTCGAGGGTCTTTATTGGGATAGGATGCTGTATTTTTGTCAAATGCTTTTTCTACATCTATCGACAGGATCATATGTTTTTTTATCTTTTCTTTTGTTAATGTGATGTATCATATTGATTGATTTGAGAATATTGAACCATCCCTATAACCCAGGAATGAATCCCACTTGATCATGGTGGATAATTCTTTTTATATGCTTTTGAAATCGATTTCCTAGTACCTTGTTGAAGATTTTTGCATCTGTATTCATTAAGGATATTGGCCTGTAGTTTTCTTTTTTTGTTGGGTCTCTGTCCGGTTTGGGAATCAAAGTGATGCTGGCTTCATAGAATGAGTCCGGAAATTCTCCTATTTCCATTTTTTGGAATAGCTTGAGAAGAATGGGTATTAACTCTGCCTCAAATTTCTGGTAGAATTCCCCAGGGAAGCCATCTGGCCCAGGGCTCTTATTCATTGGGAGATTTTTGATAACTGATTCAATTTCTTGACTGGTTATGGGTCTGTTCAGGTTTTCTATTTCTTCCCATTTGAATTTTGGTAGTCCATGTGTATTTAGGAATTTATCCATTTCTTCTACGTTGTCCAGTTTGTTGGCATATAATTTTTCATGGTATCCCCTGATAATTGCTTGTATTTCTGAGGGATTCATTGTAATAGATCCATTTTTATTCATGATTTTGTCTATTTGGGTGGGCTCTCTTTTCTTTTTTGAGAAACCTGGCTAGAGGTTAATCAATTTTGTTTATTTTTTCAAAAATCCAACTCTTACTTTCATTGATCTGTTCAACTGTGTTTTTGAATTCTATATTGTTTATTTCTGCCCTGATCTTTATTATTTCTCTTCTTCTGCTGGGTTTGGTTTGCTCTTGCTGCTCTCCTTCTAGTTCCTTTAGGTGCACTGTTAGATTTTGTATTTGGGCTTTTTCTAGTTTCTTGAATTAGGCCTGGATTGAAATATACTTTCCTTGTAGGACTGCCTTTGCTGCATCCCAAAGACTTTGGATTGTTGTATTTTAATTTTTATTTGTTTCCATATATTGTTTAATTTCTTCTCTAATTGCCTGATTGGCCCAATTGTTCTTTAGTAGGGTGGTTTAACCTCCATGTTTTTGGAGGTTTTCCAGACTTTTCCTGTGATTGATTTCAAGTTTCATAGTTTGTGATCTGAAAGTGTGCATGGTATGATCTCCATTCTTTTATATTTATTGAGGGCTGCTTTATGACCCAGTATGTGGTCTATGTTGGAGAATATACCATGTGCACTCGAGAAGAAAGTGAATTTCCTAGCCTCAGGATGTAGAGTTCTAAATACATCTGTCAAATCCATCAGTTCTAATGTGGCGTTGAGGTCCATTGTTTCCTTAGTGATTTTCTGTCTTGTTGAGCTATCCATTTCTGTAAGTGGAGTATTAGAAAATCCCCTACAATTTATACAATCTTATCAATAAGATTGTTTCTGTTTGCGATTAATTGTTTTATATATTTGGGTGCTCCCGAATTCGGCATGTAGATGTTTATAATTGTTAGCTCTTCCCGATGGAGAGACCCTGTAATTATTATATAATGTCCTTCTTCATCTTTTGTTACTGCCTTTACTTTAAAGTCCAGTTTGTCCGATATAAGTATGGCTTTCTTTTGACTTCCAATCAATAGATATTTCTCCATCCTCTTACTTTCAATCTGAAGGTGTCTTCAGGTCTAAAATGAGTCTCTTGTAGACAGCAAATAGATGGATTTTGTTTTTTTTTTATCCATTCTGCTACCCTATGTCATTTAATTGGAGCATTTAGCCCATTTACATTCAGTGTTATTGAAAAGTATGGGTTTAGAGTCATTGTCTTCTCTGTAGGGTTCATGCTTGTACTGGTGTCTCTGGTACCTTGTTTTCCTTGTAAGGTTTCCCTCATAGAGTCCCTCTTAGAATTACTTGTAGGGCGAGTTTACTGTTGATGAATTCTTTCAATTTTTGCTTATTTCAGAAAAACTTTATCTCTCCTTCTATTCTGAATGACAGGCTTGCTGGATAAAGGATTCTTGGCTGCATATTTTTTCTGTTTATCACATTGAAGATTTCCTGTCATTCCTTTCTGGCTTGCCAAGTTTCAGTAGATAGGTCTGTAACCACTCTGATAGGTTTCCCTTCTTATGTTAGGGCCCTTTTATCCCTAGCTGCTTTCAGAATTCTCTCTTTATCCTTATATTTTGCCAGTTTCACTCTAATATGTAGTGCAGAAAGTCGATTCAAGTTACGTCTGAGTGGAGTTCTCTGTTCCTCTTGTATATCAATGTCTGTTTCCTTCCCTAGATTGGGGAAATTCTCAGCTATAATTTGTTCTGGTACCCCTTCAGCACCTTTCTCTCTTTCTTCTTCTTCAGGAATTCCTATGATACAGATATTGTTCCGTTTGTATCACTCAGGTCTCAAATTCTCCTTTCCTGCTCCTGGATCAATTTCTCTCTTTCTTGGCTTCCTCTTTTTCCATAATTGTATCTTCTAATTCACCTATTCTCCTCACTGCCTCTTCAATCCATGCAGTGGCCGCCTCCATTTTATTATGCACCTCATTTATAGCATTTTTTAATGGTCACAACTATTTTTAAGGTCCATAGTCTTTGTAGCAATCGTTTCTCTGATGTCTTCCATGCCGTTTTCAACCCCAGTGATTAATTTTATGACAGTCATTCTAAATTCTTGCTCACTTATGTTGCTTATATCTGTTTTGAGCGATTCTGTAGCTGTGACTTCTTCCTGGAATTTCTTTAGAGGAGATTTCTTCCGTTTCAGTATTTTGGCTAGCTTTCTGCCTCTTGTAAGTTCTAAAAGCTTGTTATGCACTCTGCACCTTTGAGTATTGCTATATTAAAAGAGGCTCATTGAATGTCCAGGGCCTGTCTGTTCAGGAAGTGTCCTTTTAATGGTGTCCCTTGGTCTCTTTTGTTGTGACTTTGGTTATTTTATTTCCCTACTCAGTGATATTTGGGACTCTCCACCATGTTTACTTTGGCTTGTTTTGAGGTACCCCTATGAGGCTGTCTTCTTAGTGGGCTCTGTCTCTTTTCCTCCCAGACTCTTGCGGTTCAGTGTCTAATGGCCTCAGTCCTTCCTGGTTTTGAGATACAGGCAGGGGAAAAAGTACGGAGCTCCCTACTTCTCCGCCATCTTGCCAGGAAGAACAACCTTTATTTATTTTTGAGAGATCATGAGCAGGAGAGGGGCAGAGAGAGAGGGAGAGACAGAATCCGAACCAGGCTCCAGGCTCTGAGCTGTCAGCACAGAGCCTTACGTGGGCTCAAACCCACAAACTGCTAGAACATGACTTGAGCCAAAGTTGGCCACTCAACCGACTGAGCCACCCAGGCGCCTCACTGTGAATAATATTTGTTCTTCCAATCCATGTGCATAAAATATTTTTCCATTTCTTTGTGTCTTCTTTAGTTTCTTTCATAAGCTTTCTATAGTTTTCAATGTACAGATCTTTTACCTCTTTGGTTGGGTTTATTCCTAGGTATCTTATGGCTTTTGGTGCAATTGTAAGGGGGACTCTCTGAGTGGAGGGGGAAAAAAAAGAAGACCAAAGCAGTAAAGACTACAAAGGACCAGAGAACATCACCAGAAACATCAACAGGTAACAGAATGGCATTAAATTCAGACCTTTCAATAATCACTCTGAATGTAAATGGATTAATGCTCCAATCAGAAAACATAGAATGGATTTTTTAAAAATCCAGGTACATCTATATGCTGCCTATAAGAGACTCATTTTAGGCCTGCAGATTAAAAAGTGAGGGGATATAGAACCATCTATCATGCTAATGGAGGTCAAAAGAAAGCTGGAGTAACCACACTTATATCAGACAAACTAGATTTTAAAACAAAGATTGTAACAAGAGATGAAGAAGGACATTATATCATAATTAAGGGGTCTATCCATCAAGAAGATCTAACAATTATAAATAATTGTGCCTCAACTTAGGAGCACCCAAATATATAAATCGATTAATCATGAATATAATCTCATTGATAATAGTACCGTAATAGAAGACTTTAATATGCCACTTAATAGCAATGGACAGATCATCTAAATAGAAAATCAACAAGGAAACAATGGCTTTGAATGACACACTGGCCCAGATGGCCTTAACAGATATATTCAGAACATGTCATTCCAAAGCAGAAGAATACACATTCTTCTCGAGTGCACATGGAACATCTTCAGAATAGATCACATACTGGATCACAAAGCAGCCCTCAAGAGATACCAAAAGATTGAGATCATACAATGTATATTTTCATATCACATTACAAAACTTGAAATCAACCACAAGAAGAAATTTGGAAAGCCCTCAAATACAGGGAGGTTAAAGAACATTGTACTAAAGAATGAATAGGTTAACCAGGAAATTAAAGAAGTTTAAATCATGGAAGCAAATGACAATGAAAACATGACAGTCCAATCCCTTTGGGATGCATTAAAGGCAATCCTAAGAAGAAAGTACATTGCAATTCAGGCCTGTCTTGAAACGCAAGAAATGTCCCAAATACACAACCTAACTATACAATTAAAGGAGCTAGAAAAGGAGCAGTAAATAACGCCCAAAGCCAGCAGAAGGGAAATAATAAAAATTAGATCAGAAATAAACACTATAGGAACAAACAAAAAATAGAATACATCAATGAAACTAAAAGCTGGTTTTTGAAAGAATAAACAAACTGATAAACCCCTAGGCAGACTTATCAAAAAGAAAAGAGACAGGGTCCAAATAGATAAAATCAAATGAAAGAGGAGAGATCACACCAACACCACATAAATAAAAAACAACTAGAATACTATGAAAATTATATGCCAATAAACTGGGCAATCTCAAAGAAATGGACAAGTTCCTAGGAACACACACTACCATAACACAAACAGGAAGAAATAGAAAATTTCAACAGAGAACCAGCAAGGAAATTGAATCAGTTACCAAAATTCCCAACAAATAAGAGTCCTGGGCCAAATGGCTTCCCAGGGGAATTCTGCCAGACATTTAAAGAAGAGTTAATACCTATTCTTCTCAAATTTCCAAAAAATAGAGATGGAAGGAAAACTTCCAGTCTCATTCTATAAAACCAGCATTACCTTGATTCCAAGACCAGACAAAGACCCCACTTAAAAAGGAGAATTATAGGCCAATATCCCGAATGAACCTGGATGCAAAAATTCTCAGTAAGATTCTAGCAAATCAAACTAAACAGTACATTAAAATAATTATTTGCCATGGTCAAGTGGGTTTTTTTCTTGGGATTTTTTTTCAGGGCTGGTTCAATATTCACAAATCAATCAATGTGATATACCACATTAATAATAAAAAGGATAAGAACCATATGATCTTCTCAATCGATGTAGAAAAAGCATTTGACAAAATACAGCATCCTTTCTTGATAAAAAAAAAACCTCAAGAAAGTAAGGATAGAAGGAACATACCCCAGCATTGTAAAAGCCATGCATGAAAGGCTCACGGCTAATATCGTCCTCAATTGGGAAAATAGAGCTTTTTCCCTAAGGTCAGAAACATGACAGGCATGTGCGCTCTCATCAGTGTTGTTCAACATAGTAGTACAAGTCCTAGCCTCAGCAAGCAGACAACAAAAAGAAATTAAAGGCATTGAGATTGGCAATGAATTAGTCAAACTTTAACTCTTCACAGATAACATGATACAGAAACCCAAAATACTCCACCAAAAAACTGCTAGAACTGTTTCGTGAATTTAGCAAAGTTGTAGGATATAAAATCAACATACAGAAATTGGTTGCATTTCTATACACCAATAATAAAGCAGTAGAAAGAGAAATCAAGGAATTTACTCCTATCTAACTGTGAGGATTAATTCTTCTAGTCATGTACACTAACTGCTTTACAGTACATGATACAAAACTTGTCAGTTATTGCTACCTTCCACATTCTACTCTTTTGCTAGTTGCAAAATTGAGAATTTGTTTTCCCTTCTCAATTTAGATGGGTTTTATGCACACTTTTCAAAGAATGCAGCAAGGTTCCTGACTTAATCCAAGAGTTTTAGTTTTGGGGTTTTGTTTTGTTTTGGGGTGTTTTTAGCATTCTTTGAACTACCTCTAAGCTTTACTCATTACTTAATTTGTCACTCTTCCTTTGTACCCTCATTTTATAAATTTGCCCCAAATCCAAAATTTCCAGGGTAAATAAGACCATATACCCCTCCTTCTTTAATATCATTTTAATGAGAGGGATTTTTTTCCTAATTAAGACTTTGGGGCAGGGGAAGTAGTTGGTGGGGTTTGACTAGTCCTGTAAATACAGCAGAACTGCATTTGAATCCCTGCTTTTGAATTGTATAACAGTTCTCTCTAAAATATATGGGATTATTATTGGAAAAAGTTTCAAGTAATTTAACTCAGGATCCAGGTGTTTATTACATGGTACATTTCGATTATCTTAAGGAGTACAGTTTTGCAATGGGTTTTGAAAAGCCATTAGGACTGTTCAAGTTATATTTGGTTCATGGAATTTATATTGGTCTCATTCATATTTCACAATGTCACCTTTGCTAACCAACTTCTACTCATTCTGATTGTCATCTAAGAAATAGAAATGTTGGTTTCTAGCAGACTATTGAGGGTTTTTTTTTAATCAACAAAGATTGTTCTAAAAAGTAAACAGGGAGTAGAAAATAGAGTATTAATTTTCTCTGAGTTTGCTGCCTAATTCTTAGTAAATCAGTTCTACCTTATTTGGGACTTCAATATAGAGTTTATTTTTCTAGTTAGATAGACCAAGTCAGGTTTGGCTAACTGATTATATCTATTGTAATCTTTGCTTGCATTAAAAATATATATAATCTAGAAATCTGTGTTGGAGTCTTGTGCTGCAGTTAAACACCGTTTTGTGACCTGGCCTGTATGTTTGACAATGTGTATTTCGATAAAAGTAGCCTGACACGGAGTCAGATATTGTGGTTATGGTGAAGGGTAAGGAGAAATGGAAAGCAAAGGGGAAACTTTCAGTTCTAAGGTCCATCTTAACTAGAGAGAGAAAGTAATGAGGTTTGGAGGGTTAATGCAGAATGAAATCCCTTAGTGTTCAGGGTTTGGGTGTCAAGCACAGGAGCTTCAGAAGCAGGTTAGGGGAAGCCCCACATTTTTGTTTTTTGAGGGGAGAAGGGTTACAAAGGGATCATTGATGGTGATGGTGGGATTTTAATGTCAGAATTTCTGTATTAGTAATAATAGTTCACATTTCTTGAGAGCTCAACACTTTTGGGAAAGTATTGTTAGCCCCATTTTGGAGATGAGGAAACAGGTATGGAAAAGCAAAGAAAGTTGCCCAAGATAATAATAAATGGCAGGATTTACACTCAGATATGTTTACAAAGCTCATGTGCCTAACTATTATCACACATGCCACTTCCCATTGGGCTAGTTTTAGTCCTAGCTCTGTCAGAGTCGAGTGCCTTTGACCACAATCCTTTACGTTTTTGGGTTCAGTTTTTAGCTACACAAAGCTGAAGTTAATTACTAAGTGATTTCTAAGATCCTTATCACTCTATTGTTTTAAATTTCTTGCTTATCCTTTCTTTATGCATCTTCCTAATTTCTGAAACATACTTCCATTGGAGGCTTAATTTTCTTCGAAATTTTTTTCTCAATTTTTTCTGTTTTAATTTCAAATGTTGTAAACTTTGAAAAGTTTCACCCACATAAATCAATTACAAGTCATGATAAACCCTACATCTACCAATTAAAGTTATTCATTTGGAAACAAATGTCCATTTTGAACTGCTTTAAGAGGTTTCAGTTTTCACAAAGGAACACTTTCAATATGCAGTTTAGGAAGTGTAAAAAAGGTAATTAGAAATATTGCCTCCTAGGGGTGCCTGGATGGCTCAGTCAGTTAAGCATCCAATTCTTGATTTGGACTCAGGTCACAATCTCACAATTTGTAAATTAGAACCCCATGTTGGGCTCTGTGCTGACAGCATGTGGAGCCTGCTTGGGATTCTCCTCTCTGCCCCTTTCCCACTCTCTTTCTCTCTCTTGAAACAAAAATATTGACTCCTAGCAATGGCAATGTGAGGAGTCACTCCGCTCCACTCCACTGACTTCTTGGTGGAACTGGTGAAAACTATTAAAAAACAAAACCTCTACAGATGGCCCTAAGGACAAACAGCAAGTAGAAAAAATAAATCTGTCTAAGAAAATCTGAAATTTCTGTAAGAAAGATGAGAATCTATGGTATTTGAACCAAAACCAAGACTGTTCTCTTCCTATGCCATCCCAGGTCAGCAACGTAGAAAATTTGCCTCAGTAAGGCATAGCTTTTACTGAGGCCAAGTTCAAATGAGTGTGGTTGATGGGTGGAAGCTCCCTTCTTCTGCCCACCCCCTGTCTCATGGAATGGAAACTCTACTTTAGTGTTATGGACTAAGAAGACTGATGCCCTGATCACATTTGCCCCAGCTCATGATATGATGGTCTATGCCTGGAGAAAACCTCAGGCTTCTCCTGTGCCCCCCACTGAGTGTTCAACTCCTAGAGTGAGTGTGTCACTCATAGAGAAACATGCCATTATCTCCACCACTGGTTTGAGCCCCAGCTCAGATTTTGCCTAGTGGAAGATACAGGCCATAAAAAGTTTCTAATGTCTTCCCAAAAGAATGGAATTTATTTGTCTGAGTCTTCTCGAGAACAGTTGAGAGAGTGTGGTGAAAGGCCAGTAAAAGGAGATTCAAGAAATTGGCTTAACTGTAGGGAGGCTAGTTTGCAAGAGAGAACCAGGGCATAAGGCAGTTGACAGGAGCCCTCCTAAGGTCAGAACAAATAATCAAACGCTGACCTCAAAAATGTTAGTTTGCAAACCAATTTATACCACAGGGACTTACTGAAAACAACTGAGTAATCAGACTGTAATTAGGGGATCTTATCAGCTGGATGCAATCAGAAAAAGAAAGAGACCCTTTCACAAACCACTCTCATCCCAGGGTGATTATGGGTATACCAGAAACTGAAGCTCCTTGAGGAACAACATTAGAGTCTTGACACTGTGGGAAGAGAAATAGACCTCACTAAAATAATCTAGCCATTTACTTAAGAAATAGACATGCAAATAACAACAAGCCCTGGGTGGGGAAAATCAGTACCCACAGTTACTACAAGACATTATTTGAAACATCCAGTTTCCAACAAAATAATTATGAGACATAGAAAATGAAAACTAAAATGTCAAAAGTAAATCTAAGCATATAAATAACATTAAATGTGAATGGATTAAACAGTATAGTCAAAAGGTAGATATTCTGGACTGGGTAAAAAAACAACTATATGTCATTTACAGGAGACATTTTAGATTTAAAGATACACATAGGTAGAAAGTAAAAGGATGACAAAATGTGGAGAGGGTATAGTAAATATAAGCAAAAGTAGATTTTAAGACAAAAACTGATTAGAGATAAAGAGATTCATTTTATAATAAAAGGACCAAGTCCTCAGGGATTGGTTTATAAACAATTATAAACATAAATGCATCTAATAACATCCCACAAATACATGCAGCAAAAACTGAAAATGGGGGAGTAGATAGTTAAATGATAATGTTTGAGCACTCAGTACCCCACTTCCAATAATAGGTAGAAAAACTAGGGAAAAAAATCGAAGATGCAAAAGGCTTGAACTGCACTATTATCCAACCAATCCTAATGGACATATAGAACGCTGTATCCAATAACAACAAAATACACATTCTTCTGAGATACACATGGGATATTCTTCAGAATATACTATATGCAAAGCCATAAACCAAGTTGTGATAGATTTAAAAGGATTGAAATCATGCAAAGTATGTTCTCCCTTTATAGTGGAATGAAATTGGAAATCAACAATAGGAGGTAATTGGAAATTTTACAATTATGTGGAAGTTAAACAATTCTCTTCAATAACCAATTAATCAAGGGGCACCTGAGTGGCTCAGTCCGTTAAGTATCTGAGACACTTGGTTTTGGCTCAGGTCGTGATCTCACGGTTTTGTGAGTTCGAGCCCCATTCTGGGCTCTGTGCTGACAGTGAGGAGCCTGCTTGGGATTCTCTGTCTCCCTCTCTGCCCCTCTCCTACTTGCGCTGTCTCTTTCTCTCTCAAAATAAATAAATAAACTTAAAAAAAAAAGATACACGTGGTCTGCACCAAATGAATTTTAGAAAAACAAAATTGATCAAGAGAAATTATAAGGGAAACTACAGAATACACTGAGATGAATAAAAATGAAACATACCAAAACTTAAGAAATCAGCAAAAGCAGTGCTCTAAGGAAAATTTATAGTTGTAAATACATATATAAAAAGGGAAGTGGGGCGCCTGGGTGGCTCAGTGTGTTAAGCAGCCGACTTCAGCTCAGGTCATGATCTCATGGTTGACGAGTTCGAGCCCCGGCATCGGGCTCAGTGCTGACAGCTCAGAGCCTGGAGCCTGCTTCAGATTCTGTGTCTCCCTTCTCTCTGCCCCTCCCCCACTCATGCTGTCTCTCTGTGTCTCAAAAATAAATATAAACATTAAAAATTTTTAAAGGAAGAAAGCTCTCAAAATAATAACCTAATCTTCTACCATAGGAAATTAAAAAATAAGAAAACTAAACCCAAAGCAAGCAGAAGGATGGAAATAATAAAGATTAGCATGGAAAGAAGAGAAATAGAGAATAGAAAAAATGAGAGATAATGAAACAAAATACTCTATGAAAAGATCAATAAAATTGAGAAACCTTTAGCTACACTAAGAAAAAGAAAAAAAATAGACTCAAATTACTAAACTCAGAAATGTAAAACAATATATCACTACCCACCTTACACAAATCAAGGATTTTTAGGGAATACTATGAGCAATGGTATATTAGTCTGCTAAGTCTGCCATAACAAAGTATCACAGACTGACTGGCTAAAAAGTCAAATTTATTGTTTCATAGTTCTAGAGACTGGAAGTTCTAGATCAAGGTTCTGGCAGTGTTGGTTTCATCTGAGTCTTCTCTTTTTGGCAGACAGCAGCCTCCTCAGTGTTTTCTGGAATGGCCTCTTTGTGACATGCATCCCTGATGTTTCTTCCTCTTCTTAAGAGGACACAAATCATATTGGATTAGGGCCCCACCCTTATGACCTCATTTAACCTTAATTACCTCCTCAAAGAGGTAATTAGCTTTACAATCCCAAAAGGGATGGTATTATGAGGTGGTACCTTTGGGAGATAATTAGCTTTAGATGAATTCATGAGGGTGGGGCCCGGTTCTTTGTAAAAAGAAAAAGAGACTGGACCTTGCTCTCTATGCCATGTTCGGGATACGAGGAGAAGATGGCTACCTGTAAGCCAGGAAGAGAGCCCTCACCAGATTTTGAAATGACTAGTATATTGATCTTGGACTTCCTAGCCTTCAGAACTGAGAAATAGATGTTTGCTGTTTAAGCTACCTAGTCTATGCTATTTTTGTTATAGCAGCCTTAACTGACAAAAATGTTGAATTCATAACATCCCATAAAGTAAACCCCAGTCCTAGATGGTTTCACTGGTGAATTCTACCAAATAGGCAAAGAAAAATTAAGTGATTCTTCAAAAATTATCACAGAAAATAGAAGAGAAAGGAACACTTTCCAACTCATTCTATGAAGCCATTATATAGATACAAAAACATGACAAAGATATCACAAAGAAAACTAAAGACCAGTATTATTTATAAGTATAGGTATAGAAATTGTCAAAAAATACCAGCAAATCCATTAACATATAAAAAGGTATATACACTATGATCAAATGGGATTTATCTCAGGAAAGCAATTTGGTTTAAAATCTGAATAACAATGTAATATATTATACTAATAGAAAAAAATGAAAACCACATGATCTTGTCATTAAAATTAGAAAACTCTTTGACAAAATTCAATATCCTTTCTTAATAAAAAATGTGTAGCAAACTAGGAATAGAAGAAAACTATCTTAACCTGATAGAGTATATATGAAAAAGTAATATATATACTCTATTATCCACAAGTAATAGACTTAGTAGAGAAATACTGAATACTTTCTTATTAAGATGAGGAATAATACAGGGTTTCCACGTTGCACTTAAGTTCAACATTTTCCTAGAGGTCCTAACACAAACATTTAGTCAAGGAAAATGAATAAAAGGCATTCAGAGTGGAAAGGAAGAAGTAATATTATCTCTATTTGCAGATTACATTATTATATATTGAAAATCTTAAAGAATGCATGTAAAAAGCATTAGAACACGTGAATGCATACAGCAACTTTGCATGATGCATGATAATAAATATGTAAAAATCAGTTATATTTTTGTACACTATCAGTTAAAAATCTAATAAAATCAAGAAAACAATTCCATTTATAATAGCATCCAGAAGAACAAAATACTTAGTAATAAGTTTAACAAAAGAAGTACAGAACTTGTACACTGAAAACTATAAAATGTTGAATGATATTAAAAAAGACCTAAATAAGTGAATGATATCCCATCATGTTCATGGTTTGAAAGACAATATTAAAATAGCAGTACACCCAAATTGGTCTACATATTCAACACAATCTCTATCAAAATCTAAACTGGATTTTTTGCAGAAACTTAAAAAATTTCACGTGGAAATGCAAGGGACCCAGAAATGCCAATATAATCCTGAAAAGAACAAAGTTGGAGGACTCACACTCCCCAATTTCAAGCCTTACTAAAAGCTACTATAAGTAACACTATATGGTACTAACATAAAGATAGACATATAAGTCAGTGGAATGAAACTGATAGTCCAGAAATAGACCATGCATCTATGATCAACTGATTTTTGACAATGGTGCCAAGATGGGGGAAAGAATGGTTCTTTAAACAAATAGTGCTGGGATAATGGAATATCCACATGCAAAAGAATGAATTTAGAACACTACATCATACAACATAAAAAAAATAACTTAAAATGGATCAAAGACTTAAAAGTGAAAGCTAAAATTATAAAACTCTGAAGAAAACCTAGTTGTAAATATTTGTTACCTTAGATTAGGCAATAGATTCGTAGATATGACATGCAAACCATAAGCAACCAAAGAAAAAATAAACTGGACTTCATCAAAATTACCACTTTTGTGCTTAAAAGGACATTATCAAGAAATTAGAAAGATATCCAGAGAATAGGAGAAAATAGTTTCAAATCATATATATCTTAAGGGCCTAGTATCCAGAATATATATAAAGGACTATTACATCTCAACAACTGAAAGTTATATAAGCAGCCCAATTTAAAAATGGCCAAAAGATTTTAATATTTCTTCAAAGAACATAAACAAATGGCTTATAAGGACATGAAAAGTTGCTCAACATACCAGTCAGTACAGAAATGCAAGTCAAAACCACAGTGAGATGCTACTTTCCATTTAATAGAATGGCTATGATAATAATAGACAATAACATATATTGGTGAGGATGTGGAATAATCAGAATGCTTATACATTGCGAATGAGAATGTGTAATTGTGCAGCTGCTTTGGAAAACAGTTTGGCAGTTCTTTAAAAAGTTAAACATAGACTTTCCATATTCTGGCTATTCCAGTACAAGGTATATGCCCAAGAGTATGGAAAACACATGTTTAAACAAAAACGTTTACACAAAAGTTGACAGCAGTATTATTCATAACACAGCCAAAGTAAAATCCCAAATGACCATCAACTAGTTAGTGGATAAACAAAATGCTGTATACTAATACAGTGGAACATTATTGAGCCATAAAAAAGAAAGAAGTACTGTTAAAACTGCTAAAACTGAACTTAAAATTATCATCCTAAGTGAAAAAGCCAATCACAAAGGCCACATATTAAATGATTACATGTGTATGCAATGTCCAGAAAAGGTAAATCTATAGAGACTGAGAATAGATTAGTGGTTACCCAGGGTTTGGGAGGAGAGGCTGGGATGCCGTGTCCTAAGGGATGATATTTTTATAGCATCATAAAAATGTATTATAATTAGATTAACATAATGGTTGCAAAACCCTGTACATGTACAAAAAATCATTGAATTCTAAATTTAAAGTAGTGAACCTTATGATATGAAAATTGTATCTCAAAAAAGTTGTTAAGAAAATATAGGGTGCCTTGCCACTGCACGGATTGAAGAGGCAGAGAGGAGAATAAGTGAATTAGAAGACACAGTTATAGCAAAAGAGGAAACCGAGAAAAAGAGAGAGAAATTAAAACAGGAACACGAAAAGAGAATTCGAGAACTGAGTGATACAATCAAACGGAACAATATCCGTATCATAGGAATTCCCGAAGATGAGAAAAGAGAAAAAGGTCCTGAAGGGGTGCTGGATGAAATTGTATCTGAAAACTTCCCAAATATGGGGAAAGAAATGGACATTGAAATCAAAGAGGCACAAAGAATCCCCATAAGACGTAACTTGAATCGACCATTGGCACTACATATCATAGAGAAACTGGCAAAATATAAAGACAAAGAGAGATTTCTGAAAGAAGCTAGGTATAAAAGGGCCCTAACATATAAAGGGAAACCGATCAGAGTGGTTACAGACCTATCTAATGAAACTTGGCAGGCCAGAAAGGAATGGCAGGAAATCTTCAATGTGATGAACAGGAGAAATATGCAGCCAAGAATCCTTTATCCAGCGAGCCTGTCATTCAAAATAGAAGGAGAGATAAAGGTGTTCCCAAAGAAACAAAAATTGAGAGAATTCGTCACCACCAACCCAGCCCTACAAGAAATCCTAGGAGGGACTCTATTATGTAGAGGTTAAAAACCACCCTACTAAAGAATGATTGGGCCAATCAGGCAATTAGATAAGAAATTAAAAAATATATGGAAACAAATGAAAACGAAAATACAACAATCCAAACTCTCTGGGATGCAGCAAAGGCAGTCCTAAGAGGAAAGTATATTGCAATCCAGGCCTGTTTCAACAAACTAGAAAAAGCGCAAATGGAAAATCTAACAGAACCCCTAAAGGAACTAGAAGGGAAACAGCAAGAGAACCCCAAACCCAGCAGAAGAAGGGAAATAATAAAGATCAGGGCAGAAATAAATAATATCGAATCCAAAAAAACAGTTGAGCAGATCAATGAAA
>CM053579.1:51304564-51328741 GCA_028646485.1 Cryptoprocta ferox
AAATAAGTCAGGCAGAGAAGGACAGATACCATATGTTTGCACTCATAGGTCTAACAGGAGAAACCTAACAGAGGACCATGGGGAGGGGAAGGAGGAAAAGAGTTAGGGAGAGGGAGGGAGACAAAACACGAGAGACTCTCGAATACTGAAAACAACCTGAGGGGGGAAGGGGAAGGGGGAAAGGTAATGGGGGGTGATGGTCATGGTGGAGGTCACTTGTGGGGAAGAGCACTGGGTGTTATATGGAAACAAACCTGACAATAAACTATAAAGTTTAAAAAAAGAAAAGAAAAGAAAATATAGGGTGCCTTAAATAGGGGCAGGCCAATAAAACCAGATTTTATTTAAAAATGAAAAAGTCTTTTTTTTTTGGTGATCTTTTGGGTTTTCTATATAGAATATCTTGTAATCTACAAATAGTGAAAGTTTTACCCTTCCCTTGCTGATTTGGACACATTTTATTTCTTTTTGTTGTCTGATTGCTGTGGCTAGGATTTCTAATACTATGTTAAATAATGGTGGTAAGTCTGGACATCCCTGTCTTGTTCCTGACTGTAGAGGAAAACATCTCAGTTTTTCCACATTGAGGATGATATTAGCTGTGGGTTTTTCATATATGGCCTTTATTATGTTGAGGTATGTTCCCTCTAACCCTACTTAGTTGAATGATTTTATCATGAATGGATGTTGTACTCTTTCAAGTGCTTTTTCTTCATCTATAAAAAGGATCATATGGTTCTTATCCTTTCTTTTTATTAATGTTGTGTATCACATTGCTTGATTTCGAAGACATAAATGAAAAGGCATTCCATTGTTCATAGATCAGAAGAACCATCCTTGCAACACCATAATAAATCCCACTTGATGGCTATGTATGATTCTATTATACTGTTGGATTTGGTTTGCTAGTATTTTACTGAGAATTTTTGCATCCATATTCACCAGGGATTTTGGCCTGTAGTTCTCTTTTTTTTTTCAATGTTTTTTATTTATTTTTGAGAGACGGAAAGAGACAACGCGAGCAGGGGAGGGTCAGAGAGAGAGGGAGACACAGAATCTGAAGCAGGCTTCAGGCTCTGAGCTAGATGTCAGCACAGAGCCCGACGCGGGGCTCGAACCCACGAACCATGAGATCGTGACCTGAGCCAAAGCCAGACGCTTAACCGACTGAGCCACCCAGGCGCCCCTGTAGTTCTCTTTTTCAATGGCATCTTCATCTGGTTTTGGTATCAGGGTAGTGCTGGCATCATAGAATGAGTTTGGAAGTTTTCCGTCCTTTTCTATTTTTTGGAATAGTTTGAGAATAGGTATCAACTCAAAAGACTCCACCAAAACATTACCACTGATAAATGAATTCAGTAAAGTCACAGGATACAAAATCAATGTAGAAATCTTTTGCATTTCTATATGCCAATAAGGAAGCAGCAGAAAGATATCAATAATGAAGCAGCAGAAAGATAAATTAAGGAATAAATCCCATTTACCACTGCAACAAAACCCATAAGACACCTGGAATTAACCTAACCAAAGAGGTGAAAGACCTGGACTCTGAAAAGTATAAAACACTGATAAAAAAAAATTGAAGACATAAAGAAATAAAAAGGCATTCCATTGTTCATAGATCAGAAGAACAAATATTGTTAAAATATCTGTACTACCCAAAGGAGTCTACACATTTAATGTAATCTATATCAGAATATCAACAGCATTTTTCAGGCCTAGAAAAAACAACCCTAAAATTTGTTAGGGTTGACCCCAAATTGCTGAAGCTACCTTGAACAGGAAAAGCAAAACTGGAGGCATCACTATTCTGGATTTCAAATTACATCACAAACCTGTAGTGATTAAGGCATTATGGAACTGGCACAAAAGCAGATACATAGATCAATGGAACAGAATAGAAAACCCAGAAATGAACCCACAACTATATGGTCAATTCATCTTTGACAAAGCAGGGAAGAATATCCAATGGGAAAAAGACATTCTGTCTAACAAATGGTGTTGGGAAAACCCGACAGAATCATGCAAAAGAATGAAACAGGACCACATTCTTTTTTTTTAAGAATAAATTTTATTTTTATTTTTATTTTATTTTATTTTATTATAATTTATTGTCATTGTTTTTATATGTCATTGTCATATATTTATTGTTGGGATGGGTGCTCATCCCAACAAGTGCCCTCCTCCATGCCCATCACCCATTTTCCCCTCTCCCCCACCCCCATCAACCCTCAGTTTGTTCTCAGTATTTAAGAGTCTCTTAGAGTTTGCCTCCCTCCCTCTCCTTAACTATTTTTCCCCTTCCCCACCCCCATGATCCTCTGTTAAGTTTCTCCCATTCCACATTTGAGTGAAAACATATGGTCTCTGTTCTTCTACATATGGTCTCTGTTCTTCTCTGCCTGACTTATTTCACTTAGCATAAGTGAACCCTGGAGAACCCTGGAGTTCTGTCCACGTTGCTACAAACAGCCAGATTTCATTCTTTCTCATTGCCATGTAGTATTCCATTGTATATATAAATGACATCTTCTTTTTTTAAATTTTTTTAATTTTTATTTATTTTTGAGAGAGAGAGACACAGAGTGTGAGCTGTCAGCACAGAGCCTGATGCGGGGCTCGAACCCACGAACTGTGAGATCATGACCTGAGCCGAAGTCAGCCGCTTAACCAACTTAGCCACCCAGGCGCCCCTATAAACCACATCTTGTTGATCCATTCGTCAGTTGATGGACATTTAGGCTGTTTCTATGATTTTGCTATTGTTGAAACTGCTGCTCTGAACGAAAGAGGACCACATTCTTATACCATACAAATAAATTCAAAATTAATTAAAGACTAAATGTGAGACAAGAAACCATTAAAATCCTATAGGAAAACAGAGGAAGTAATCTCTTTGACTTTGGCCAACGCAACTTCTTTCTAGATATGTCTCCTGAGGCAAGGGAAACAAAAGCAAAAATAAACTTGGAAATTCATCAAAATAAAAAGCTTCTGCACAGCGAAGGAAACACTAGAAGACAAACTAAGCATGGGAGAAGATATTTGCAAATGACATATCTAATAAAGGGTTAGTATCTAAAATATATTAAGAACTTTTCAACCTCAACACCCAAAAAGCAAATAATTCAGTTTAAAAATGGGCAGAAGACATAAATTTACATTTTTCCAAAGAAGACATACAGATGGCCCACGGACACATGAAAAGATGCTCATCATTACTCATCATCAGGGAAGTACAGATCAAAACTACAATAAGATATCACCTCACATCTGTCAGAATCGCTAAAATCAACAAGACAAGAAACAACAGGTGTTGGCAAGGATCTGGAGAAAGGGGAACCCTCTTGCATGTTGGTAGGAATGTAAACTGGGACAGCCACTCTAGAAAAAGCATGGAGTTTCCTCCAAAAGTTAAAAATAGAACTACTCTAGGACCCAGCAATTGCACTACTAGGTATTTACCCAAAGAATACAAAAATAATAATTTAAAGGGATACATGCACACCAATGTTTATAGCAGCGTTATCTACAATAGTCAAATTATGTAATGAACTGAATGTCTGTTGACTGATGAATAGATATAGAAGATGTGGTCTATCTATCTATCTGTATATATATGTCACAATAGAAAATTGCTCAGTCATCAAAAAGAATGAAATCTTGCCATTTGCAATAACATGGGTGGAGCCAGAAGGTATTATGATAAGCAGAATGAGTCAGTCGGATAAAGACAAGCACCATATGATTTCACTCATATGTGGACTTTAAGAAACAAAACAAATGCACATAGAGGGGAAAAAAGAGAGACGCAAACCAAGAAACAATTATAGAAAACAACATGATGGCTACCAGAGAGGAGGTGGGTGGGGGGAAGGTGATGGGGGATGGGTTAAATACATGAGGAGGATTAAGGAGTGTACTTGTGATGAGCATCAGGTATTGTATGTAAGTGTTGAATAACTAGATTTTTACCTGAAACTAATATTACACCATTTGTTAACTAACTTCAATTTAAATAAAATCTTTAAAAACTTTAAAGGGTTTTTGTTTAATAGGTAAATCATGTTTCTCTAATCCCTTCTCAATATTTTTTCTCCCACTCACAATAAAAAAAAATCAGAACAAAAGTGACAAATTAGAAGAATGTCCTTTCCTGCTAGTAATTTACCACTGTCATCCCAATTCCATATCTTCTACCCAATCAGAGTCAACTACCAGTAATAGTGTGAAAGAAATATTAGTGGTATCCAGACATAGGTGTGTGGAAAAGAGTAATGGGTTCCTGGCTAATGCAAATAATTTCCTCAATGATATTTACTTCTGCATGTTCAGACCCAGGCCAAAAAGACTTAAGTGGTGGGATATTAACCTGAGGATATCATTATCATTTATTTGCAAAAAGGAGGCTTATTCCCATGACTAGGAAGCTACTTTGAATTGTGACAAGAGCCATTTCCATATCTAGTTTCCTGGGGAATACAGCAGGTTCATCACATGCAGCAACATCAAAGCCTTCTTTGATAGGTTGTTCCTGTATTCCATCCTTTAGAAACACTGTGGGGAGGGTCCTCATTCATCATGTGATGTGGTGATGTGAGATTGCTTATGAGCCTCGTCAAACAGATGAGGTATTTCTTCAAGGCCCACACACTTCAATTATCCCTCTGGTTATTATGAATGCCAGTCCTTTACTAAGGTCACATTTTGACCTTCCAAATCTCATTGTTCCTTTCTTTCTCCTGAACCAGTACAGGAAACAGTTTGATGAAATGGTAAGGAAGTTGCCATAAAAATGGCAAAACCCCACTGACTGTCCAGATTCCTTTTCTCTAACTCCAAATCCTATTTGTTTCAAAGAATAGGGATTAGCTGGAAATGATGAGGCCTTTAAGTTTCTATTGTAATTAATAAATGGGTTACTTCCACCCTTGGCCCTAAGTGTCTCAGCCTTGACCCCTAAAACCATAAAACCATATAATTTAAAAACTCTTAAAAATCAAATACCCCATTTTCTCCTATTACAACGTAATTCATGTGAAAGCATTACAAAAATGCAGCATTATCACTAAACCATTTTGCTTTCTTTTCATCATTAATGTCTGAGTTCATTTCAAACATAAATTTCTAGTAAAAAAAAAAAGGTACAGTGATATGATCATTTATGGGACTTATAATAGATTTACTTCCAATGGCTTGTCCTCTATCACAGGAGTTGGGGAATTGTCACTTAATTCTCATGTGAAATTCTGAATCAAGATTTAGAATTTTTATGGTAGATTAAATATTTTGGTTAAAGTATGTGGTACTTTAACCATATTGATATCAATTTATTGATCTAAACTGAGCTGAGTATAAAAATCTACATTCCCTATAGTGACTTATATGGGTCTTACACATGGGTCTACACTTATAAGTACCTTAAATCTGGCATATGTGTACCTCTCCTCTTAACCTCATGGCCTTTGTACTTTCTTATTCCCTCTGCCTGGATCATATTTTGCATAACTGTCATTCAGGCATCAGCTCAAATATTATCTCTTCAGAAAAGTCTTCCCTAGCCATCTTATCTAAAGAATAGCCCTTTTCCATCTAGTAATCATCACTATTTGGAATTATTTTTGCTTATCTGTGCTTTGTCTTGTGGCACAAGACTGGAAACTTCATGCAAAGGACCATCTCTCTCTTGTTAATCTAGATTAGCTGGCATATTGTAGGTTTGCAGATAAATATTTCATTTAATTCTTGATCCTGCCAATATGTTGGTAGCATTATCTTTTAGAAACCAGTACATCTAAGGATACTCCCTTCCAGCATACTTATTTTTGTCACATTCACTGATATTAGCAATAATAATAGAATAGTCCAAGTATCCTTGATTTTGTTTTATGCATCCACCAGTTCTTTTACACATTCTGTACTGGGGGTAGAAATAAATAGAACACATTTTATTTGTACCACAAAGTCACTTCAGGTAAAAGAGAAATTGTGGGAATCTACTCCTGAAGCCAAGAGCACACTGTATACACTGTATGTTAGCTAACTTGACAATAAATTATATTTAAAAATAAAATAAAATGTAGAAATCTTAAAAAATAATAAAAGAGAAATTGTGACATGATACTATAAGTTGGTCATTAGTACAATTTATTAATTGGTTAAGAAAAATACACATGTTTAAAATTATGCTTTAGGAAACTCAAGGCCTTAACCCTGAGAAGAGGGCATGTAATTATTGATCAGGAGCAATTCCCCCTTAAAAAAATAGCATGATAAATTAGTCTTATTCTTTCAACTTTTGAAGGCAAATGTGCCTAAATAAATGTCAGAATTGCTATTATATTAGGGCCTTGTCAAAATAAGGTAGGTAAGATACACAAAAAGGAAGAGATTCCAAAGAAATACACTTACAACACAAAATACCTACATGCTAGCATTAACTGTCAACAATAACTTCAACACACTGAAGTGTGTGTGTGCGTGTGTGTGTAGGTGTGTGTACAAGAGAATCTTTATTATAAACAATGAAAAAAAAGTTGATTATAAACACCAATATTTTATGAAAAAACATTTTAACTAGAAGGAAAATCTTTTTTGGTAGTGGTGAATAAATTGTTTGGAAAACACATCTGAAATTATAATCCAATGCTTTTAATGTTTATTTTTGAGAAAGAGTGTGTAAACAGGAGAGGGGCAGAGAGAGGGGGTGGACAGAGGATTCAAAGCAGGCTCTGTACTAACAGCAGAGAGCCTGATATGGGGCTCGAACTCCTGAACCATGAGATCATGGCTTGAGCCGAGGTTGGACACTTAAACAACTGAACCACCCAAGCACCCCTAATCCAATCCTTTTAAAGAGACTTCAGGAGGAGCTTGGGGAAATGTTGGTGTTGGAGGACCCTGAGATCACACCATCCCATGTTTTCAACTAGATATGATCCACATACAAGTCAATAAACCAGAGAGTGATCTGAAGACTGGAAGAACAAATCCATAATTAAATATAGAGAGGAAGATGCATCTGAAAGTTTAGGAAGGTCAGAAAGGCAGAGGGAGGCTACCTGCAAGAAGGAGGGAAATGCACATGTAGAGAGGGCCGAGAAATGGGCCCTCAAACCAGGGAGCTCACCCAGGGAAGACCAATCCTTATAAAATTTGGCTTTAAACCTAAAGGGGCTGAATTCCAATTGTAAAACCAGTGGAACTTGGAACCTGGAACTTTTAAGTCATCTGATTCAGCACTGTGCAAGCTGGGAAGGCAGTGAGAACTGGGATGCTGCCCTTAAAGAAACAGCAACCTGTGTGGAGAGGCAACATAAAAACAGTAGTTTACTCAATGCCAGAGGCCAATGGAAGACCTATCTGTTCATACTTATTTCTGAGCTCCCTCTCCAAAAATGAGGGAGCTGACAGGTGCCATTTTCCTCCCCCACCCCCATAGGATAAAAAAAGACACATGTGAGAGGTGGAGCTGCACAGATACTTGTTTACTTGTTACCTAACCTCCTAGCTGTGTACCACACCCATGAGTTCTCCTGAAGACTCACCCACTCCAAGCCTGCTAGCCTGGGCCCTGGGTTCAGTACAAATTTTGTTAAAGCCATGCATGTGCCCTGCCCAGCCACTGGATGCAGGGCTACTAGTGTGCACCATGTACATCTGTGTGCCACACTCAGCTACACCCAGCCATCCTTGTGCACCCTCCCCAGTATTGTGCCTCACACCACCCCAGTGCACAGCCCTGAGTCAAAGAAAGCACTGGACTAGTGGCCCGGTGAAAATTTGATAACACTGCTGCCTTGTTCTCAAGTTCCACATCAGGCACAGACCTCTCAGAGCTGGACTTCCTGGGTCCCACTAACACCAGAGAAAGCAAGCACAGCCCCACAACAGGCACATGACTTCACTGAAAGAAAAAGTGATTCAGACACAACAGCAAGGCATAAACAACACACAAGGACACTCTCATTAAGTGCCAGGTTCTGGTGAAAAGCAGGGCACTCCAAGACTTCTAACCTCTTGGAGGTCTTTAACTTCAAGACCAGACAGCAGATGTAGCTTATGTTTCTAACACAGAGAAGCGGCACAGAGATGTAGACAAAATGAGAAGACAGAGGAATTTATCCCAAATGAAAGAACAAGCCAGGTCACAGCCAGAAATCTAAGCAAAACAGATATAAGTAACATGCCTCATAGATAATGATCAAAAGGTTACTCATTAGACTTGATAAAAAAGTGGAAGGCATGAGTGAGACCCTTAACACAGAGATAAGGAATAACATATATAGATAAAGGACACAATAAACAAAATGAAAAACACTCTTGATGGAAGGAAGAGAACAATGGAAGAAACAGAGGAATGAATTAGTAACCTAGATGACACAGTAAGTTATTCAGACTGAACCAAAGACAGGAAAAAGAATTATGCAAGATGAGGATGGACTTAATGAACTCAGCGACTCGATATATGTATTAACATTTGTATTATAGGATTCTCAGAAGAAGAGAGAGCAAAGGAAGCAGAAAATTTATTTGAAGAAAAAATACCTGAAAACTTCCCTAACCTGGGAAAGGAAACAGATATTCAGATCCACGAGGCACTGAAAACCTCCAACAAAATCAACAAAAGCAGATCCATACCAAGATACTATAATTAAATCTGTGAAATATAGTGTTAAAGAAAAAAAAACATCAAGACAAAAAGTCATTAAATTATCGGGGAAAATACAAAACGCTAGCAGGAGATTTGTCAAAAGAAACTTTGCAAGTCAAAAGGGAGTGACATGGTATCTTCAAAATGCTAAATGGCAAAAACCTGCAGCTAAGAATTCAATATGCAGCAAAGCTATGTTTCAGATAAAAGGATAGATAAGGAGTTTCCCAAACAAAACTAAAAGAGTTCATAACCACTGAACTAGTCCTGTAAAAAAATTTAAGGGGACACTTTGAGTGTAAAGGAGAGAAAAAAGTGACAGTATAGACACAGGTAACAAAAAGGCAGTAAACATGAATATTTCTGTAAAAAAAGTCAGTCAAGGAACTCAGCACAAAAGGATATAAAATATAACATATATCTAAAACATAGGAAGGAGAGGGGAAAAGAATAGGTGCAAACGAAATGAACACCAACTTAATATAGACTACTATATAGAGAAAATCTTAATACAAACCTAATGGGAACTATATCTCAAAAACCAATAATAAATATGAAAATAATATAATGAAAAAATGCAAATACATCACTAGAGAAAATAGGCAAATCAAAAAAGAGAGAAATACAAGAAACTATCAGAGAAAACCTTCAGAAATAATCACAAAACAAGTAATAAAGTAGCAACAAGTGCATATATATAAATAATTACTTTGAAAGTAAATAGGCTTAACACTTGAATCAAAAGACATAGGGTAACAATGGATTGTTTTTTAAAAAAGAGTCATCTATATGCTGCCTACAAGAGATTCATTTTGAACCTAAAGACATCCGCACATTGAAAGAGCATAGACAATCATCTATCATGCAAATTGGTGTCAAAAGAAAAACAGACTAGCAAGTCTTATATTGAACAAAATAAAATAACTATAACAAGAGATAAAGAAGGATACTATATCATAAAAAGGGAACTATCTAACAAGAAGATATAACAGTTGTAAATATATATGCACTCAACATTGGAGCACCCAAATAAATAAAACTGTTAATAACAAACATAAAGAAAATAATAATAATAAAACAGTAGTAGGGGATTTCAACACCCTACCTTACATAGATGGACAGATCATCTAAGCAAGAAACCAATAAGGAATTAATGGCATTGAATGACACACTGGACCAGATGGACTTAACAGATATATTCAGAACATTTTATCCTAAAGCAGCAGAATACATTCTTCTTGAGTGCACATGGGACATTCTTCACAATAGATCACATACTAGGTCACAAATGAGGCCTGAACAAGTACAAAAATATTGAAATCATACCATGCATCTTTTCTTACAACAACTTTATAAAACTTGAAGTGAACCACAAGAAAATATTTTGAAAGACAACAAATACATGGAGGTTAAACAACATGCTACTAAACAATGAATGGGTCATATGAAATCAAAGAAGAAATTTAAAAATACATGGAGACAAATTAAAATGAAAACATGATGGTCCCAAACCTTTGGGATGCAACAAAAGCACTCAAAGGATGTAAGTAGCAATATAGGCCTACTCAAAAAGCAAGAAAAATCTCAAATACACAACCTAACCTTACACATAAAGGAGCTTTGAAAAACAATAACGAACAAAGCCTAAAGCCAGTAGGATGAAGAAAATAATGAAGATTAGAACATAACTAAATGATATCGAAAATTTAAAAAAACAATAGAACATATCAGTGAAACCAGGAGCTGGTCTTTGAAAAAATTAATAAAATTGATAAACCCCTAACCAGATTTATCAAAAAAGTAAGGTGAAAAGACTCAAATAAATAAAATCACAAATGAGAGAGGAGAGATCGCAATGAACACCACTGACGTACAAATAATTTTAAGAGAATATTATGAAAAAGTATATGCCAAAAAATTGGACAACGTGGAAGAAATGGATAAATTCCTAGAAACATATAAACTACCAAAACAGAAACAGGAAGAAATAGAAAACTTGAATAGACCAATAACTAGCAAAGAAAATGAATCAATAATAAAAAATCTCTCAAGAAACAAAAGTCCAGTGCCAGATGGTTTTATAGGTGAATTCTAACAAATATTTAAACCAAAGTTAATACCTATTCATGTCAAACTATTCCACAAAATAGAAATGGAAGGAAAATTGACAAATTCATTCCATCACGATAGCATTACCCTGATTCCAAAGCCAGAAAAAGATTCCACTGAAAAAAGAGAACTATAGGCCAACATCCCTAATAAACATATGTGAAAATTCTCAATAAAATACGAGCAAATTGAATCCAACAGTACATTAAGAGAGTCATTCACCACGATCAAGTGGGATTTATTCCTGGGCTGCCAGGGTGATTCAATACTCACGAATCAATCAACGTGATACACCACATTAATAAAAGAAAGGATAAGAACCATATGATTTTTTTCAATAGATGCAGAAAAAGCATTTGACAAAATACAAAATCCATTCATTATAAAAACATCAACAAAGTAGAGTTAGAGGGAACATATTTCAACATAATAAAGGCCATATACAGAAAACCCACAGCTAATATCATTCCAATGGGGAAAACTTGAGAGCTTTTCCTCTATAGTACTTTTCTTCTCATTTTCTTTTTTAAATTTTTAATGTCTATTTTTTATTTATTTTTTGAGAGAGAGAGAGAGACAGACAGAGCATGAGTGGGAGAGGGGCAGTTAGAAAGAGGGAGACACAGAATCCAAAGCCAGCTCCAGGCTCAGAGCTGTCAGCACAGAGCCCGACGTGGGACTTGAACCCACAAACCTCAGGACCGTGACCTGAGCTGAAGTTGGATGCTTAACCAACTGAGCCACCCAGGCTCCCCTCCTCTCATGTTTCAAGACAGGGATGTCCACTTTCACCACTGTTATTTAACATAGTACTGGAAGTCCTAGCCACAGGAAACAGACAGCAAAAAGAAATAAAAGACATCCAAAATAGCAAGAAAGATGTCAAACATTCACTCTATGCAGATGACATGATACTCTGTATAAAAACCCAAAAGACTCCACCCCAAAATTGCTAGAACTCATACAAGAATTCAGTAAATCCATAGGATACAAAATCTATGTATAGAAATCTGAGGCATTTCTACACACCAATAATGAAGCAGCAGAAAGAGAAATCAAGGAACCAATCCCATTAGAAATTGCACCAAAACTATAAGATACTTACAAATAAATCTAATGTAACAGGTAAAAGATGTGTACCCTGAAAACTATAAAACACTGATGAAAGAAATTGAAGAGGACACAAAGAAATGGAAAACATTCCATGGTCATGGATTGGAAGAACAAATATTGTTAAAATTTGTATACTATCCAAAGCAATCTACACATTTAATGCAATCCCTATTACAATACCAACAGCATTTTTCACAGAATTAGGGTAAACAATCCTAAAATTTGTATGGAACCACAAAAGACCCCGAATAGCAAAAGCAATCTTGAAAAAGAAAAGCAAAGTTGGAGGCATCACAATACCTGACTTCAAGTTATATTACAAAGCTGTAATGATCAAGACTTTACAGTACTAGCACAAAAACAGATACATATATCAATAGAACACAATAGGAAACCCAGAAATAAACCCTCAACTATATGGTCAATTATCCTTTGAAAAAGTAGGAAAGAATATCCAATGGAAAAAAGTCTCTTCAACAAATAGTGTTGGGAAAACTGGACAGCAACATGCAAAAGAACGAAACTGGGCCAGTTTCTTTTTATTAAGTTTATTTATTTATTTTGAGAAAGAGAGAACATGAGCAGGGGAGGGGCAGAGAGAGAGAGAGGTAGAGAGAGAGAATCCCAAGCAAGCTCCACACTCTCAGCACAGAGCATGTCACGGGGCTCAAATTCACAAACCATGAGATCATGAACTGAGCTGAAATAAAGAGTCAGAGGCTTAACCAATGAGCCAACCAGGCACCACCAAACTGGACCACTTACAGCACGCACAAAAATGGTTTAAAGACCAAAATGTGAGCGATGAAACCATAATAATCCTAGAGAACACAGGCAGTAATGTCTTTGACTTTGGCCATAGAAAATTCTTTCTACATATGTCTCCTGAAGCAAGGGAAACAAAAGCAAAAATAAACTATTGAGACTTCAGAATAAAAAGCTTCTGCACAGCAAAGGAAACAATCAACAAAACTAAAAGGAAACATACAGAATGGGTGAAGATATTTGCAAATGACATACCTAATAAAGGGTTAGTATACAAAATATGTAAATAACTTTTTAAACTCAACACCCAAAAATCAAATAATCCAGTTAAAAATGATCAGAAGAGGGGCGCCTGGGTGGCTCAGTTGGTTAAGCATCCAACTTCGGCTCAGGTCATGATCTCACTGTTTGTGGGTTCGTGCCCAGCATCGGGCTCTGTGCTGACAGCTCAGAGCCTGGAGCCTGTCTTCTGATTCTGTGTCTCCCTCTCTCTCTGACTCTCCCCTGCTCTCTCTCTCTCTCTCTCTCTCTCAAAAATAAATAAAACATTTTTAAAAAATTAAAAATGATCAGAAGAGATGAACAGACATTTTCCAAAGAAGACATCCAGATGGCTAATAGACATGAAAAGATACTCAACATCACTGATCATCAGAGAAATACAAATCAAAACTACAATGAGGCATCACCTCACACCAATCAGAATAGCTAAAATTAGCAACACAGGAAACAACAAGTGTTGGCAAGGATGCAGAGAAATGGGAACTCTCTCACACTGTTGTTGGGAATGCAAACTGGTGCAGCCACTCTGGAAAATAATATAGAGGTTCTTCAAAAATTTTAAATTAGAACTACCCTATGATCCAGCAATTGCACTACTATGTATTTACCCAAAAGATATAAAAATACTGATTCAAAGGGATACATGCACCCTGATGTTTATAGCAGCATTATCAACAAGAGCCAAATTATGGAAAGATCCCAAATAACCATCAAGTGATGAATGGATAAAGAAGATGTGATATATAGATATATATATAGATATAGATACAATGGAATATTATTCAGCCATCAAAAAGAATGAAATATTGCCATTTGCAATCATGTGGATTGAACTAGAGAGTATGGTAAGCTAAATAAGTTAGTCAGAGAAAGACAAAAACCATATGATTTCACTCATATGTGTAATTTAAGAAAAAAAAACAAATGAACATGGGGGAAAATAAGGAGAATCAAACCATGAGGCAAAGTATTACCTATAGAGAACAAACTGATGATTACTGGATGGGAGGCAGGCAGGGGAATGGGCTAAATAGATTATGGGTATTAAGGAGACCACTTGTAATGATGAGCACTAGATGTTGTATCTAAGTGATGAGTCACTAAATTCTATACCTGAATTTAATATTACACTGTATGTTAACTAACTAGAATTAAAATAAAAACTGGGGAAAAAAACAGTATGTTACTGGCATAAAGATAGACATATAGATCAATGGAACAGAATAGAAAATCCAGAAGTAAACCTACAGTTATATGGTCAGTTTATCTTCAACAAAGTAGGAAAGAATATCTAATGGGAAAAAAGTCCCTTCAACAAATGGTGTTGGGGAAAACTGGACTGCATCATGCAAAAAATAATGACATTGGACTTTTTTACACTATGCACAAAAATAAATTCAAAATGGATTAAAGACTTAAATGTGACACCTTTAACTATAAAAATCCTAGAAGAGAACACAGGCAGTAATTTCTTTGACATAAGACAAACTTCTTTCTAGATATGTCTCCTGAGGGAAAGGAAACAAAATAAAAAATAAACCAATGGCACTACATCAAAATTAAAAGGTTCTACACAGTAAAGTAAATAATCAACATAACTAAAAGCCAACCTACAGAATGGGAAATGATATTTACAAATGACATATAAAAGGGTTGGTTAGTATCCAAAATTTATAAGGAAATTATAAAACTCAACACCCAAAAAACAAATAATCCAATTTAAAAATGGGCAGAACACATTAAGAGACATTTCTCCAAAGAAGACATACAGATGGCCAACAGACACATTGACTCATCACGTATCATTAGAGAAAAGCTATTCAAAACTGCAATGAGGTATCACCTCACACTTGTCAGAATGGCTAAAATCAACAGCACAAGAAACAACAGGTGTTGGTGAGGCTGTGGAGAAAGGGTAACCCTCTTACACTGTCAGTCGGAATGCAAACTGATGCAGCTGCTCTAGAAATCAGTATGGATTTTCCTCAAATAGTTAAAAACAGAAGTACCCTATGATCCAGCAATTGCACTATTAGGTATTTACCCAAAGGATACAAAAATACTGATAAGAAGGGGTACATACATCTCAATGTTTATAGCAGCATTATCAGCAATAGCCAAATGATGGAGAGAGCCCATATGTCCATTGACTGATGAATGGATAAAGAAGATGTGTGTGTGTGTGTGTGTGTGTGTGTGTGTGTGTTTGTGTGTGTATTATTCAGCTATCAAAAATAATGAAACCTTGGCCTTTTCAACAATGTGGATGGAGCTAGAGTGTATTATACTAAGAGAAATAAGTCAGTCAGGGAAATACCAATACCATATGATTTCACTCATATGTGGAATTTAAGAAACAAAGCAGATGAACATATGGGAGGTGTAAAAGAAGAGAGAGCGGAAAACAAACCATAAGATACTCTTAATGATAGAGAACAAACAGGATTGATGGAGGGAAGTGGTTGGGGGATGGGCTAGATGGGTGATAGTTATTAAGGAGGGCACTTGTTATGATGAGCACTGGGTCTTGTATGTAAATGTTGAATCCCTGAATTCTACTCCTGAAACCAATATTGCAATATTGAGTGGAATTCAGTGATTCATCATTTACGTTCAATGTCTTAAAAGATTACTGTGTAGAATTTGTCCTTCAAGTAACATCTTTGTTTCATTAAGACAAAAGTGACATTAAAATTAAATGCATAAGAATAAACAAAATAAAGAGACTTCAATGTGGAAAGCAGTTTGGTGATTCTACAAAAAGTTAAGTATAGAAATACCATATGATTCAGCAATTCCATTCTGAGGTCTGTACCCAGAAGAATTGAAGGCAGAGAGTCACAGATATTTGTACACCAATATTCATAGTAGCATCATTGACCATAGTCAAAAGGTGGGAACAATCCAAAGTCCATTGATGGATGAGTGGATAAACAAAATGTGGTGTATACATACACATATGCATTCAGTGTAATGTTACCCTTAAAAGGGAAGAAAATTCTGACACATGCAACAACGTGATTTAACTTTGAAGACATTATGCTAAGTAAAATAAGACAGTCAAAGAAGGAAAAATACTGTATTATTTCATTTACATGAGGTAAGTTGTGCGGTCAAATTCATAGACACAGAATAAATATTGGTTTCCAAGGGGCTGGATAGAGAAAGAATGGGAAGTTAACTGTGTAATGAGTATGGAATTTATTTTGGGGATAATGAAAAAGTTCTGGAAGTAGATAATGGTGGATACAAAGTGGATGCATGTTGCAAATGCACTTAATGACACTAAATTTCTCACTTAAAATGGTAAATTTTATGTTTATATTTTGCCACAAAGTTTTAAAAACCTCCTATTTCCTTGTCTGATCATTCATTTGTTTTAACTATTTGGATTTAATCTCTTTCAATATAAGCAACTCCATAGCCTGAGAAGCCATCTTGGGCCTTGGAATCCGGCAGACTTTGTTCTGCTACTTACTTGCTGTGTGATTCTTGGCTCATGACTGAACCTCTCTGAACTTCAGTTTTCTCATCTGTAAAGTGGATTTTTAACTTTTACTTTTAAGGAGTAGAATATTTGCTGTGGAAAAAATCTAATACAGAAAAAAAAGTCTTGTATAGAACCCAAATAAATAAAACATATAAAACCAATGAAGCAGTGGTATATATAAAGGAGGTAAGTACAGTTGGTGGGGATGGGGGTGAGAGGAGGAAGTTCCACTACCCCTACTCCTACGTCCAAATCACTTACCTGGAACCCTAAAACAGAGAATAACATGGCTTAAAAACCACTTGGATTATACTCTCTGGATCATTAAAATACTACTATTAGTAGTGCTAATATACTACTATTAGGAGCAACCTGTATGACAAGTGTGTTAAACATTTTATAAATCACAAAGATCATCACAAATGGGAGCTACAATTGTTATGATTATGTCCTACTTGTTCCTAGGTGTGGTGAAGTAAATTTAAAAAAAACCTTGGAAAGGGAAATCAGAATATCCAGATCCCTTTCTGCAGTGGCATTGAGGGATATAGATATAGAGGGTTATCAGTGAATGCTAAAAAGCAAAAGCATACAGTACAGATGAAACACTAGATAACAGAAGTGGAAATATTGATATGCTTGGGGTGCCTGGGTGGCTCAGTCAGTTGAGCATATGACTCTTGATTTTGGCTCAGGTCATGATCCCAGTATTGTGGAATTGAGCCCTGTGTTGGGCTCCATGATATGCCTGGAGCCTGCTTGAGATTTTCTCTCTCCCTCTGCCCCTCTCCCCTGCTCACATGCTTTCTCTCCAAAATAAATTAAAAAAAATTAAAAACTGCAATGCAGAAAAAAGAAGGGTAGATGCACCTTCCAATCCATTCCTTCCATCATGATATAAATTCTCACCTTGCTTTTATAATAACATTCACTACTAGAAGATTCGTGGGGCACCTGGGTGGCTCAGTCGGTTAAGCGTCCAACTTCGGCTCAGGTCAGGAACTTGCAGTCCGTGAGTATGAGCCCCGCGTCAGGTTCTGTGCTGGCAGCTCAGAGCCTGGAGCCTGCTTCAGATTCTGTGTCTCCCTCTCTCTCTGCCCCTGTCCTGCTTGCACTCTGTCTCTCTCTCTCTCTCAAAAATAAATAAACATTAAAAAAATTTTAAAAAGAAGAAGATTCATTAGGTTAATTTTTAGATCTAAACATTTTCATGTTTAAGCAAGTGTAATCTAATAACCCCTTTCCATTTTATGATCAGAAGAAACAACTTAAAGCAAAAACTAAAAGATATGACCAAAACCTCTTAAGTAAACTGTTGATAGAACGCAGCTACTTTCCAGTAATGATAAAAGCTTGATAAGGTCTATAGCACCGTATCTTTAGTATTCTTGGCAATCCAGGATGATGTTAATTGAATTCTCTGTAGCTAGTTGGAGAGGAGGAATGGACTGAGATTAATATATAGCTCACTTATACATGCATTTAGGTTGGAAATACAATTGATAGTTTGGCTAGAGGACTCTGAACTGCTTGCACATTCATTTTTCTTCCCCTTTCTCAGTACAGTTTGCAATAGTATGTGACAAATCTGTCTGCATGTTAGCTTTCTTCTGCTTTCTTCCTTCAAACATTTGTTAAATGCTTGGTATGTTTAGGTGCTGTGATAAAGAAGACATAGACCATCCTCAAGGAGCTCACACTTTAATGAAAAAGATAGAATATATGTCCAGTGAAATAATAGTATATACACTACTAAGGGTAAATACAAAATGTTATGGGAGCACCTTACCCAAGCAAGGGAGACAGAAATTATAGGAACTACACATAGAAAGGTAGAGTGACGACAAAGACACTTGTTAAGAGATCATATTTTACAAAATGCAAATAATTCAATATTCCTCAAGAATTGTGGCAGATAGGGAAGGAAAATGTAATATAACAGAGAGATAAGGCATGAATAGACACTTTCCCAAAGAAGACATCCAGATGGCCAAAAGACACATGAAAAGATGCTCAATGTCACTCATTTTCAGGGAAATACAAATCAAAACCACACTGAGATATCACCTCACCAGCCAGAGTGGCTAAAATTAACAACTCAGGAAACAACAGATGATGGTGAGGATGTGGAGAAATGGGAACCCTCTTGCACTGTTGGTGGGAATGCAAACTGGTGCAGCCACTCTGGAAAGTAGTGTGGAGGTTCCTCAAAAAATTAAAAATAGAACTACCCTACGTCCCAGCAATAGCACTACTAGGAATTTATCCAAGGGATACAGGTGTGCAGTTTCAAAGGGGCACATGCACCCCAATGTTTATAGCTGCACTATCAACAATAGCCAAATTATGGAAAGAGCCTAAATGTCCATCAACTGATGAATGGATAAAGAAGATGTGGTTTTTATATACAATGGAATACTACTTGACAATAAGAAAGAATGGAATCATGCCATTTGCAGCAATGTGGATGGAACTGGAAGGTATTTTACTAAGTGAAATAAGTCAGAGAAAGACAGGTATCATATGTTTTCACTCATATGTGGATCTTGAGAAATGTAACAGAAGACCATGGGGGAAGGGGAGGAGGAAAAAAACAGTTAAACAGAGAGAGATGGAGGCAAACCATAAGAGACTCTTAAATACAGAGAACAAACTGAGGGTTGATGAGGGTGTGAGGAAGAGAGGTAAATGGGTGATTGGCATTGAGGAGAGCACTTGTTGGGAAGAGCAGTGGGTGTTTGTAAGCAATGAACCACAGGAATCTACCCCAAAAAGACAAGAGCACACTTTACACACTGTATATTAGCCAAATTGACAATAAATTATATTTAAAAAAAAGAATTGTGGCAGCCACGGAAAGAGAATGTAATATAACAGAGAGATAAGGCTGGAAAATAGAGGCTGTATGTTGAAGGACAAGGGAAGATTTTTAACTTGATCTTCCAATCAATGGCTAGTCACTGCTTAAGCAAAATCATGACATGATAAGATTTTAGAAAGATTACTCGCTACAGTAGGGAGGTGAGGATTCAGAGAATAGGCAGAGAAATTAGTTAGGAGGCTGTAACCATACTCCAAGCAAGAGATAGAAGTGACTTGTCTGTATAAGAGAAGTCATTAACACTACAGAATAAATAGATCCGAAGATGTAGAAAGAGTCAGACTTCATGATTTATGGAATGTGGAAGCTTTAAGAGAGGCATTGTGAATAATAGCTTGGTTTCTGATTTGTGAAGCTGGGATAGAGGATACGAGAGAAACAAGTAGTTGGGAGCATAAAGGCAGGATAATAAGTTCAGTTTTTAATGTTAAATATAAGGTAACTACACAATAGAGAGCTACACAAAAGTAGAGGAGGTAATTGGATAAATGGGTTTTGTCTCTGATGGAGACAGTGTTGGCAGTCATCAATATATATGTGGTAGCTCGAATCACAAGAATGGATCAGATTGGTCATAGGAAGTGTGGGGTTTACTTGTATCACTCAGGTCTCGAATTCTCTTCTCGTGCTCCTGGATCAATTTCTCTTTTTCTTAGCTTCCTCTTTTGCTATAACTGTGTCTTTTAATTCACTTATTCTCCTCTCTGCCTCTAATCTGTGCAGTGGCCGCCTCCATTTTATTATGCACCTCATTTATAGCCTTTTTTAACTCATCACAGCTATTTTGAAGGTCCCTAGTCTGTGTATCAATAGCTTCTTTGATGTTTTTTTCAAGTCCAGCGATTAATTTTATGACAATTGTTCTAAATTCTTGTTCAGTTAGGTTGCTTACATCTGTTTTGAGCAGTTCTATAGCTGTAACTTCGTCCTGGAGTTTCTTTAGAGGAGAGTTCTTTAGTTTTGTCATTTTGCCTAGCTTTCTGTCTCTTGTCAGTTTTAAAAGCTCGTTATGCCCTGTGCACCTGTTAGTATTGCTCTATTAAAGGAGGCTCATTGACTGTCCAAGGTCTGTCGTTTCAGAAAGTGTTCTTTTAGTGGTGTCTCTCGGTTTCTCTTGTTGTGTCTTTGATTATTTTATTTCTCTACCCAGTGATATTTGGGACTCTCCACCATGTGTACTTTGGCTTGTTTCTTGAGGTAGCCCTGAAAAGGAAAACAGACTAACATACAGGGAACAAAAGCATGCAAATGCACAGACAAATCAAAGAAACAAGGAAACCAAAAGGGGAAAGGAAGTAAAGAAAAGGAAAGGAAAGGAAAGAAAAAAGAGAAGAAAAGAAAGAAGAAAAAGAAAAACAAAACAAAAACAAAAACGAGGGGGGGACAGAGACAGCAAAACACTATGGACAGTCTAAAAGTGTATAACTAGCCAGGAGGAGAGATAAGAATGAGATAAGGGAAATATATCTGGATGGTAGGAGAAAAGAAGGAGAAGAAAAGAAAAAAGGAAAAAAAATGGCAGCTCTCTTGTGCGGATGGGTGTGGTCTGGTGTAGGTAGGTCAGGTCTCTGGGGCTGCTCTCCGAGGCCCCTCCTTGGTGGTTGAGGGGAGAAGAATGGCGGCGCTTCAAGCTCTGCTCGAACCAAGCATTGCAAGCTGCTCTTCTGAGTCCGATCTCCCTTTGCCGCGGGCGAGGCAAACTGTATTTTCCAAGCTCTGCCTCACTTCCAAATCCTAGTCCATGCAGTTGAACACTGCCACGGGAGATGAGATGTGCTCCCGCTGGCAGCCGGCCTCCCCAAAAGTGTTGGGGTTTAAAAGGAAAGGATTGGGGCACCTGGGTGGCTCAGTGAGTTGGGCGTCTGACTTCGGCTCAGGTCACGATCTAGCAGTTTGTGGGTTCGAGCCCCGCATCGGGCTCTGTGCTGACGGCTCAGAGCCTGGAGCCTCCTTCACATTCTGTGTCTCCCCCTCTCTCTGCTCCTCCCATGCTCATGCTCTGTCTTTCTCTGTCTCTCAGTAATAAATAAAAATGTTTAAAAAAAACATTTAAAAAAAAAAGGAAAGGATTAAGTTAAACCCCCAAGGAACATCAACATTTAAGGAATGGGTGATATAAGAACGTAAAAGATAACTAAGAGTCAAGGGTAGACAGAAAGTAAAGTGCTGACAAGGACAGAAACATCAGTTAGATTTGGCTTTATGAAACTTTAATCTTTAAATTTTTTTAATGTTTTATTTATTTTTGAGAGAGAGAGAGACAGTGTGAGCAGGGGAGGGTCAGAGAGAGAAGGAGACACAGAATCTGAAGACAGGCTCCAGGCTCTGAGCTAGCTATCAGCACAGAACCTGACACGGGACTCTAACCCACGAACCGTGAGATCATGACCTGAGCCAAAGCTGGACACTCAACCGACTGAGCCACCCAGGTGCCCCAAAAACATTTAGATAATCTTGATGATGGTGGCAATTTCAGATAAAAGACAAATGCAGAATTCCAGATTCCAGTGAGTTAAAGAATGGGAAGGGAACTTCCAGTAGTGTAGTGGACTATATCTATTGAGAGCCTTTTTTCACAATGAATCCATTAGATCCCTAATAGAACAGATATTTATTTAATGTACTGCTGGACTTAAAAATAGAGATAAATTTGAAGCACACTCCTTACTAGCTAGAATGAAGTAACCTGAAACCAGAGGAGATAGCAACAGGAAAGCAGGAAAATGGCTTAGATATGAGGGCAAATGTCACTATCATCACTAAAATGGATCAGGAGACTAACTTTGAGTTGGCATCAAGCAGGGGAGCTGAATTTGAGGCTGTGGGCATGAAGCCAAAGCTCCAACCAAAAAGGAGCTAAAGTTTCCCAGGTTAGTAGTATATCTGGCACACACAAACAAAAACAAATATTCTCTAGGGGAAAGTTACTTTAATGTAAACTCCTTGGATTTGCACAGATGAAGACCAATAAAATATGATCTTACAATCAAAGGTCACAAACAAACAAGGACAAAATCATTATGAGTGAGAGTCAACAGAGAAAAAGAAAACAGCAGCAGATTTAGACTCGCAAAGACTTCCTTCAGTTATTAGAATAGTCAGGTATAGATTATAAAATACTTGTATATGAACTGTTTCATGAAATACAAGATAAAATCCAAAAATGAGTAAGAAATAAAATTATATATATATATTTTTTAAATTATATATATATATATATACATTATATATAAAGGAAGATACCAGATATTGAGATAGATTGATGATAGATACATAGATAGATAATAGATAGATACTAAATGGAACTTATAACATTGAAAAAAGTTAATTTTTTAAGAAATCAATGTATTTGCTAAACAGCAGATAAGGGAGAGTTAAAATATTAGCAAACTAGAAGATAAATCTAATGAAATTCTATATAATGCGATTGAACTAAGAAGGACTGAAGTGATAAAACTCGGAATTGCAGGTGGGGGAAAGAAGAAACAGATGCCAGAAAGAAGACAACCTCAAAGATGCCTGAGTGAGTGACTGTGATCTGGGAAGTTAGGTGACGGGCACGTCCCGGTGGTGCAGGGGGACGGAGCCCGAGCCCAAGACAGGGAGAGCGCGCTGTGCTGCGGAGAGAACAGGGGAAGAGAAAGAGAGACGGAAAACGCACCTAGAACCATCTCTAAGGGAGGAAAAACTTGCCCGTCTCCCCATATATAACTGCCGGACGCGGGGAGAGAAATCTGTCCCATCTGGCCGGCGAATTCATCCTTGGGCGCAGCGGCAGCAGCATCCATTCCAAGCGGCACCGCGAAAGGCGGCGGCACAGATAAAGGAGGTGGCGGTGCGAAAAGCGGTGGCAGCAGAGCCTAGAAAGGCGCCTTGAAAAGCGGCAGCGGCGGCAGCGGCGGCGGCGGCGACTACGCGAAAAGGGCAGCGCAAGCCGGCCTGGGAGGCCGGCCGCCAGCGGGAACGCATCTCATCCCCGGTAACAGCGTTGAACTCCATGGACCGGGACGTGGAAGTGAGGTAGAGCTTGGAGAATACACTTTGGCTCGCCCGCGTCACAGGGAGATCAGACTCAGAAGGGCGGCTTCGAACACTTCATTCTAGCAAAGCTTCAAAATGACGCCATTCTTCTCCCCGCAACCACCAAGGCGGGGCCTCAGAGAGAGCAGCCCCCGAGACCTACCCTGATGCCAAACCACGCCCATCCGCACAGCGGAGTTGTCTTTTTTTTTTCCTTTTCTCTTTGCTTCTCCTTTTCTGCTGCCATCCAGATATATTTCCCACAGCATATTCTTATCTCTCCTCTTGGCTGGTTGTATGCTTTTAGACTGACCACAGACTTTTGCTGTCTCTGTCTCCACCTTGTTTTTCTTCTTCTTTTTGTTTTTGTTTCTTTTTCTTCTCTCTTTTCCTCTCTTCTTTCTTTTCTTTCCTTTCCTTTCCTTTTCTTTACTTCATTTCCCCTATTGGTTTGCCTGTTTGTTTGATTTGTCTGTGCGTTTGCATGCTTTTGTTCCCTGTACGCTACTCTGTCTCCTTTTCAGGGATACCTCAAGAAACAAGCCAAAGTATACATTGTGGAGAGTCCCAAATATCACTGACCAGGGAAATAAAATAATCAAAGGCACAACAAGAGAAACTGAGAGACACCATTAAAAGAACATTTTCTGAAACGACAGGCCATGGACAGTCAATGAGCCTCCTTTAATAGAGCAATACTAACGGGTGCACAGTGCATAACGAGCTTTTAAAACTGACAAGAGACAGAAAGCTAGCCAAAATGATGAAACAAAAGAACTCTCCTCTAAAGCAACTCCAGGAAGAAGTCACAGCCACAGAACTTCTCAAAACAGGCTTAAACAACATAACTGAACAAGAATTTAG
>CM053579.1:51329241-51351678 GCA_028646485.1 Cryptoprocta ferox
AACAAACTGAGGGGGGAAGGGGAAGGGGGAAAGGTAAAGGGGGGTGATGGTCTTGGTGGTGGTCACTTGTGGGGAAGAGCACTGGGTGTTATATGGAAACCAACCTGACAATAAACTATAAAGTTTAAAAAATATATATATTAAGCATTTTTTCCCAACCACAATGGCATGAAACTACAAATTATTACAAAAAAACTGGAAAATTATCCAATATTTGGAGATTAAACAATATGTTATTGAGCAACTGATGGATCAAGGAAGAAATGAAAAGAGAAATAAAAAATACCTGACAAAAGAAAATAAAAATAAAACATACCAAGACTTATAGGATGCAGTAGTACTAAGAGGGAAAATCATAGTAATAAATGTCTACATCAAGGAAAAACTATAAAATAAACAACCTAACATTACTCCTATTAGATCTAGAAGATCAAATGAAGCTCAAAGTTAATAAGAGAAAGAAAGAGAGAGAGAAAGAAAGAAAGAAAGAAAAGAAAAGATCACAGTGGAAAAAGAGACTAAAAAGAAAAGAAAATAGAAAAGATTAATAAAACCAAGAGCTGGTTCTTCAAAATATAATCAAAATTGAGAAACCTTTAGCTGACTCAAAATCAGAAATTAGATGGGAGATGTTACAACTGATACCTTAGAATATAAAGGATTGAAGAAAAAGGGACTGCGAAAAATAAAAAAATTTGGAAGATGAAAAAAAAAAGAATATAAAGGATCATAAGAGAATACTATGAACAATTATATGCCAACAAATTGGAAAAAGTGGAAGAAATGGTTACGTTCCTAGAAATATACAACTTAACAAGAATGAATCATGAAAAAATAGAAAATATAAACAGATTGATTACTAGTAAGGAGATTGAATCAGTAATAAAAAACATCCTAACACATAAAAGTTCATGATCAGATGGCTTCTCTGGGAATTCAGCCAAACATTTACAAATTTAAGAAACAAAACAAATGAACATGGGGTGGGGAGAGGCAAACCAAGAAACAGAATCTTAACTATAGAGAACACACTGATGATTACCAGAGTTGGGTTAAATAAGTGGTGAGGATTAAAGAGGGCACTTGTGATCAGCACCAGATATTGTATGAAAGTGTTGAATCACTAAATTCTACATCTGAAACTAATATTACACTGGCAGTGTGGGATTCTCTCTCTCTTTCTCTCTCTATCTCTCTGTCTTTCAAAATAATTAAACGTTAAAAAGGAGAATAATTTGCTATCTCCAGTCCCAGTCTTTGACGATTTTTTATTTATTTAAAAAATTTTTAATGTTTATTTATTTTTGAGAGAGAGACAGACTGCAAGTGGAGGAGGGGCAGAGAGAGAGGGAGACACAGAATCTGAAGCAAGCTCCAGGCTCTGAGCTGTCAGCACAGAGCCCAACTCTGGGCTCGAACTCATGATGGTGAGATCATGACCTGAGCCTAAGTCAGATGCTTGACTGACTGAGCCACCCAGGCACCCCTGAAAATATTTTGAAATTGCCTATATCCTTTCCCACCTCCTTTGTAAGGATCCAAGTCTCCATTACCACCCAGACTGGCTTTGTTTCCATAGCTTCTTCTGTCTAAACCTGTCATCTTCCCATCAAAGCCTTTCCATCTGTTTTCTCATTCTCTCAATTCCAACAAATAACTGAATAACCTATTTTTTAAAAAAATTTAAACATTTATTCATTTTTGAGAGACAGAGTGAGAGTGGGGAAGGGGCAGAGAGAGAGAGAGGATACACAGAATCCGATGCAGGCTCCAGGCTCCGAGTTGTCCGCACAGAGCCCGACATGGGGCTCGAACCCACGAACCATGAGATCATGACCTGAGCTGAAGTCGGACACTTAACCGACTGAGCCACCCAGGCGCCCCAATAACTGACTAATCTTAAGTACTGAGTTACAACAAGAGTGTTAATGGCTGAAAATAGCTTCATGTATTCCCTAGAGAGAGAAGAGGCTAAAAAGGAAGTTGTAGTTTAACAGGAGAATTCCAATAATGGAGAATATAAACTCAAAGGAGTGAATATGTGGAAAGAAGTAACTCCGGGTATTTTGTCAGAGTGTGCAAATGAGATATTTGGTACAAAATTCATATTATAGCCTCTAATTTACCTGGAGGTAGTTACAGTTTCTGCATATGTATAATTTGACCTGTGAATATAATCTTCTTCACCTGAGAGTACAGATGACATTTATTCCACAGAATGGAATGGGTTAGATAGGGAAGATAAAAAGAAAGTAAAAGATAATAAATAGTTGCTGATGGTGCCCACAACAGCAAAGATGTTTCGGCCAGTGTGCCTGCTCTCTGCCTCTGAATCTATACACATTTTTAGGGGTAGAGGAATAATTGTAATTCTTTTCTTATTCTCTGAGAAAAACTAAATGAACAATGAAAGAAATATATTCTTGAGCTGAAGGGAAAACATTTTAACAATTTGTGTGGAACCCTTTATTTTTAACTATATGTCAAAGACAAAAAATGCACACCTTCCCATAATTAATAAAAATGTACTGAAACAGTTTCAATTGATGTAAGAAATATGAGATGGGTATTAGGCAAAGTTAGGGCATAATGAAAAACCATTCAATTGTGTTCCCTGCCTAAGCTATATTATCCTGATGGCTTAAGTCTCTTGCATAATGGTCCAGGGTCATCATTTTATCTCCTTCTTAATCTTTATCTAGTATTGATTGTTTTGGATTGCTTTTCTGAGACAAAACTTGATTTGTGAACTTACAAGTTTCAAAATTGTCTCATAGAATTTTCTTCTAATTAGCACTTAGTTGTATTGGATTTTTAAAAACTCAAAGTGAAATTTTAAAAATGTGAAGTACCACTAACTTTAAAAAAATTTGTTTAAATTCTAGTTAGTTAACATGCAGTGTAATATTAGTTTCAGGTGTATAATTTGGTAATTCAACACTTCCCACAGCACCCAAGTGTTCATCAAAAGTGCCCTCCTTAATCTCATCACCTATTTAACCTATCCCCCCACCACTTCCCCTCTGGTAACCATCAGTGTGTTCTCTATAGTTAAGAGTCTGCTTCTTGGTTTGCCTCTCTCTCTCTTTTTTTAAATTTATTTTGAGAGAGAGAGAGAGAGAGAGAGAGAGAGAGAGAGAGGCAGAGATAGAGGGAGAGAGAAAAAGAATCCAAGAAAGAGAATCCCAAGCAGTCTTTGCACTGTCAGCGCAGAGCCTGATGCAGGGCTTGAACTCACAAACCATGAGATCGTGACCTGAGCTGAAGTCAGATGCTTAACTGAGACACCCAGGCACCCCTGCTTCTCTTTTTTTCCCCCTATGCTCATTTTGTTTCTTAAATTCCACACATAAGTAAAATCATATGGTATTTGTCTTTCTCTGACTTTCTTCATTTAGCATACAGTGCATACAGTCAGTGGTACTTCACCTCTAACTTTAAATTATCACCAGTAACAAGGAACAAAGCAAACATGGCTACATGCAAGCTATAGTTCATCTAGAACTTCTCCCCAATTGAACTTTTGTTCCAAAAAATAAGCAAGTGCCTTGCCTAGTGTTTGACCCATTCTCTCTGATATTCATAGATTTGTTGGAGGCTTAACAGGAGGCTGTCCAAAGTTACATCACAAAAGGGAAAAGAAGGCATGGAAGGTTAGAGTCCTTCTGAGGCTGACTTCAGGGTGAAACTCATGGCTTAAACATTTATGCTAAAGGGTGGACCTGAAAGGAGGTTTACCTATTCCCAAATAATAGAGTGATCTTTGACATGCACTGTTTGAAAAGTATGTCATACCTTGAACTCACTAAAAGAGCTTTTGAACAGATTGGTTTATCTAGTCATGGCCAGTGTCAACTTGGAAGTTAAGTAGAGGATGACTGTGAATATGGTCTGCCTTTCATTTTGTGTTCACTGACACAAAAGGAACTCCAAAACTATCTTTGTGTCATTAACACTTTTGTATGCCTCCAGTGGTGGGTTCAAGAGCAAATTCAACCCAGGGCTTAAGCTACACTGTTTCATTTGTCTTATGTCTGAAAGACCTGATTGATACCTATTCAACTCCCACCCCAAATGGGAGATTAATGCCTTAGTATGGATAAAATGAGGACAACTTCCCTTTGGGATTGACAGGTCAGAGTCAGTCTTATTTGTGATTTATTTTTATTTAATTACATTGTAAGCATAGAAGGAGGGGGGTTTGGAGGAATTTCCATCATTTATAGAAAAAAATGAACGTGCATGATTTTATAAAAACAGATTTTAAAGAGAAAAAGAATGTGTGACATATTAATCTGAAGAATAATTTAGAGTGTCTGTATCTATAATGTGTTCTTTTTAAATCTTGTGGCAGTATTTTTTTGTTGCTGTTGCAGCAGCTGTGACCACAAATTAGTCACAGCTTGAACATCTGTGTAGATGAGAAAGATAGTGGAAAAAAATATATAAAGATTGTTCCCAAAAATGTTCTAGAAAACAAAAAGAATATTATATTTGGGTAAAAGAATGGAAATAGGCATAAGATATCAGAAATTGAGAAGGAAAGACAAGTTGAAGAATAAAAAAGGAAAGAGATAAGCAGTGTATTTATTATTCCATTCCAGTGGGATTACAGAATACAAGATAACAATAGCTAATATTTGTTGACCTTTTTCAATGTGCTGGGTACAGTTCCAAATCATTTAAATACACTAACTCATGTTATCCTCAAGGAGGTTGGCATGATTATTATCCCCATTTTACAGATGAGGAGAAATAAGGAAAATGAGACACAGTGCTAAGTAACTTTGCCAAGGTCATACAAACAGCAAGTTGAAAAGCTTAATTTTTAAAATAAAAACTTGGATTCTAAATTAGCCAATTTGACTCCAGAGCTCATGTTCTCAATTACTACAATATGATGTGAGAAACCAGAGTCTTATTTGTCCTAGTAAGAGCTTTTTTTAACACTTACTTCTTCAGCCATGCTCATGAAACTTGGGAAAGAAAAAATGATGGAACCGTTGGGTAAATACATCCTAAAACAGAGAGGGAGGCAAACCATAAGAGACTTCTGGAAGCAGGGGATGGGTTAAATGGGTGATGGGTATTAAGAAGGGCACTTTCTGGGATGGGCACTCGATGTCATATGTAAGAGATAAATCACTAGGTTCCAAGAGTAGACTGTATGTTAAGTAACTTGAATATAAACTTTAAAAAATTCTAAATCAACTACTATTTGGTCCAAATAATGGACAAGTGATTTTACTCATACCCTTGCATGGAGCCAGAGCTCTAGAATGAAAAAGTGCAATGGTTCTTTGTTAATGTTACATGTCCAGATTAGACCTCTTGATTTTACTCACTTCCATGGTCACATCTTGAACTTTGTCATCATATGGATAATTAACATGGAAGAAAAGTCAAATTAAGAAGGCAGAAGGAAAAAAATAAGTAAAAGCCAAGGACTTCCACTTCTGGCTATGATGACATAATTTGGATCAGATTAAACCTCCTTCTAGGAAAATTTATAAAGACTGGATATAACTTTTAAAAACCTTACCTGGTTGAAAGTGTCATATAGCAATTGAGGCATTCAGGACTTCAGAAGCCAAAATCCTAGAGAGAGGGAAACATACTGAGGTGTGGCAAACCAGATCTGATTTTTTTTTCTTTTGGAACACTTGCCTTTATCTCATGTGGTGCATGGAAATTGAACAGAAATTGTTAGCATAAAGCTTTTCGTAGTCTCATAAGCTACGGAGACAAAAATCAGAGTTAAATATTTGAGGAGAATGAACTGCAGAGAAGGTACCTGTGCAGCCAGTGAGATGGGAATGGAAATTGACAAGTGTCCAATAAATCAAACAAAAAATATATGCTAAGAAATTCAGCATAACTTTCAGACTATTGACAAAACAAGAGAAACAAAAATTAAAAGTCATGACTTGCTAAAGGTGAGGGGCCCTGAAAACCCATTGGATTCTAGTCAAAATTCTTGAAGTGCCACACCATATGAGTAAGGGCAAACTAGAAATAGATCAGCATTCAAAATGCCTGATAACAAACCTAGAACTATCTTAATCTCTTACTGAACCAAGGTGTTCTCTCCCTAACCTAAGCGCAGTCCAGAATAAAATTAAATTCTATCTGTAATAAGATAACAACCAGATACCCAACAAGTTTTTATACACAATTCCTAACATGCAATCTAAAATCATCCATTTTCAAGAATTTAGGACCAAATGAGAGAAAACCAAGAGATAAACACACACAATTGAAACACATAAATATGTGGTCTAAATATCAGAGATACCAGACACTTTAAAATAACTTTATGCCTAACCCATGATCTTTATTCAACTCCTATGTATATACCCAAGAGATATACAATAATACCTTGTATTGCAAATAACTTGTTATACAATTGTTCCACAAGAAGAGCACACACTTCTAATAAATTTTAACTTGATAAACGAGTGATGTTTTGCAATGCAAATAGTATGTGATGCCGAACATCACATGATCACAACTGAGCCAATCTCTCTCTCTCTCTCTCTCTCTCTCTCTCTCTCTCTCTCTCTCTCTCTGCAAGATTGTGAGTGATCGTCTCCCATGCTTGGATGCTTGGTCTCAGGCCATGGTGTTTGGTGGAAATCAGTGAGTTTTCAGAATATTGGAAGGTGCCCACACTGGCAGCAGTGTATTTTTTGTCACCTTAAAGCACCTATGGATAGTTATTTACTTTTCCATACAAGAGTAAGCTTAGGAATGCTTTGCTTAATTCTATATCAAGCTGCCTGCAGATATAGACACTTTCCTCTGCTGCCTTATTGCCAGTTACATTAAATACAGTATATGGCAAGAGTTTATTAATGCTGTACCGTAGTCAACATCTGTACAAACATATACAATGGCCCCCTTGCAGAAAAAGTTTGAAAAGAAAGGCGGTAAGAAGAAGGAAATGATTATGGTGGAAGTTAAGGAAGTCAATCATTGAGAAGTACAAACGAAGTATGCAAGTGGCTGAAATTGCAAGATTTTATAAGAAGTCTATGTCGACCATTTGCACAATATTAAAGAAAGAAGATGGCTAGATGAAGCAAAATGAGTCATGACAATATAAAAGCAATGGCCATGTATTCTGGAATATGTAGAAAAGCTGCCTCTGGTTTGTATAAACGAGAAGCAACTAGCAGGTGATATTGTGACCAAGAACTTTATCTGCAAGAAGGCAAAGGTGTTGTACACCAACCTCATAAGTAAACTGCCAGGTACATCAACAGAAAATGAAGAAGGGTTCAAGGCAATCAGGGGGTGGTTTGATAACATTAAGAGGAGAAGTGGCATCCGTAGTGTTGTGAAGCACGGAGAGGCTGTGAGTTCAGATGCTGAGGCAGCTGAGGCATTCAGTAAAGAGTTCCAGAAGCTCATGGTTTCTGAGTGTTACCTACCAGAGCAAGTTTTTAACTGCAAAAGATGGCAAAGAGAACCTACATTACAGAAGAAGAGAATGTAATGCTCAGTCAAAAGCCGATGAAGACCGTCTCACTCTCTTGTTTTGTGCCAATGCAAGCAGGGATTTCAAAGTCAAGTCCCTGCTCATGTATCATTCTGAGAATTTACGAACCTTCAAGACATGCAAGGTGCAGAAGAGCCAGTTAAATGTTACGTGTAGGTCCAACAGCAAGGCTTGGACAACTCATATCTTGTTAATTGAGTAGATCAATGAAGTCTTTGGTCCTACAGTAAAAAAATTCCTTTTAGAAAAGAATCTGCCACTCAAAGCCTTACTGGTTATGGATATTACTCTTCTCATTCTCCAAGCTTTGAGAACTACTTACAGGAGGAATTCGAGTTCATTAAGGTCAAAGTCCTTCCTCCCAACACCACTCCAATACTCCAGCCAATGGATCAGCAGGTCATTTTGAACTTTAAAAGGTTTTACACCAAAGCACTATTTCAGTGATGCTTCGAGGTGACTGAAGGAACAAGCCTTACCCTCTGAGAGTTTGGGAAAAATCATTTCCACATTGGGAACTGCCTCAAGATTATTGATAAAGCCTGGGATGAGATCACCAAGAGAACCCTCAATTCTGCTTGGAGAACACTGTGGCCTGCTTGTATTCTTTGACATGATTTAGAGGGGCTTGCTCATGAACATGAGCTGCAAGTTGTCAATGAAATTGTAGCCTTGGGGAAGACCATGGGACTGGAGGTGAATGAGGACAGCCTTCAAGAGCTGGTGGAGAAACATGGCCAGGATCTGACCACTGATGAACTGATGGATCTGAAGTGCAAGCAACAGCAAGAGGACATGGAGGAGATCTTGTCTGCAGAGGAGGAGGGAGAAAAGGCAGAGGAACCCCTCGCTTTAAGTGAGATTACGGAGATGTATAAAATGTGGGAAACAGTGCAAAATTTTTGTAGAAAAGCACTACGACATAAGGCTGTAGCAGTGCAGTTGATGAATCTGTTTAATGACAATGCAATGCCACATTTCTGTGAAATTTGCCTCAAAAAGAGGCAAAAGCAAGTGTCATTGAATAGGTTCATTGTTAAAGTTGTATGAAAAGAAAAAGATTTCATTGAGCCAATAGCAGTGATTCCACCAGTGATAGTGAAAATCATCCTACACAATATCCCCCCCCTCTCTTGTCTGCCTCACACCAGCCATGAAGGTTTTCAAAGGTAAGTTCAGGTTAATTTGTCTCTTTTTCTTTATATTTCATATTTTATTTGTTATTTTGCATTATATTACAGTACTGTAATCATTTTTTATATGAATATTTTTGGGTTGTGAAAAGAATCAACTAAGTTTCCATTATTTCTTATGGGGAAGTTCGCTTTGATATACAAGTGCTTTGGATTACAAGCATGTTTCTGGAACGAATTATGCTCGCAAACCAAGGTTTTACTGTAAGTGTAAAAGACATGCACGATAACGTTCATAGCAGATTTGTTCATCATAAACCAAACTAGAAATGTCCAACTCTACATAACTAAAATATGGCCAGCAAAGCAGTTAACATTAGTAACACTTCATGTATTTAATATATGAATGCTATAGCTTAGTGAAGAAGTAAAGGTTGTAAAATCATTAACATTAAATATAATTTTTTATTAGTATGTTAAGAAATCTAGGAAAACTTTAATAGAAAATTGAAGTCTATATCAAATAATATAATAAAGATTATAGAATCAAACAAAATATTTGAAAGCAATATCTTAATATACAGGTTTAACAACATATTAGACACAACAAAAAAGATTTATAAATTGGAAAATCGGTCATATGAATGGATGGCATGAGGGGAAAAGAGGATGAAAATATGAAAAAGCAAAAGATATGTGGTACAAATTAAAAAGATCTAACATATGTGTAATTGGAATCCTGTAGAGAGAGAGAGAGAGAATAAGGAATAGGAATATATTTGAAGAGATCTGGCAAAAATTTTACAGAACTGATGAAAGTCAGGAAGCTCTAGAATTTTGACACTATAAAAACACCAAGCAGGATAAATTCAAAGAATGCCACACTAGACATATTATAGTAAAAATGATCAAAAATAAAGGAAAAGGGATGGGGGAGTTAAGATGGCATAGTAGGAGGACCCTAGGCTTGACTTGTCCCTCAAACACAGCTAGAGAACTATCAAATCATTCTGAATACTCAAGAAATTGACCTGAGGACTGATAGAACAAACTGCACAAATAGAGGGAGAGAAGAGGCCACTGCGGGAAAGATAGGAAGTGTGGACACATGGTTTGAGGGAGAAATGGATCACAGGTGCTGCGGAGGGGAGGGAGCCCTCATCATGGAGAGGGGCGAAAGAGAGTGGAGTGCACACAAGAAGAACACTTCCCCAAAGCCATCGCCTAGGAAAACAAGAGGGGCTGAATTTCATGAGTTTTTGCAACTGCTAGTTTTAGAGGTCCCAGACTTGGCTGGGATAGACACTTGAGGACGCTGTCCTACTCCTGGAGCGAAGGCAGGCAAACAATCCCAGGGCAGACTGTACTATTTCAGGATCCCCTAAGGGGTAAGGGGAGATATGGTTCATACTTTTTGTAGCCCATCTTTGAGAGATGACATTGCATATCTGGGGAGAAAAGAACTGGCAGTCTCCAATTACCTACGCTGCCCCTCAGCATAGGTGCAGAGACACCTCCTAAGGGTGGCTAAACCAGACTGTGGCTGTTTAGACTGCTTGATCCAAATCCAAAGCTTCTGAGCTCTGGCATGACTGCCCTTCTGGGTCAAACCTGAATTACTCCCAGTGTGGTGAGAAACATTCTGAGAGAACCAGAGCAAGTGCCCACAACACCAAGAACCTGAAGTTTGGAATTTTATTTTATTTTATTTTATTTTATTTTATTTATTTTATTTTATTTTATTTTATTTTATTTTATTTATCTTTTTAGTACTGAAGAGGCTTTATTTTTTTTACTTTCAATTTTTTATTTAAATTCTAGTTAGTTAACATATAGTGCAATATTGGTTAAAGGAATAGAATTCAGGGGCGCCTGGGTGGCTCAGTCAGTTGAGTGTCTGACTTCAGCTTACGTTGTGATCTCATGGTTAGTGAGTTCGGCCCCGCATGGGGCTCAGTGCTGACAGCTTGGAGCCTGGAGCCTGCTTCGGATTCTGTGTCTCCCTCACTCTCTGCCCCTCCCCAGCTTGTGCTCTCTGTCTCTCTGTTTCTGTATCTCTCTCTCAAAATAAAGAAACATTAAATTTTAAAAAAATAAAGGAGTAGAATTCAGTGAATAATACATACAAAACTCAGTGCTCATCATAACAAGTGCCCTTCTAATACCCATCACCCACCTAGCCCATCACCCTCCCACCTCCCTCCATCAACCTTCATTTTGTTCTCTGTATTTAGGAGTCTCTTACAGTTTGTTTCCTTCTCTTCTTCTTTTTCCCTGACACATATTTATGTTTCCTTTCTTAAATTCCACATATGAGTAACATCATATGGTATTGGTCATTCTCTAAATGATCTACTTTGCTTAGCATGATACAGTCTAGGTCCATCCATGTTGTTGCAAATGGCAACATTTCATTCTTTTTGATGGGTGAGTAATATTACTATACACACACACACACACACACACATATACATACCACATCTTCTTTATCCATTTATCAGTCAATGGATATTTGGGCTATTTCCAATGCTGCTATAAATGTGGTGCATGTGCCCCTTTGAATCTGTATATTTGTATCCTTTGGGTAAATAATTAGTAGTTCAATTGCTGAATCATAGCATAGTTCTTTTTTTGTAAGTAATCTCTACACCCAACATGGTGCTCAAACTCACGACCTCAAGATTAAGTCACAAACTCCTCCATCTGAGCCAGCCAGGCACCCCTCATAGGGTAGACCTATTTTTAACTTTTGAGGAACCTCCATACTGTTTTCCAGAGTGGCTACATCGCATAGTATTCCCGCCAACAGTGCAAGAAGGTTCCGCTTTTCTGCATCCTTGCTAACATGTGATGTTTCCTGTATTGTTAATTTTAGCCATTCTGATAGGTGTGAGGTGGTATCTCATCGTGGTTTTGATTTGTACTTCTCTGATGATGAGTGATGTTTAGCATCTTTTCAAGTGTCTGTTAGCCATCTGGATGTCTTCTTTGGAAAAATGTCTATTCGTGTCTTCTGCCCATTTCTTAACTTGATTATTTGTATTTTGGGTGATGAGTTTGATAAGTTCTTTAGGGATTTTGGATACTAACCCTTTGTCAGATATGTCACTAACAAATCTCCCATTCCGAAGGCTGCCTTTTAGTTTTGATGATTGTTTGCTTTGCTTGCAGAAGCTTTTGACCTTGATGCAGTCCCAATAGTTCAGTTTTGCTTTTGTTTCCCTTGCCTCTCGTGACATGTCTAGTAAGAAGTGACTGTGGCTGAGGTGAAAGAGGTTTCTGCCTGTGTACTCCTCTAGGATTTTTATGGTTTCCTGTTTCACATTTAGGTCTTTCATCCATTTTGAAATATTTTTGAGAATGGTATAAGAAAGTGTTCCACTTTCATTCTTCTGCATGTCCCTGTCCAGTTTTCCTAACACCTTTTGCTGAAGAGACTCTCTTTTATCCATTGGATATTCTTTCCTGCTTTGTCAAAGATTGGCTGACCATATAAGTGTGGTTGCATTTCTGGGTTTTCTATTCTGTTCCATTGATCTATGTGTCTATTTTCATGCCAGTGTCATACTGTCTTGATGACTACAGCTTGTAATATAGCTTGAAGTCCGGAATTGGGATACTTTCAGCTTTCCTTTTCTTTTTCAGGATTGCTTTGGCTATTCAGTTTTTTTTGTGTGTGTGTGTGTGTGTGTGTGTGTGCGTGCGCTTTCATACAAATTTTAGGATTGCTTGTTATGATTCTGCAAAAAATACTGGTAATATTTTGATAGGGATTGCATTAAATGTGTACATTGCTTTTGGTAGTATAGACATTTTAACAATGTTCTTTCTTGCAATCCAAGAGCTTGGAATGTTTTTCCATTTCTTTGTTTCATCATCAGTTTTCTTAAATTTTTTATAGTTTCAGAGTACAGATCTTTTACCACTTTGGTTAGGTTTATTCCTAGGTGTCTTATGGGTTTTGGTGAAATTTGAAATGGAATCAATTCCTTGATTTCTTTTTCTGCTGCTTTATTAATGGTGTTTAGAAATGCAGCAGATTTCTGTATATTGATTTTGTATCCTGCAAATTTGCTCAATTCATATATCAATTCTAGCAGTTTTTTGTTGTTTTTGTTGGATTCTTTCGGGTTTTCTACATAGAGTATCATGTTCCCTGCAAATAGTAAAAGTTTGACTTTTTTCCTTGCCGATTTGGATGCCTTTTCATTCTTTTTTGTTGTATGATTGTCGAAGCTAAGAATTCAAGTACTATGTTAAATAGTAATGATGAGAGGTGGACATTACTGTCTTGTTCCTGACCATAAAGAAAAAGCGCTCAGTTTTTCTTATTAAGATAATATTAACTGTGGGTCTTTCATATATGGCTTTTACAATATTCAGTATGTTTTTTTCATACCTACTGTATTGAGCATCTTTATCAAGAATGGGTGTTATATTTTTTCAAATGCTTTTTCTGCACCTATCGAGAGGATCATATGGTTATTATCGTTTCTTTTATTAGTGTGGTGTATCATGTTGATTGATTTGTGAATATTGAACCAGCCCTGCAGCCCAGGAATAAATCCCACGTGATCATGTTAAATACTTCTTTTGATGTACTGCTGGATTCAATTAGCTAGTATCTTCTGGAGAATTTTTGCATCCATGTTCATCAGGGATATTGGCCTCTAATTCTCCTTTTAAAGAAACGTTTATTGGGGGGAGCAGCAAGATGGTGAAGAAGTAGGGAGCTCGGTAATCTCTACCCGCCTGCAACTATCAAACTGAGAAGGACTAAAGTCACAATATTCTGATCTGCAAGAATAGAAGGTGTACACACAGAATCCTTATAGATGACAGCATCACGGATGCCTGAGTGAGTGCTAACTGGGACTGGATGCTCTGAGGGGAGGGAGTGCCGGCACAAAGTGGAGCCAGGAGTGCGCCCAAAAAGGGGGCACAGGGCCCCAGAGGGCCATGCGTGGACCGGGCTGTGCAGAGCGGCAGAGAGCCGAGGGGAAGAGAAAGAGAGACTGAAAACGCTCATAGAGTGGTCTCTGGAGAGGAGAGAGACCTTGGCCCAGGACAGAGAGACACAAACATCCCATATATAGCCGCTGGGCACAGGGAGAGAAATTTGTCCCCCTCAGTGGGCTTGTTCTCTCTTGGGCTCGGTGGCTCGCCGACTCCAGGCAGAGCCAGGGAAAAACTGGCTCCCCAGTCCCCTTACTCAATCCCAGCTAGAAAGCCGTCCGCCTGCAGGAGAACTTTTTATCTGGGGCCACAGCATTAAAGTGCATGGACTAGGATTTGGAAACGTGGTGGAGCTTAGGAAAAAAAAAAGCAATTTGGCCCGCCTGTGGCACGGGGAGTTCGAACTCAAAAGAGTGGCTTGCAACGCATGGTCTGAGAAAGGCTTGGGGTGCCACCATTCTTCTTCCCGCAACCACTAAGGCGGGGCCTCAGAGAGCAGCCCCTGAGACCAGACGTACCTACACCAAGCCACCCCCATCCACGCTGGAGAGTTGCCTTTTTTTTTCTAAGTTTTTTCCTTTTTAAAAAAGTTTTTTTTCCTTGTTTTCTCTTTTCTCTTTTCCTTTTTCCTTCTTTTCTCCCTTTCCCTCCTGGAGTCGGGGAAAGACCAACATATATGCACTTCTGTGATTAGGTCAATACTTGCCATGAAGATATATTTTCCCTTATCTCATTCTTATCTCCCCCCTCTGCAGGTTTTATGCTCTCAGACTGTCCTTGGTCTTTGGTTGTTGTTGTCTACCAGACTTCTTTGTTTTTCTTTTCCTTTCCTTTCTTTTCTTTTCTTTTCTTTTCTCTTTTTCTTTCCCTTTTTGGATTGCTTCTTTATTTGATTTGTCTGGTGCGTTTGTTCGCTTTTGTTCCCTGTGTGTTTGTCTGTTTTCCTTTTCAGGGCTACCTCAAGAAACAAGCCTAAGTACACATGGTGGAGAGTCCCAAATATCACTGAGTAGGGAAATAAAATAATTAAAGGGATAACAAGAGAAACCAAGAGACACCATTAAAAGAACACTTCCTGAAACAAAAGGCCCTGGACAGTCAAGGAGCCTCCTTCAATGGAGCAACACTAACACGTGCAAAGTGCATAACGAGCTTTTAAAACTCACAAGAGACAAAAAGCTAGCCAAAATGACAAAACGAAAGAACTCTCCTCTAAAGAAATTCCAAGAAGAAATCACAGCCACAGAACTGCTCAAAACAGATATAAGCACCATAACTGAACAAGAATTTAGTACAATTGTCATAAAATTAATCGCTGGGCTTGAAAAAAGCATCAGAGAAGCTATTGATACAAAGACTAGGGACCTTGAAAATAGCCATGACAAGTTAAAAAACGCTATAAATGAGGTGCATAATAAAAGGGAGGCGGCCACTGCATGGATTGAAGAGGCAGAGAGGAGAATAGGTGAATTAGAAGACACAGTTATAGCAAAAGAGGAAGCCGAGAAACAGAGAGAGAAATTGATCCAGGAGCATGAAAGGAGAATTCGAGACTTGAGTGATACAATGAAACAGAACAATATCCGTATCATAGGAGTTCCTAAAGAAGAAGAAAGAGAAAAAGGTCCTGAAGGGGTGCTTGATCAAATTATAGACGAGAACTTCCCAAACTTGGGGAAAGAAATAGACATTGAAATCCAAGAGGCACAAAGAACCCCCTTAAGATGTACCTTAAATCGACCTTTGGCACGACATATCATAGTGAAACTGGCAAAATATAAAGACAAAGAGAGAATTCTGAAAGCAGCTAGGGAAAAAAGGGCCCTAACATACAAAGGGAAACCTATCAGAGTGGTTACAGACCTATCTAATGAAACTTGGCAGGCCAGAAAGAAATGGCAGGAAATCTTCAATGTGATGAATAGGAGAAATATGCAGCCAAGAATCCTTTATCCAGCGAGCCTGTCATTGAAAATAGAAGGAGAGATAAAGGTGTTCCCAAAGAAACAAAAATTGAGAGAATTCGTCACCACCAAACCAGCCCTACAAGAAATCCTAAGAGGGACTCTATGAGGAAAATGTTGCAAGGAATATAAGGTACCAGAGACACCACTACAAGCATGAACCCTATGTAGAACACAATGAATCTAAACCCACATTTTTCAATAATAACACTGAATATAAATGGACTGAATGCTCCAATAAAATGACACAAGGTAGAAGAATGGATAAAAAACCAAAATCCATCTATTTGCTGTCTACAAGAGACTCATCTTAGACCTGACGACACCTTCAGATTGAAAGTAAGGGGATGGAGAAATACCTATCATGCAACTGGAAGTCAAAAGACAGCTGGAGTAGCCATACTTATATTGGACAAACTGTACTTTAAAGTAAAGGCAGTAATAAAAAATGAAGAAGGACATTATATAATAATTACAGGGTCTGTCTATCAGGAAGAGCTAAGAATTATAAACATCTTTGCACCAAATTTGGGAGCACCCAAAAAACATAAAACATTTAATCACAAACAGAAACAATCTTATTGATAAGAATGTGCTTATCGCAGAGGATTTAATACTCCACTTACAGCAATGGATAGATCAACTAGAAAGAAAATCACTAAAGAAACAATGGACCTGAACAACACATTGGAACAGATGGAATTGATAACTATATTTAGAACTCTGCATCCTAAAGGTAAGGAATTCACTTTCTTCTCGAGTGCGCATGGCACATTCTCCAAGATAGATCACATATTGGGTCATAAAACAGCCCTCCATAAATACAAACGAATTGAGATCATATCATGCACACTTTCAGATCACAATGCTATAAAACTTGAAATCAATCCCAGGAAAAAGTCTGGAAAACCTCCAAAAATGTGGAGGTTGAAAACCACCCTACTAAAGAATGATTGGGCCAATCAGGCAATTAGAGAAGAAATTTTAAAAAATGGAAACAAATGAAAATGAAAATACAACAATCCTAACTCTCTGGGACGCAGTAAATGCAGTCCGAAGAGGACAGGATATTGCAATCGAGGCATATTTCAACAAACTAGAAAAAGCACAAATTAAAAATCTAACAGAGTACCTAAGAAAAATAGAAGGGGAGCAGCAAGAACACCCCAAACTCAACAGAAAAAGAGAAATAATAAAGATCAGGACATAAATAAACAATATAGAATAAAAAAAAAGCAGTTGAACAGATCAATGAAACCTAGAGTTTGTTTTTTGAAAAAATGAACAAAATTGATAAACCTCTAGCCAGGCTCCTCAGGAAGAAAAGAGAGAACACCGAAATAGACAATATCATGAATGAAAATGGATCCATTACAACTGATCCTCAGAAATACAAGCAATCATCAGAGATTCCTATGAAAAATTATATGCCAACAAACTGGACAATCTAGAAGAAATGGACAAATTCCTAAACACACATGCACTACCAAAATTCAAACAGGAAGAGATAGAAAATATGAACAGACCCATAACCAGTGAAGAAATCGAATCAGTCATCAAAAATCTCCCAATGAATAAGAGCCCAGGGTCGGATGGCTTCCCAGGGGAATTCTACCAGACATTTCAAGCAGAGTTAACACTCATCCTTCGCAAGCTATTCCAAAAAATAGAAATAGAAGGAAAACTTCCAAACTCACTCTATGAAGCCAGCATCACTTGGATTCCCAAACCAGACAGAGACCCAACAATAAAAGAGAACTACAGGCCAATATCCTTGATGAATACCGATGCAAAAATACTCAACAAGATACTTGCAAATCAAATTCGACAGCATATAAAAAGAATTATCCATCATGATCAAGTGGGATTCATTCCTGGGTTACAGGGCTGGTTCAATATTCGCAAATCCATCAATGTGATACATCACGTTAAAAAAAGAAAAGATAAAAACCATATGATCCTGTCGATAGATGCAGAAAAAGCATTTGACAAAAATACAGCATCCTATCCGAGTAAAGACCCTTGAGAAAGTCAGATAGACAAAACGTACTTAAACTTCATAAAAGCCATTCACGAAAACCCCAAAGCTAATATCATCCTCAATGGGGAAACACGGAGAGCTTTCCTCCTGAGATCAGGAACACGACAAGGATGTCCACTCTCACCACCGTTGTTTAACATAGTGCTGGAAGTCCTAGCATCAGCAATCAGACAACAAAAGGAAATAAGAGGCATCAGAATTGGCAAAGATGAAGTCAAACATTCACTTTTAGCAGATGGCATGATACTCTACATGGAAAACCCGACAGACTCCACCAGAAGCCTACTAGTCGCAGGGTACAAAATCAACGTACAGAAATCGGTTGCATTTCTATACACCAATAATGAAGCAACAGAAAGAGAAATCAAGAAACTGATCTCATTCACAATGGCACGAAAAACCATAAAATACCTAGGAATAAACCTAACCAAAGGTGTAAAAGATCTGTACGATGAAAACTATAGAAAGCTTATGAAGGAAATTGAAGAATACATAAAGAAATCGAAAAACATTCCATGCTCATGGATCAGAAGAATAAATATTGTTAAAATGTCATTACTACCCAAAGCAATCTACACATTCAAAGCAATCCCAATCAAAATTGCACCAGCATTCTTCTCAAAGCTAGAACAAAGTATCCTAAAATTCGTATGGAATCACAAAAACCCCGAATAGCCTAGGTAATATTGAAGAAGAAAACCAAAGCGGGAGGCATCACAATCCCAGGCTTTAGCCTCTCCTACAAGCTGTCATCATCAAGACAGTATGGTATTGGCACAGAAACAGACACATAGACCAATGGAATAGAATAGAGAACTCAGAACTGGACCCACAATTGTATGGCCAATTAATCTTTGACAAAGCAGGAAAGAGTATCCAATGGAAGAAAGACAGCCTCTTTAACAGATGGTGCTGGGAGAACTGGACAGCAACATGCAGAAGAATGAAACTAGACCACTTTCTCACACTTTACACAACAATAAACTCAAAATTGATGAAGGACCTGAATGTGAGACAGGAAACCATCAAAACCCTAGAGGAGAAAGCAGGAAACACCTCCTTGACCTCAACCACAGCAATTTCCTACTCAACACATCCCCAAAGGCAAGGGAATCAAAAGCAAAAATGAACTATTGGGACCTCATCAAGATAAAAAGCTTCTGCAGCGCCAAGGTAACAATCAAGGAAACTAATAGGCAAAATACAGAATGGGAAAAGATAGTTGCAAATGGCATATTGGATAAAGGGCTAGTATCCAAAATCTATAAGGAACTCACCAAACTCCACACCCAAAAAACGAATAATATAGTGAAGAAATGGGCAGAGGATACGAATAGACACTTCTCCAAGGAGGACATCCAGATGGCCAACAGACACATGCTATGATGCTCAGCGTCACTCATCATCAGGGAAATACAAATCAAAACCGCACTGAGATATCACCTCACGCCAGTCAGAGGGGCTAAAATGAACAACTCAAGAGACTATAGATGCTGGCGAGGATGTGGAGAAACGGGTACCCTCCTACACTGTTGGTGGGAATGTAAACTGGTACAGCCGCTCTGGAAAACTGTGTGGAGATTCCTCAAAAAACTATCAATAAAACTCCCCTATGACCCAGCCATATCTCTGCTGGGGATTTACCCATGGGATACAGAAGTGCTGATGCATAGGGGCACATGTACCCCAATGTTCGTAGCAGCACTTTCAACCAAATCATGGAAAGAGCCTAAATGTCCATCAACTGATGAATGGATTAGGAAGATGTGGTTCATCTATACAATGGAATACTACATGGCAATGAGAAAGAATGAAATCTGGCCATTTGTGGCAAAGTGGATGGACCTCGAGGGTGTCATGCTAAGCAAAATAAGTTAGACGGAGAAGGACAGATATCATATGTTTTCACTCATAGGTCTAACAGGAGAAACTTGATAGGGGACCATGGGAAGGGGAAGGGGAGGAAAAGAATTAGGGAGAGGGAGGGAGGCAAATCATGAGAGACTCTTGAATACTGAAAACAAACTGAGGGCTGAAGAGGGAGGGGGAAAAGGTAATGGGGGTGATGGTCATGGAGGAGGGCTCTTGTGGGGAAGAGCACTGGGTGTTATAGGGAAACCAACTTGACAATAAACTATATAAAAAAACGTTTACTTATTTATTTTTGATAGAGATGATGAGTGAGTGGGGCATGAGCAGTGAGAGAGGGAGACAGAATCCCAAGCAGGCTATGCGCTGTCAGTGCAAACCTGGTGTGGGGCTTCAACCCACAAACCATGAGATCATTATCTGAGCCGAAACCAAGAGTCAGTCACTCAACTGACTGAGCCAGTCAGGAGCCCCTCTAATTCTTTTTAGTGCAGTTCTTGTCTGGTTTTGGAATCAATATAATGCTAGCCTTATGGAAGGACTTTGGAAGTTTTCTTTCCTATTCTATATTTTGGAACAGTTTGTGAAGAATAGGTATTAAGTCTTTAAATGTTTGGTAGAATTCCCTTGGGAAGCCATATGGCCCTGGACTTTTGTTTCTTAGAAGATTTTTGGTTCCTGATTCAGTTTATATGCTGGTTAAGGGATTGTTCAAATTTTCTATTTTTTCCTGTTTCAGTTTTGGTAGTGTGTATGTTTCTAGGAGTTAGTCCAATTTTTTGAGATTGCCCAGTTTGTTGCCATATAATTTTTCATAACATTATATTATGGTTATTTGTATTTCTGTTGTTCTGTTGTGTTTGTTGTAGTCTCTTTTTTTTTTTTTTTTGAGAGAGAGAGAGCTCAAATGGGAGAAAGTGATCGAGGAAGAGAGAAATAATCTTAAGTAAGTTCCATGCTCTACGCTGAGCTGAGCCCAACAAAGGGCTCAATGCCACAACGCTGGAATCATGACCTGGGCTTAAATCAAGAGTTGGACACTTAGCGAACTGAGCCACCCAGGGGCCCCTGGTCTCTCCTCTTTCATTCATGATTTTATTTACTTTGGTCCTTTACCTTTTCTTTCTGATAAGTCTGGCTGGGAGTTTATCAATTTTATTAATTCTTTCAAAGAACAGGCTTACTTTCATTGATCTGTCCTGCTGCTTTTTTGTTTCTGTATCATTTATTTCTGCTCTAATCTTTATTATTTCACTTCTGCTGGCTTTAGGCTTTATTTTCTGTTAGTTTTCTAGCTCCAGTAGGTGTAATGTTAGGTTGTGTACTTCAGGCTTTTCTTGGATCTTGAAGTAGACCTGTATTGCAATATACTTCCCTCTTAGAACTGATTTTACTGTATCTCAAAAGTTTTGGACCGTTGTGTTTTCATTTTCATTTGCTTCCATGTGTTTTTCTTTAATGTTTCTTTATTCTTGAGAGAGAGAGAAAGGGAGAGGGGCAGAGAGAGAGGGGAACAGAAGATCCAAAGCAGGCCCTGCACTGACAGCAGTAAAGCCGATGCAGGGCTTGAACTCATGAACCATGATCTGAGCTGAAGTCAGACACTCAACCAACTGAGTCACCCAGGCGCCCCAATTCCATGTGTTTTTTAAATGCTTCTTTAATTTCATGTTTAACCAATTCAATTTTTAGTAGGATTTTCTTTAACCTCCATGTATTTGTGATCTTTCCAAATTTTTTCTTGTGGTTGACTTCAAGTTTCATGGTTTTGTATTCTGAAAATATGCATGATCTTATGTCAATCATTTTGTACTTGTTGAGGTCTGATTTATGACCTAATATGTGATCTATTCTGAAGAATTTTCCATGTCCACTTGAAAAGAATGTGTATTCTGCTGCTTCAGGATGAAATATTCTGAATATATCTGTTAAATCCATCGTCCAGTATGCCATAGTTTCCTTGTTGATTTTCTGCTTAGATGATCTACCCATTCCTGTAAGGGAGGTGTTAGAGTCTCCTACTATTATTGTTTTATAATCAATGAGTTTATTTATATTTGTTATGAATGGATTTATATATTTCTGTCCTTCCAAGTTGGGGGCAGAAACACTTTAATTATTAGATCTTCTTGTTGGATAGTCCCCTTGATTATGATATAGTGCCCTTCTTCATATCTTTTTACAGTCTTTGTTTTACTGTCTAGTTTGTCTGATTTAAGTATGGCTACTTAAATGGCTTACTTTTGACAGACGTTAACATTATAGATGGCTTTCCATCTCTTCCCTTGCAATCTGCAGGTGACTTTACGTCTAAAATGAGTCTTTTGTAGGCTGTATATAGATGGGTCTTATTTTTTAATCCATTTTGATACCCTATGTCGTTTGATTCGAGCATTTGGTCCATTTACATTCAGAGTGATTATTGAAAGACAATTTAGTACCATTGTTCTGCCTACCAGTAGCATTGGTATTTCTACTGATGTTCTCTGTTCCTTTCTTGTTTTCACTGCTTTGGTCTTTTTTTCCCTACTGAGAGAGTCTCCTTTAAAATTACTTGCAGGGCTGGTTTAGTGGTAATGAACTCATCTAGTTTTTGTTTTCATGGGGAACTATTTATTTCTCCTTCTATTCGGAATTACAGTCTTTCTGAATAAAGTATTCTTGTCTGTGTATTTTTCTCATTTAGTACATTGAAAATATCCTGCCTTTTCCTTATGGTCTGCTAAGTTTCTATGGACTGATCTGGTATGAATCTGGTCTATCTTCCCTTGTAATTTTTTTTGTTTTAAATGTTTACTTATATTTCTATTTTGTTTTTTTTGTTTTTGTTTTTTTTTTTACACTTTATAGTTTATTGTCAGGTTGGATTCCATATAACACCCAGTGCTCTTCCCCACAAGTGATCTCCACCAAAACCATCACCCCCCATTACGTTTCCCCCTTCCCCTTCCCCCCTCAGTTTGTTTTCAGTAT
>CM053579.1:51352178-51385304 GCA_028646485.1 Cryptoprocta ferox
CCATAAAACTCCCCTATGACCCAGCAATAGCACTGCTGGGGATTTACCCAAGGGATACAGAAGTGCTGATGCATAGGGGCACATGTACCCCAATGTTCGTAGCGGCACTTTCAACAATAGCCAAATCATGGAAAGAGCCTAAATGTCCATCAACTGATGAATGGATCAAGAAGATGTGGTTTATCTATACAATGGAATACTACATGGCAATGAGAAAGAATGAAATCTGGCCATTCGTAGCAAAGTGGATGGAACTCGACAGTGTCATGCTAAGTGAAATAAGTCAGGCGGAGAAGGAAAGATACCATATGTTTTCACTCATAGGTCTAACAAAGGACCATGGAGAAGGGAAGGAGGAAAAAGATTTAGGGAGAGGGAGGGAGACAAAGTACGAGAGACTCTTGAATATTGAAAACAAACTGAGGGCAGAAGGGGGAGGGGGAAAAGGGAAGGGGGGTGATGGTCATGGTGGAGGATACTTGTGGGGAAGAATACTGGCTGTTATATGGAAAGCAACTTGACAATAAAGTATAAATTTAAAAAAAGAATGGAATATTAAAGAAATACAGTGTGAGAAAGATTCAACCCTTTGTTGCTGGAAGTCAGCCAAATGAAAAGCATGAGAAGAATCATGGGCAACACTGAGGAACAGAAAGTAGCCCCTGGCCTACAACAAGCAAGGAACTGGGAACTTTAATCTTACAGCCACAAGGAACTGATTTTGGCCAACAATCGAGTGAGGTTAGAAGATGATTTTTTTTCTGAATCTCCAGAGAAGAACTCAGCCTAGTAGATAACTTTGTATCAGCTTAACGAGAACCTAAGCAGAGTCCTTACTTGAACCTCCCCAGACTTTTTACTGAAATTTATTATTTAGAGTTGTGAGATAATAATTTTGTTTTGTTTTAAGCAGCTGAATTTGAGGCAATTTGTTATAATAGTAATACAAAATTAATATACATAGAGTAGCACACTTTTTATAGAGTGCCCTTCATCTCATGATTTGCTTATTCTGTAGCCTAGGGTACCCATTTTATGAGGCCCTTTCAGAATACAGTATATTGTAAGAGGGTTAAAGCATCTGTTTCTTCTTCAAGAGATTCCCTTTCTGCTTTGGTTATTATGGTTATGAAACAACTAGGGCCTAGAGGAAGAGTTCACCAGATGCAGATTCTTATAGGAAGCTAGAAGGAAATATCTGATGCAAATAGCTTTTATATAATCACTTAGTAAAGATTCCTGAAAAATGTGCATCAGCATGAGGGAACTGAACTGTTTAGTTGAGGGAAAGAGAGAGGTGATGTAAAAATAGATGCATGAAAAATTACCTTCTATTGCTATAAAGGCTTTTTCAAACTTCATTTTCCCTGCTACTATAATTTCTTATTTTAATGTAAACACCACTTTTCCCCATGTGATCAAATATTATACAATGGAAAATAAATAACTTGATAACCCTGTCATGTCACTTCATAACAGCTAATCAATTTCCCCAACACCCCTGGATGGGATATCTAGCAGGGTGGATGGAAGTAACAGATGGCTAAGACATGTCTTCTGGCTCAAAGCCTGAGTTCATTCATCATTTTCCTTCAAACTGTTGGCAGTATGCACAGGACCATTTTAAATGTATCTGAAAGGCAGAAACAAACTTATGGAATTAAATGAAATAGTCAGGGAAGAAGGATGAAGTGTGTAACCCAAGGGATGAATTTTTCTCTCCCATCTCAGGGGCAAGGCAGAGAAGTTCATTTGAATTCACTCAGTTTTAAATATAAAGAAAATTACTTTTCAGGAGAGCTTATATTTGAAAGTTGATATTATCAGAGGAAGAGACTTTGAGAGATGGTCTGTGTGATTTATTTGAAAGCCAACTAAAGGCTTTCCATAATCTGAGTTTCTACTGGAAAGAGTACAACACAAAAGTAGAGAATGTATGGGGTGAGAGACGGAACGTGGCAACAGGAGAGAAAATGGCAAAGGAAATAAATTAGAAAGAAAATCACTTTTTGATTCACAAAGTATTTTCATAGTCCTTTCTTACCAAGAATTCAAGATAGGTGATTAAATTTCCATTTTGTTGGATCCAGGACAGAAAGTGGCCTACATCCTTGAGGTTCTGAATATCAACATAGTGCTAAATATTTACTCTTGGCCTGATGAGCCTTGAAAAGAATATATTTGGGAAAGTAATCAGCAAACTGAATTATTGTTGGTCAAATGTTTATAGGAAAACTTGACATCTCCAGTGGCACCAAGAGCCTCAGCATAAAAAATATCTTTAGAGATAAATAATGTTTTTGAGATTCAAAAGTGTCTTTCTTACTCACCCAATTCACATCTCAGTAGCATTGAGATAACTATAGGATTTTTGTCATATGGATTTTGTGAACATTAAATGTGAAGAATCTTGAAAATAAATAGTTATTAAATGCTACATAATATTAAGAATTTTCTATTATTATACTTCTACAAAGATAATTTAAAAATTAAAGAGGATGTTGCTATAAACAATTCATAAATTTATCCTAAATTTAGTAGGTCTGCATAACTTAAGATGGAATATGGATTCTAGAGACAAACTACCTGGGTTCAAATCCAAATTTTAACACTTCCTTGCTGGGTAAGCTTGGGAAAGTTATTTAATATTGCTATAGCTTGGATTCCTTTTCTTGGAAATAGGAAATAACAAATTATAATAAGGCCTTATGAAGTAATGTATCTAAAAATGCTCTGAATATTTCCTGGCACATCATAACTTCTCAAAACTGTTTATATTTTGCCCCTGGAAGATGCTATATCAACTAGGGTAGGATAGACTATGCAGTGGTAACAAATTCTGAAACGTTGATGGCTTAAGCTAATAAGAGTTAATATGAGTCAGGCAACCCTCCTGAAACTTTTACCTAAGCCCTCTAAAACATGTATCCTTCAATAATATAGCTGCGTGGAAAAAAGGAGTTAGAACTAATTTGAGAGATATCCAATAATCAAGAAAACATACCATTTATGAGAAAATAATATGGCTCCAACCTAACTTAAAAGAGGATGGATTGGCACCTGGGTAGTTTAGGTGGTTAAGTGTCTGACTTTGGCTCAGGTCATTATCTCACGGTTCATGGGTTTGAGCCCCGCATTGGGCTCTGTGCTGACAGCTCAGAGCCTGGAGCCTGCTTCGGATTCTGTGTCTTCCTCTCTCTCTGCCCTGCTGCCACTCATGCTCTGTTTTTCTCTGTCTCAAAAATAAATAAACATAAAAAAATTAAACAAAAAAAAAGAGCTTGGAAAACGTAGAGGAACTATAAAAAGAATTTTCCACAGGGGCAATATGTACATGTTTTGAAATCAGACAGACTTGACTCTGAACTCTGATGATTCTATTTAATACTCATAGTTTTTTCTTTGATAGTTTCTGTCTATAGCTTTCTATAATGTGATAAATGGCTGTAGCCAGAATTCAGATCATCCTTGATTCTTCCCTTACCCTTTAACTCCATGTCCAATGTATCAGCCAATTCTGTTGCTTTTATTTCCAAAATGTAGCTCAGAAATATGTCTTCATTTTTATTACCATATTCCTAGAGCAAGTTATCATAATCTTTTATGTGTACTATTGTAATGGACTCCTAAGTGCTCTTGCTAATTTCATTCTACAATCCATTATCAAAAAGGCATAAAAAGTTATTTTTTGATTACCATATCATTGTAGTATATCTGGAAATCTTGGATTGTGATACGTCCAGCTTTGCTCTTCTTTCTCAAGATTGCATTGGCTATTCAGGGTCTTTTGGGGGTCCATATAAATTTTAGTACTTTTTTTTGTGGAAATTGTTGGTATTTTTAAAAGGATTACATTAAATTTGTATATTGTTTTATGTACTATGAACATTTTAATAATATTGGCTCTTTTTTGTTCATGTATTGGAAGAGCCAATATTATTAAAATGTTCATAGTACATAAAACAATATACAAATTTAATGTATATGGAATATCTTTCCGTTTGTTCATGTCATCTTCAATTTCTTTAATCAGCTTGTATAGTTTTTGGAATACAGGTCTTTCACCCCATTGGTTAAGTTTATACCTATCTATTCCATTATTTTTGATGCAGTTATGTGTGGGATTGTTTTCTTAATTTCTATTTCTGCTACTTCATTATTAATGTATGGAGATGCAACAGAGTTCTGGATATTAATTTTGTATCCTGTGACTTTACTGAATTAATTTGTCAGTAATAGTAGTTGTTTGGTGGAATCTTTTGGATTTTCTATATACAGTATCCTGTCATCTGGAAATAGTGAAAGTTTGACTTCTTCCTTGCTGATTTGGATGGCTCTTATTTCTTTTTGCTGTCTGTTTGCTCTGGCTAGGACTTCCAGTAATATGTTGAATAAAAGTGGTGAGAGTGGACATCCTTGCCTTGTTCCTGATCTTAGAAGAAAAGGTCTCAGTTTTTCATTATTGAGTATGATGCTAACTGTGGGTTTTTTCAGGCCTTTATTTGTTGTAGTATATTCTTCCTAAATTTATTTTTTGAATGTTTATTTATTTTTCAGAGGGAGAGAGAGAGCACGCGCACAAGGGAGGGACAGAGAGAGAGGGAGACAGAGGATCTTGAAGCAGGCTCTGTGCTGACGGCACAGCCTCTGTGCGGGGCTTGAACTCAGGAACCCTGAAACCATGACCTGAGTCAAAGTTGGACTCTTAACCAACTGAGCCACCCAGGCAAACCTTCTTAAGCCTATTTTGTTGAGAGTTTTTTTTTTTTTATCATGAATGGATGTAATAATTGGCCAAACACATTTTCTGCATCTATTGAGATCTCCATATGGTTTTTATTCTTTTGTTAATGTAATTGATTGATTTGCAAATATTGAACTACACTTTTATGCTTGCAATAAATCCTACTTGATTGTGGTGAATGATTTTTTAAAAATTTATTGCTGAATTCAGTTTTCTAATATTGTTTTAGATTTTTGCATCTATGTTCATCAGAGATATTGACCTATACTCTTTTTTTTGTGGTGTCTTTATCTAGTTTTGATATCAGAGTAATGCTGGCCTCATAGAATGGACTTGGTAGCTTTCATTCCTCTTGTTTTTTGTTTGTTTGTTTGTTTGTTTGTTTGTAATAAAATAAGAATAATAGGCACTAACCTTTTTTTCCTTAATGTTTCATAGAATTGGCCTGTGACACTGTCTGGTGCTGGACTTTTGTTGGGAGTTTTTTGATTACTGATTCAATTTCATTGTGGTAATAGATCTATTCAAATTTTCTATTTCTTCCTACTTCAGTTTTGGTAAATGATAAGTTTCTAGGAATTTGTGCCTTTCTTGTAGGTTGTCCAATTTGTTGGCATATAATTTTTCATAATATTCTTTACAATTGTTTTTATTTCTGTGGTGGTGGTGGTATTTGCTACTTCTTTCTTATTTGTGATTTTGTTTATTTGACTACTCTTTTTTTTGATGAGTCTGGTTAGAGGGTTATAAATTTTGTTGATTTTTTTCAAAGAACCACCTTCTGGCTTCATCAATCTGTTTTTTGTTTGTTTGTTTGTTTGTTTTTGTTCTTAGTTTCTATAACATTTATTTCTGCTCTAATCTTTATTATTTCCTTTCTTCTGGAAGGAAGAAGGTTCTGCTTGTTCATATTTTTTAGCTCCTTTAGGTTTAAAGTTAGGTTGTTTGAGATTTTTCTTGCTTGTTGTCGTAGGTCTGTATTGCTATAAACTTCTCTCTTAGATTTTAAAATTCTCTCTTTATCACTACTTTTTGCCATTTTAATTACTATATGTCTTGGTGTGGACTTCCTTGGGTTGATTTTGTTGGGGAATCTCTTTACCTCCTGCATCTGGATCTGTTTCCTTCACCGGATTAGGGAAGTTTTCAGCTATTATTTTTTCAAATAAGTTTTCTACTCCCTTTTCTTTTCTTCTTCTGGGATCCATATAATATGAATGTTATTGTGCTTAATGGAGTCACTGTGTTCCTAAGGCTATTCTTTTTTTACACAATTCTTTTTTCTCTCATTGGCTCAGCTTGATTAATTTCCATTACTTTGTTTTTCAGGTCATTAATTCATTCCTCTGCATCTGGTAGCCTGCTATTTATTTTATCATATGTACTTTTAATTTATTTTATTCTGTGCTTCATTTCTGATTTTTTTAATCTTTGTTAAAGGTCTCACTTATGTCCTCAACTCTTTTTTTTCCTCCACTCTTTTCTCAAGTTCAGTGAGTATCTTTATGGTCATTACTTTAATTCTCTATCTGGCATATTACTTATATCTGTTTCACTTAGGTTTCCTACTGTGGTTTTCTCTTGCTTTTTCATTTGGGACATATTCCATTGTTTCCTCATTTTGTCTAACCTTCTGTGTAGGTTTCTCTGTGTTATGAAAGTCAGATAAATCTCCTGCACTCGAAAACAATGGTCTTATGAAGAAAAGATCCTGTAGTTCCTTGTAGTTCAGTGTCCCCCTTCCCCAGGGCCTGGTCTTTTAGGGAGTGTCCCCTGTGTGTATTGCATGTGCTCTGCTGTTGTGTTCTGGCCACCTTTTCCTTTAATCCAGTCATCTGCCATGTCTCTCTTTGCTTGTTATGGGCAGTGTTTGGTCTGAAGCAGAGGTTGGGTGTATTTTAACCTGTTGTGAACTGGTCTGCTTGTGAAATGAGATCTCCCACCACCACTACCACTAGAATTGGGCCCCAGAAAAATGTGTGGGTTGGGAGAGGTAGTGTTGGCGGGAGTATGATCTGGTCTTCTGCGGGGAAGGGGTTTGCAGCCCTAGAACTAAGGCAAGTGAGAGTGGAAAGGTCGTAACCACCAAAGTATTGGAGGTAGGGCTTGTAAGCAAGTTAGGTATTGAGTGTCAGCACCACTCTGGCTTCCACAGGTAGGCGTGTGTTTATGCTGAAGGCAGAAGAGGAAAATGGGACTTCTCAATTCCTTTGTTCATGATGTGATCTCTCTATGATCCCTGCCACTCTGGACACACTCTGAAATGAGTAAATAATTCTCACTGTCATATTTCCCTGTTTTTTTTTTCAAACTGCTGGTTCTATGCTGCTATATCCATGGGTTCTCCGTCATGCTGTCTCTTTAAGGGCAAGGACTCAGCTTCTTAACAACCTCTGGGCTCTTCCAGAGCTGAGCCTGCTGAATTTTTAAATTCCAGGCTTTAAGTCTGGCTGGTTTCAAGAACTTATGGAATTTGGTCCTTCTCACTGTCAGAGACAAATATTAAAGAGACTCATCTTCCCTGTGTGGGCTCCTTGATGTGATAATTTTTTTTCTCCCCCTTCTCCATGACCTCTCCTCCCACCTGACTGCACAGAGCCATGGTCTATTTTTGTCCCAATCTCCATCTCCACCTTTTCTACCTTCTTTAATGTGGTCTATTCTGTACCTTTAGTTATGAAGTTTGTTCTTCCAATCTTTGGGTCATGTTCTGGATTCTTTACGTTAATGTGAGTGTTATCTAGTTGTATCAGTAGGATGAGGCATGCTTAGGGCCCTCCTATTCCAACGTCTTCCCAGCCTTCCATATTTTACTTTTTTTCTCTTGCAGTATAATTTACAATAGCCAAGATATGGAAGCAACACAGTGTCCATCAATAGATGAATGAATAAGGAATATGTGACCCACACCCTGAACTATTACTCAGCCAGAATGAAATCTTGCCATTTGCAGCAAAATGGATGTACCTAAAGGTATTATGCTAAGTGAAATAAGTCAGAGAAAGAGAAATAGTATATCATTTCATTAATATGTGTAATTTAATAAACAAAACAAACAGAGACAGGTAAAGAGACTCAAATACAGAAAAGAAACTGGTGATTACCAGAGAGGAGGTGGCTGAGGAAATGTATGAAATAAAGTAGATTAAGATTAAACTTACCTCGATCAGTGAGAAATGTTTCAAATCTTTGAATCATTATCTTGTGCACCTGAAACACTATATAATAGCTTGTTAATTAAATTCTAACTTAAAAAACAATGTAAAAGCTATCTTTTAAATGTAAGTCGAGGCAGACCCCGGCAAGATGGCGGAGAAAAGGGTGCTCCTTACATTTTCGCCCGCCCGAATCTCTCAAACAAGGAAGGACTGAAGCCATAAGACACTGAACCGCAAGAGTCTGGGAGGAAAAGACACAGAGTCCACTAAGAAGACAGCCTCATAGGTGCGTGATTGTGAACTGAGGAAGATAAAAAAGGGTCTGGACCCAGAGGTGTGGAGGCGAGGGAGCCCCCTCTGCAGAGAGCCATGGAGAGACGAGGGAAAGAGAAAGAGCAGCTGAAACTGCTATAAACTGTCTCCAGAAAAGAGAAAAACCTCGGCCCAGGAAGGAGAGGGATCCTATCATCCCATCTGTAACCGCAGGGCATTCAGAGAGAGACTTTTTCTCTAGCTGTGGCACATTACTTGGGCTAGGCACCCCGATCCTGGGCGGCAGCAGGAGAAACTGCTCCCCTACTCCCCCTACTCCATCCCCGGATAGGAAGCCGCCCAGACTGTGGGAGTACATTTCGAGTGGTATCATTAAAGTGTGCGGACTAAGATCTGGAAATGAGGCAGAGCTTGGGAAATACAACTCGACCCACTTTGGCTATGCCCGCGGCACAGGGAGATGGAACCCAAAGCAGTGAGTTGCAACCCTTACTTCGAGAAGGGACAGGGGCGCCACCATTTTTCTCCCCACAACCACCAAGGCGGGGACTCAGGGAGCAGCCCTGGGGACCCGCAGTGGAGGCGAGACCTGCCTACAACAAACCACGCCAATCCACACGGGAAAGCTACTTTTTTTTTTTCCCGTAGCCCGGGTAAGACCAACATTGATACATTGCTGTGATTAACTCTAGATCAATTCTTGCTATTCAGATATATTTTCCCTTATCTCATTCTTATCTCTTCCCTCCACTGGACTGGGCACTCTGGCCATTGGTTTGCTTAAACAGTCACATTTAATGCATTTTCTTGACGCATATTCTACATCTCCATCGCTACCTTCCTTTCTCTCTATCTCTGGAATAATCAGACTATATAGTTTCTTTGGGTAACATTATCTTCGTTTTTTTCTCCTCGCCTCCTATCATATTCTCCTTCTTCTCTCTCTGAAATAAGCCATTTAGTCTCTCTTCTTGGTCAATGTTCAGTTACACTTCTTCCCCACCCCTGTCTCATCTCTCTTTGTATATGCCCTTCCACAAGCACTGCCTCCACCCTGCTCTTTATTTGCAGCTGAGATTTCTGGTTTTATGTTTTTAGACTATCCTTTGTCTTTTGTTGTTTTTGTTCCCCCTTTTGTCCCCCTTCATTTTTGCTTGTTTGTTTGACTTGTCTGTGCATTTGCATGCTTTCATTCCCTGTGTGTTTGTCTGTCTGTTTTCCTTTTCAGGGTTACCTCAAGAAACAAGCCAAAGTACACATGGTGGACAGTCCCAAATATCACTGAAGAGGGAAATAAAATAACCAAAGTCACAACAAGAGAGACCAAGGGACGCCATTAAAAGAACACCTCCTGAACAGACAGGCCCTGGACGGTCAATGAGCATCCTTTAATATAGCAAAACTCACTGGTGCAGAGTGCATAACAAGTTTTTAAAACAGAAAAGAGACAGAAAGCTAGCCAAAATGACAAAATGGAGGAACTCTCATCTAAAGAAATTCCAAGAAGAAGTCACAGCTACAGAATTTCTCCAAACAGATATAAGCAACATAACTGAGCAAGAATTTAGAACAATTGTCATAAAATTAATCAAAGGGCTTGAAAAAGGCATGGAAGACATCAGAGAAGCTATTGCTACAAAGACTATGGACCTTAAAAATAGTTGTGACGAATTAAAAAATGCTATAAATGAGATGCATAATAAAATGGAGGCGACCACTGCACGGATTAAAGAGGCAGAGAAGAGAATAGGTGAATTAGAAGACGCAATTATAGAAAAAGAGGAAGCCGAGGAAAAGAGAGATAAATGGATCCAGGAGGATGAAGGGAGAATTCTAGAACTGAGTGATGCAATCAAATGGAACAATATCCAAATCATAGAAATTCCTGAAGAAGAAGAAAGACAGAAAGGTGCTGAACGGGTACTTGAACAAATTATAGCTGAGAACTTTCCCAATCTGGGGAAGGAAACAGACATTGAAATCCAAGAAGCACAGAGAACTCCCCTCAGACGTAACTTGAATCAACCTTCTGAACAACATATCATACTGAAACTGGCAAAATATAAGGATTCTCTCTGAATTCTTTCAGAGAGAATTCTGAAAGCAGCTAGGGATAAAAGGGCCCTAACATACAAAGGGAAACCTATCAGAGTAGTTACAGACCTATCAACTGAAACATGGCAGGCCAGAAAGGAATGACAGGAAATCTTCAATGTGATGAACAGAAAAAATATGCAGCCAAGAATTCTTTATCCAGCAAGCCTATCATTCAGAATAGAAGGAGAGACAAAGATTTCCCAAATAAACAAAAATTGAAAGAATGCATCACCACTAAACCAGCCATACAAGAAATCCTAAGGGGGACTCTATGAAGGGAACATTACAAGGAACACAAGGTACCAGAGACACCACTAAAAGCATGAAACCTAAAGAGAACACAATGACTCAAAACCTATATTTTTTCAATAATAACAATTAATGTAAATGGACTAAATGTTCCAATCAAAAGACACAGGGTAGCAGAACAGATAACAAAAAAAAAATTCATCTATTTGCTGTCTGCAAGAGAGTCAATTTAGACCTGAAGACACCTTCAGAATGAAAGTAAGGTGATGGAGAAATATATACCACTCGAATGGAAGTCACAAGAAAGTCAGGGTAGCCATACTTATATCGTACAAAATGGACTTTAAAGTAAAGACAGTAACAAGAGATAAAGAAGGGCATTATACAATATTTACAGGGTCTATCCATCAGGAAGACCTAACAATTATAAACATCTACGCACCGAATTCAGAGGCACCCAAATAAATTAAACACTGAATCACAAACAGAAACAATCTTGTTGATAAGAATGTGCTAACTGCAGGGGATTTTAATACTCACTTACAGCAATGGAGAGATCAATTAGACAGAAAATAACTAAAGAAACAATGGACCTGAATGACACATTGGAACAGATGGATTTGCAGATATATTTAGAATACTACACCCTGAGGCTATGGAATTCACTTTCTTCTCGAGTGCACATGGTACATTCTCCAAGATAGATCACATACTGGCTCAAAAAGCAGCCCTCAATAAATATAAAAGAATTGAGATCATACCATGCACATTTTCAGATAACAATGCTATGAAACTTGAAATCAATCACAGGAAAAAGTCTGGAAAACCTCCAAAAATGTGGAGGTTAAAGACCACCCTACTAAAGAAGGATTGGGCCAATCATGCCTTTAGAGAACAAATTAAATAATGTATGGAAGCAAATGAAAATGAAAATACAACAATCCAAACTCTTTGGATGCAGCAAAGGCACTACTAAGAGGAAAGTGTATTGCAGTCTAGGACTATTTCAAGAAACTAGAAAAAGCACAAATTCAAAATCTAACAGAGGCCCTAATGAAATAGAAGGGGAGCAGCAAGAACACCCCAAACCCAGCAGAAGATGAGAAATCATAAAGATCTGGGCAGACATAAACAATATAGAATCCAAAAACACAGTTGAACAAATCAATGAAACCAAGAGTTGGTTTTTTGATAAAATACAAAATTGATAAACCTCTAGCCAGGCTTCTCAAAAAGAAAAGGCAGAGCACCCACGTAGACAAAATCATGAATGAAAATGGATCTATTACAACAAATCCCTAAGACATACAAGCAATTATCTGGAAATATTCTGAAAAATTATATGCCAACAAACTGGACAACCTAGAAGAAATGGACAAATTCCTAAACACACATGCACTACCAAAATTCAAATGGGAAGAAACAGAAAACCTGAACAGACCTATAGCCAGTGAAGAAATTGAATCAATTACCAAAAATCTCCCAGTGAATAAGAGCCCTGGGCCAGATGGCTTCCCTGGGGAATTCTACCAGACATTTAAAGCAGAGTTAATACCCATTCTTCTCAAGCTATTCCAAAAAATAGAAACAGAAGGAAAACTTCTGGACTCATTCTACGAAGACAGCATCACTTTGATTCCCAAACCGGACAGAGATCCAGCAAAAAAAGAGAACTACAGACCAATATCCTTGATGAATACAGATGCAAAAATAGTCAACAAAATACTAGCAAATCGAATTCAACAGCATATAAAAAGAATTATCCACCATGATCAAGGGGGATTCATACCTGGGTTACAAGGCTGGTTCAATATTTGCAAATCCATCAATGTGATACATCACATTAACAAAAGAAAAGATAAATACGATATGATCCTGTCGATAGATGCAAAAAAAAGCATTTGACAAAATACAGCATCTTTCTTAATAAAATCCCTCGAGAAAGTCGGGATAGAAAGAACTTACTTAAACATCATAAAAGCCATTTAAGAAAAGCCCACAGCTAATATCATCCTCAATGGGGAAAAACTGAGAGCTTTCCCCCTGAGATCAGGAACATGACAGGGAGGTCCACTCTCACCACTGTTGTTTAACATAGTGCTGGAAGCCCTAGCATCAGCAATCAGACAACAAAAGGAAATAAAAGGCATCAGAGTCGACAAAGATGAAGTCAAACTTTCACTTTTCAGAGATGACATGATACTCTACATGGAAAACACGAGCGACTCCACCAGAAGCCTACTAGAATTATTCCATGAATTCAGCAAAGTGGCTGGGTAGAAAATCAACATACATAAATAAGTTGCATTTTTATACACCAATAAGGAAGCAAGAAAAAGAGAAATCAAGAAACTGATCCCATTCACAATTGCACCAAAAACCATAAAATACCTAGGAATAAAACTAATCAAAGATGTAAAAGATGTGTATGATGAAAACTATAGAAAACTTATGAAGGAAATTGAAGAAGACACAAAGAAATGGAAAAGCATTCCATGCTCATGGATCAGAAGAATAAATATTGTTAAAATGTCAATACTACCCAAAGCAATCTGCGCATTCAATGCAATTCCAATCAAAATTGCACCAACATTCTTCTCAAAGCTAGAACAAACTATCCTAAAATTCCTATGGAACCACAAAAGACCCCGAATATAGCCAAAGTAATATTGAAGAAGAAAACCAAAATGGGAGGCATCAGAATCCTCTACTCCAAAGCTGTAATCACCAAGACAGTATGGTATTGGCACAAAAACAGACACACAGACCAATGAAATAGAATAGAGAATCCAGAATTGGGCCCACAAAAATATGGCCAATTAATCTTTGACAAAGCAGGAAAGAGTATCCAATGGCAAAAAGACAGCCTCTTTAACAGATGGTGCTGGGAGACCTGGACAGCAACATGCAGAAGTATGAAACTAGACCACTTTCTTACACCATACACAACAATAAACTCAACATGGATGAAGGACCTGAATGTGAGACAGGAAACCATCAAAACCCTAGAGGAGAAAGCAGGAAAAACCCTCCTTGACCTCAACCGCAGCAATTTCCGACTGGACACATCCCCAAAGGCAAGGGAATCAAGAGCAAAATGAACTATCGGGACCTCATCAAGATAAAAAGCTTCTGCACTTCAAAAGAAACAATCAAGAAAACTAATAGGCAACCGACAGAATGGGAAAAGATAGTTGCAAACGGCATATTGGATAAAGGGCTAGTATCCAAAATCTATAAGGAACTCACCAACCTCCACACTCGAAAAACGAATAATCCAGTGAAGAAATGAGCAGAAGATATGGATAGACACTTCTCCAAAGAGGACATCTAGATGGCCAACAGACACATGAAGCGATGCTCAGTGTCAGTCATCATCAGGGAAATACAAATCAAAACCATACTGAGATACCACGTCATGCCAGTTGGAGTGTCTAAAATGAACAAATCAGGAAACTATATATGCTAGTAAGGATGTGGAGAAACGGGCACCCTCCTACACTGTAGGTGGGAATGTAAACTGGTGCAGCCACTCTGGAAAACAGTGTGGAGGTTCCTCAAAAAATTAACAAAAGAACTCCCCTGTGACCCAGCGATAGCACTGCTAGGGATTTACCCAAGGGATACAGGAGTGCTGATGCATAGGGGCACATGTACCCCAATGTTCATAGCGGCACTTTCAACAATAGCCAAATCATGGAAAGAGCCTAAATGTCCATCAACTGACGAATGGATCAGGAAGATGTGGTTCATCTATACAATAGAATACTACACGGCAATGAGAAAGAATGAAATCTGGCCATTCATGGCAACGTGGATGGAACTCGAGGGTGTCATGCTAAGTGAAATAAGTCAGGCGGAGAAGGAAAGATACCATATGTTTTCACTCATAAGTGGAACAGGAGAAACTTAGCAGAGGACCATGGGGGAGGGAAAGGGGGGAAATAGTTGGGGAGAGGGAGGGAGGCAAACCATGAGAGACTCTTGAATACTGAGAACAAACTGAGGGCTGATGGGGGAGGGGTAAAGGGGAAAGGGGGTGATGGGCATGGAGGAGGGCACTTTTTGGGATGAGCACTGGGTGTTACATGGAAAAAAATCCTAAAGGAGAAAGTAGGAAACAACCAATTGACCTCAACCGCAGCAATTTCCTGTTTCCAACTTGTCAATAAATTATAAAAGAAAAAAAATAAATGTAAGTCATATGAAGTCATTCCTCTGTCTAAAATTTTTCAATGGGTTCAAATTATTGGTAGTATCGCTAACTGGTAACAAATCGACCTTTTTACCAAAAGAGCTTGAAATACAGAGAATACTATAAATTCACATTTTTATAAGCATTAGGGACTGGAAATAAGTTAAGACTTTGAAATCCAGGAAGTATCTGTCTTGCTCACCCAGTTTATTCTCAGTAACATGGGGTAACAGTAGAACTTATGTCAAATGGACTTTGTGAAAACTCTTCGCACAGATTCCAAAGTGAAGATAATTGGAGAGAGGTGAGCTGCAGTTGTTTTTTCCTGTGAGCCGTTTTTAAATTCTAGATATAGACAAGAGGTTGAGGATCCTGGGATTGCTTGGAAGAAAGCTGCTACTGAGCTTTTAGAATCAGGTAACTGAAATTAAATGAGAGGCCTCAAACACGTCTATTTTTCTCATCAACATATTATCTTAGTTATAAAACTGTTCAGAGCAAGAGGCAATCAAATAATGAACAATCAAACTGCTAAACAAATGCTTCAGCTTGAAACTCCTCCAAAACAGAAGAGAGTTGTCAACAGTCTTTTGGAGTTAAAGAGATAAAGATTAGAGGTCAGGATGTTAGGAGAGGGATGCAACTTGAATGGAAACAAATGAAAGTAACTATATTCCAAATAAATAACCACACTGAATAAAGTTAAAGACAAAAAAAATTCTATACCAGTATTGCACTCTAATTAGTAATTTTTTATAGGGGTAAAGTACAGTAATTCTGAAACTGCTTATATGTATACTAGGATGGAATAAATTAAGAAATAAATTAACTAATTAATTCTAGCTAATAAGAACAGTGCCTCTTATTGTTACAGAAATACATTACGAATAAAGAAAAGGAAAAGGCTAGAATCCACCTTGTGATGTTGAATTAAAAACAAAGTTATTCATATGAAATCATTGTTTTTAATATATGTGCTGATGAATAGATATATAAACACATATAGATATGTGTGTATACAGTGCTTAGTATTTATAGAATACTTTATATCTATATGATCTCTCTCTATATATATATATATTCTATAGCTCTGCACAAAGGCCTAGGGCTAATGACGACCTAGTATCAATGAACACTCCTGGTGTCCATATATTGATTTCCATATACCATTATCCAGTAAAAGGAAGTAAGCCTACTAAGACAGTTGATTGATTCCAGGACCAGGACAGGAAAAATATAAGATAAGCCTAGAATACCTTCTGATGTCTGAAAATAAGGAGGTATTCAAACAGACAAAAAAAGCTGTGGGCATGCTGAAAGGACACAGAAGCCAACATCAAGTGGCTCCCAGTGGCCAAGTCTGAACAACAAAATTTTAACAACAAAATAAATTACATTACCAATAGATCATAACCAGTAGAATAAAAGAATGTCTGTAAGCCCATAGTGAACCAACGGAATAAATGGGTAAGAGGAACAGTTCTTCCTTATAGTAGAATTCCCTATAAAAATGCAGAAAAAATGACAGAAATAGAAAAGCACCATTAGGCAAACACCACAGTAATTATAGTTGCAGGGAAGAATTATTGATGAATGCTGATTAGTGAACAACAGTATGAGAAAGAATATTTACATAGTCACAAAGTATCTGCTGACAAGTTACATATTAAAAAGGAAAAAACCGTAACTTTATAATGAAATCTTGCAGACACTACATTAACCATAGATCCAAAGTTAACATCACAAGTAATACAACTCATAGATATTATATATTCTTAAAATGGTATAATTAAAGGGGAAAACATCACTTTTGTGCTCTTACCAAAAATAAATCAGTAAGTAAATAACTCAGGTGTAATTATGAGAAAATATCTGGCAAGTCCAAGTTGAGAAACAATCTTCCAAATAATTGACCAGTACTCTTTAAAAGGTAAAAGTCATGATAGTCAAAAAAAGATAATGTCAAAGATTGGAGGAGACTAAGGAAGTATGAATGTTAAATACAATGTGGGGTCCTAGATCAAATCTTGAACAAAAAAATCCAATCAATAAAAGCCATTAGTGTAAAAACTGGAGGAAATGCAATTTCAGGTCAATAAATTTGTTCAATTTATATAAAATATCCTAATTCCTGGTAAACTACAACTTAGCAAAAATAAAAGCAGAAATGGAAATTTTGAATATTTCTATACAGGCAGTCATAGATTTCATGGTAAGACAGAGCTGTAAAAATAACTATGCAAACTGAAATTGTACAAATTGATTTTAATAATATGTGGGGAAAATACAATTATTTGGTGACTTGTAATTTTTAGTCAAAACATTAAAAATGTTCTTTTTAATTTTTTACTTTTTATTTGAGAGAGAGAGAGAGAGAGAGAGAGAGAGAGAGAGAGAATCTCAAGCAGGCTCCACATTCAGTGCAGAGCCCGATGTGGAGCCCAGTCCCATGAACCTGGGATCATGACCTGAGCCAAAATCAAGAGTCAGACTGACAACTGACTAAGCCACTCAGGTGCCCCTTAAAATTTTTCTTACTGACAGTAATATATGAATAGGGAATTTAATGAACATATAATAAGACATTTATTTAGCACAGTGTAACTTAAAACATTAAAGATATTAAGAACTGAAGTGTTTTATGTCTGTAAAAAAAACCTTACAAGTAATTGAACAATGCTTATCATCTTCTTATTGTATAACTTATGGTACAGAGCAAGAATTTTTTCTATGCTTTGGTATAGTATCATAATTCTGTCTAAACTGAGATCAGTTTTCAACAATGTATCCTTTGTACTTTCTCATGAAATATCTCCAAAATGTCTTTAATGTGAAGTTTTTTTTGGCATCATTTCTTTCTGGAACATTTATATTATTTTTGACATAACCATTTGCTTTAAATAATTCCTGGAACTTGGTAATTACATTGCACAGATTTCACAGCAGCATCATTATTTGATCTATTAGTTTCACTTGCTAGTTTAACATTAATCAATTCATGTTGATCTCTGAAATGCTGAAACTGTTTTTCGCTGGCAGGAAAAATGTCTTCACTGTCCTTGCATATACCATTTTCTTCTAATGTAGCAATTAACTTCAGTGCTTTAACCTGAACAGTAGACAGACTGATTGGAATTTTCTTACTATTATAGTTTTTATTCAAAAGCAGATATAAATGCTAAAATTTATTTCTTCTTTTTTGTTCGTTTGTGGGAATGGCTTAGTTTTATTGTTTGTTTATTTTGAGCATAGTTGAGACACAATATTACATTAGTTTAAGATATAAACACAGTGATTCAACAATCTTATACATTATGCTATGTCCACCACAGCTGTAGCTACCAGCTGTCACCATACAGCACTATGTTACTACCTTTGATTTATAGTCCCTATGCCGTAAAATGTATTTCTGTGACTTATTCATTTCATAAGTGCAAGCCTCTATCTCCCACTTCTTCCCTCACCCATTTCCCATTCCTTTCCCCTCTAGCTACCATCAGTTTGTTCTCAGTATTTATACATATGATTCTGCCTTTAGTTTGTTTATTCATATTTGTTTTTTATATTTCATATATAAGTGATATCATATGGCATTTGCCTTTCTATGACTGATATTTCACTTAGCATAATATCCTCTAGGGTCCATTTTTGTTGTCACAAATGGCAAAGTATTATCATTTTTTATCGAGGGGTAACATTTCACTTTATGTATTTTTGTATCTTTTTTATTTCTTTTTATTTCTTTTTTAAAATTTTTTATACTTTATATTCAAGTTGCTTTCCATATAACACCCAGTGCTCGTCCCAACAAGTGCCCTCTTCCATGCCCATCACACATTTTACCTTCTCCCCCACCCCCATCAACCCTCAGATTGTTCTCAGTATTTAAAAGTCTCTTATGGTTTGCCTCCCTCCCTCTCTGTAACTATTTTTTCCCCTTCCCCTCGTCCATGACCCTCTGTTAAGTTTCTCCGGTTCCACATATGAGTGAAAACATAGAGTATCTGTCCTTCTCTGCGTGACTTATTTCATTTAGCATGACATCCTCGAGGTCCATCCCCCTTGCCATGAATGGCCAGATTTCATTCTTTCTCATTGCCATGTAGTATTCTATTATATATATGAACCACATCTTCTTGATCCATTCATCCGTTGATGGACATTTAGGCTGTTCCCATTATTTGGCTATTGTTGAAAGTCTTACTATGAGCATTGGGGTACATGTGCCCGTATGCATCAGCACTCCTGTATCCCTTGGGTAAATCCCTAGCAGTGCTATTTCTGGGTCACAGGGGAGTTATATTGATAGTTTTTTGAGGAACCTCCACACTGTTTTCCAGAGCAGCTACACCAGTTTACATTCCCATTCACAGTGTAGGAAGGTGACCATTTCTTCACATCCTTGCCAGCACCTAAAGTCTCCAACATCTGTTGTTTCCTGAGTTGTTAATTTTAGCCATTCTGACAGGTGTGAGGTGGTCCCTTTTCATGGTTTTGATTTGTATTTCTCTGATGATGAGTGACGTTGGGCATCTTTTCATGGGTCTGTTAGTTATCTGGATCTCTTCTTTGGAAAAGTGTCTGTTCATGTCTTCTGCCCATTTCTTCACTGGATTATTCGTTTTTCGAGTGTGGAGGTTGGTGAGTTCCTTATAGATTTTGGATACTAGCCATTTATCCGATATGTCATTTGCAACTATCTTTTCCCATTCCGTCGGTTGCCTATTAGTTTCTTTGTTTGTTTCTTTTGAGTGCAGAAGCTTTTTATCTTGATGAGGTCCCGATAGTTCATTTTGCTCTTGATTCCCTTGCCTTTGGGGATGTGTCCAGTAGGAAATTGCTGCGGTTGAGGTCAAGGAGGGTTTTTCCTGCTTTCTCCTCTAGGGTTTTGATGGTTTCCTGTCTCACATTCAGGTCCTTCATCCATGTTGAGTTTATTGTTGTGTATGGTGTAAGAAAGTGGTCTAGTTTCATACTTCTGCATGTTGCTGTCCAGGTCTCCCAGCACCATCTGTTAAAGAGGCTGTCTTTTTGCCATTGGATACTCTTTCCTGCTTTGTCAAAGATTAATTGGCCATATTTTTGTGGGCCCAATTCTGGATTCTCTATTCTATTTCATTGGTCTGTGTGTCTGTTTTTGTGCCAATACCATACTGTCTTGGTGATTACAGCTTTGGAGTAGAGGATTCTGATGCCTCCCATTTTGGTTTTCTTCTTCAATATTACTTTGGCTATATTCGGGGTCTTTTGTGGTTCCATAGGAATTTTAGGATAGTTTGTTCTAGCTTTGAGAAGAATGTTGGTGCAATTTTGATTGGAATTGCATTGAATGCGCAGATTGCTTTGGGTAGTATTGACATTTTAACAATATTTATTCTTCTGATCCATGAGCATGGAATGCTTTTCCATTTCTTTGTGTCTTCTTCAATTTCCTTCATAAGTTTTCTATAGTTTTCATCATACACATCTTTTACATCTTTGATTAGTTTTATTCCTAGGTATTTTATGGTTTTTGGTGCAATTGTGAATGGGATCAGTTTCTTGATTTCTCTTTTTCTTGCTTCCTTATTGGTGTATAAAAATGCAACTTATTTATGTATGTTGATTTTCTACCCAGCCACTTTGCTGAATTCATGGAATAATTCTAGTAGGCTTCTGGTGGAGTCGCTCGTGTTTTCCATGTAGAGTATCATGTCATCTCTGAAAAGTGAAAGTTTGACTTCATCTTTGTCGACTCTGATGCCTTTTATTTCCTTTTGTTGTCTGATTGCTGATGCTAGGGCTTCCAGCACTATGTTAAACAACAGTGGTGAGAGTGGACCTCCCTGTCATGTTCCTGATCTCAGGGGGAAAGCTCTCAGTTTTTCCCCATTGAGGATGATATTAGCTGTGGGCTTTTCTTAAATGGCTTTTATGATGTTTAAGTAAGTTCTTTCTATCCCGACTTTCTCGAGGGATTTTATTAAGAAAGATGCTGTATTTTGTCAAATGCTTTTTTTTGCATCTATCGACAGGATCATATCGTATTTATCTTTTCTTTTGTTAATGTGATGTATCACATTGATGGATTTGCAAATATTGAACCAGCCTTGTAACCCAGGTATGAATCCCCCTTGATCATGGTGGATAATTCTTTTTATATGCTGTTGAATTCGATTTGCTAGTATTTTGTTGACTATTTTTGCATCTGTATTCATCAAGGATATTGGTCTGTAGTTCTCTTTTTTTGCTGGATCTCTGTCCGGTTTGGGAATCAAAGTGATGCTGTCTTCGTAGAATGAGTCCAGAAGTTTTCCTTCTGTTTCTATTTTTTGGAATAGCTTGAGAAGAATGGGTATTAACTCTGCTTTAAATGTCTGGTAGAATTCCCCAGGGAAGCCATCTGGCCCAGGGCTCTTATTCACTGGGAGATTTTTGGTAATTGATTCAATTTCTTCACTGGCTATAGGTCTGTTCAGGTTTTCTGTTTCTTCCCATTTGAATTTTGGTAGTGCATGTGTGTTTAGGAATTTGTCCATTTCTTCTAGGTTGTCCAGTTTGTTGGCATATAATTTTTCAGAATATTTCCAGATAATTGCTTGTATGTCTTAGGGATTTGTTGTAATAGATCCATTTTCATTCATGATTTTGTCTACGTGGGTGCTCTGCCTTTTCTTTTTGAGAAGCCTGGCTAGAGGTTTATCAATTTTGTATTTTATCAAAAAACCAACTCTTGGTTTCATTGATTTGTTCAACTGTGTTTTTGGATTCTATATTGTTTATGTCTGCCCAGATCTTTATGATTTCTCATCTTCTGCTGGGTTTGGGGTGTTCTTGCTGCTCCCCTTCTATTTCATTAGGGCCTCTGTTAGATTTTGAATTTGTGCTTTTTCTAGTTTCTTGAAATAGTCCTAGACTGCAATACACTTTCCTCTTAGTAGTGCCTTTGCTGCATCCAAAGAGTTTGGATTGTTGTATTTTCATTTTCATTTGCTTCCATACATTATTTAATTTGTTCTCTAAAGGCATGATTGGCCCAATCCTTCTTTAGTAGGGTGGTCTTTAACCTCCACATTTTTGGAGGTTTTCCAGACTTTTTCCTGTGATTGATTTCAAGTTTCATAGCATTGTTATCTGAAAATGTGCATGGTATGATCTCAATTCTTTTATATTTATTGAGGGCTGCTTTTTGAGCCAGTATGTGATCTATCTTGGAGAATGTACCATGTGCACTCGAGAAGAAAGTGAATTCCATAGCCTCAGGGTGTAGTATTCTAAATATATCTGCAAATCCATCTGTTCCAATGTGTCATTCAGGTCCATTGTTTCTTTAGTTATTTTCTGTCTAATTGATCTCTCCATTGCTGTAAGTGAGTATTAAAATCCCCTGCAGTTAGCACATTCTTATCAACAAGATTGTTTCTGTTTGTGATTCAGTGTTTAATTTATTTGGGTGCCTCTGAATTCGGTGCGTAGATGTTTATAATTGTTAGGTCTTCCTGATGGATAGACCCTGTAAATATTGTATAATGCCCTTCTTTATCTCTTGTTACTGTCTTTACTTTAAAGTCCATTTTGTACGATATAAGTATGGCTACCCTGACTTTCTTGTGACTTCCATTCGAGTGGTATATATTTCTCCATCACCTTACTTTCATTCTGAAGGTGTCTTCAGGTCTAAATTGACTCTCTTGCAGACAGCAAATAGATGAATTTTTTTTTTGTTATCTGTTCTGCTACCCTGTGTCTTTTGATTGGAACATTTAGTCCATTTACATTAATTGTTATTATTGAAAAAATATAGGTTTTGAGTCATTGTGTTCTCTTTAGGTTTCATGCTTTTAGTGGTGTCTCTGGTACCTTGTGTTCCTTGTAATGTTCCCTTCATAGAGTCCCCCTTAGGATTTCTTGTATGGCTGGTTTAGTGGTGATGCATTCTTTCAATTTTTGTTTATTTGGGAAATCTTTGTCTCTCCTTCTATTCTGAATGATAGGCTTGCTGGATAAAGAATTCTTGGCTGCATATTTTTTCTGTTCATCACATTGAAGATTTCCTGTCATTCCTTTCTGGCCTGCCATGTTTCAGTTGATAGGTCTGTAACTACTCTGATAGGTTTCCCTTTGTATGTTAGGGCCCTTTTATCCCTAGCTGCTTTCAGAATTCTCTCTGAAAGAATTCAGAGAGAATCCTTATATTTTGCCAGTTTCAGTATGATATGTTGTTCAGAAGGTTGATTCAAGTTACGTCTGAGGGGAGTTCTCTGTGCTTCTTGGATTTCAATGTCTGTTTCCTTCCCCAGATTGGGAAAGTTCTCAGCTATAATTTGTTCAAGTACCCGTTCAGCACCTTTCTGTCTTTCTTCTTCTTCAGGAATTTCTATGATTTGGATATTGTTCCATTTGATTGCATCACTCAGTTCTAGAATTCTCCCTTCATCCTCCTGGATCCATTTATCTCTCTTTTCCTCGGCTTCCTCTTTTTCTATAATTGCGTCTTCTAATTCACCTATTCTCTTCTCTGCCTCTTTAATCCGTGCAGTGGTCGCCTCCATTTTATTATGCATCTCATTTATAGCATTTTTTAATTCGTCACAACTATTTTTAAGGTCCATAGTCTTTGTAGCAATAGCTTCTCTGATGTCTTCCATGCCTTTTTCAAGCCCTTTGATTAATTTTATGACAATTGTTCTAAATTCTTGCTCAGTTATGTTGCTTATATCTGTTTGGAGAAATTCTGTAGCTGTGACTTCTTCTTGGAATTTCTTTAGATGAGAGTTCCTCCATTTTGTCATTTTGGCTAGCTTTCTGTCTCTTTTCTGTTTTAAAAACTTGTTATGCACTCTGCACCAGTGAGTTTTGCTATATTAAAGGATGCTCATTGACCGTCCAGGGCCTGTCTGTTCAGGAGGTGTTCTTTTAATGGCGTCCCTTGGTCTCTCTTGTTGTGACTTTGGTTATTTTATTTCCCTCTTCAGTGATATTTGGGACTGTCCACCATGTGTACTTTGGCTTGTTTCTTGAGGTAACCCTGAAAAGGAAAACAGACAGACAAACACACAGGGAATGAAAGCATGCAAATGCACAGACAAGTCAAACAAACAAGCAAAAATGAAGGGGGACAAAAGGGGGAACAAAAACAACAAAAGACAAAGGATAGTCTAAAAACATAAAACCAGAAATCTCAGCTGCAAATAAAGAGCAGGGTGGAGGCAGTGCTTGTGGAAGGGCATATACAAAGAGAGATGAGACAGGGGTGGGGAAGAAGTGTAACTGAACATTGACCAAGAAGAGAGACTAAATGGCTTATTTCAGAGAGAGAAGAAGGAGAATATGATAGGAGGCGAGGAGAAAAAAACGAAGATAATGTTACCCAAAGAAACTATATAGTCTGATTATTCCAGAGATAGAGAGAAAGGAAGGTAGCGATGGAGATGTAGAATATGCGTCAAGAAAATGCATTAAATGTGACTGTTTAAGCAAACCAATGGCCAGAGTGCCCAGTCCAGTGGAGGGAAGAGATAAGAATGAGATAAGGGAAAATATATCTGAATAGCAAGAATTGATCTAGAGTTAATCACAGCAATGTATCAATGTTGGTCTTACCCGGGCTACGGGAAAAAAAAAAAGTAGCTTTCCCGTGTGGATTGGCGTGGTTTGTTGTAGGCAGGTCTCGCCTCCACTGCGGGTCCCCAGGGCTGCTCCCTGAGTCCCCGCCTTGGTGGTTGTGGGGAGAAAAATGGTGGCGCCCCTGTCCCTTCTCGAAGTAAGGGTTGCAACTCACTGCTTTGGGTTCCATCTCCCTGTGCCGCGGGCATAGCCAAAGTGGGTCGAGTTGTATTTCCCAAGCTCTGCCTCATTTCCAGATCTTAGTCCGCACACTTTAATGATACCACTCGAAATGTACTCCCACAGTCTGGGCGGCTTCCTATCCGGGGATGGAGTAGGGGGAGTAGGGGAGCAGTTTCTCCTGCTGCCGCCCAGGATCGGGGTGCCTAGCCCAAGTAATGTGCCACAGCTAGAGAAAAAGTCTCTCTCTGAATGCCCTGCGGTTACAGATGGGATGATAGGATCCCTCTCCTTCCTGGGCCGAGGTTTTTCTCTTTTCTGGAGACAGTTTATAGCAGTTTCAGCTGCTCTTTCTCTTTCCCTCGTCTCTCCATGGCTCTCTGCAGAGGGGGCTCCCTCGCCTCCACACCTCTGGGTCCAGACCCTTTTTTATCTTCCTCAGTTCACAATCACGCACCTATGAGGCTGTCTTCTTAGTGGACTCTGTGTCTTTTCCTCCCAGACTCTTGCGGTTCAGTGTCTTATGGCTTCAGTCCTTCCTTGTTTGAGAGATTCGGGCGGGCGAAAATGTAAGGAGCACCCTTTTCTCCGCCATCTTGCCGGGGTCTGCCTCGACTTACATTTAAAAGATAGCTTTTACATTGTTTTTTAAGTTAGAATTTAATTAACAAGCTATTATATAGTGTTTCAGGTGCACAAGATAATGATTCAAAGATTTGAAACATTTCTCACTGATCGAGGTAAGTTTAATCTTAATCTACTTTATTTCATACATTTCCTCAGCCACCTCCTCTCTGGTAATCACCAGTTTCTTTTCTGTATTTGAGTCTCTTTACCTGTCTCTGTTTGTTTTGTTTATTAAATTACACATATTAATGAAATGATATACTATTTCTCTTTCTCTGACTTATTTCACTTAGCATAATACCTTTAGGTACATCCATTTTGCTGCAAATGGCAAGATTTCATTCTGGCTGAGTAATAGTTCAGGGTGTGGGTCACATATTCCTTATTCATTCATCTATTGATGGACACTGTGTTGCTTCCATATCTTGGCTATTGTAAATTATACTGCAAGAGAAAAAAAGTAAAATATGGAAGGCTGGGAAGACGTTGGAATAGGAGGGCCCTAAGCATGCCTCATCCTACTGATACAACTAGATAACACTCACATTAACGTAAAGAATCCAGAACATGACCCAAAGATTGGAAGAACAAACTTCATAACTAAAGGTACAGAATAGACCACATTAAAGAAGGTAGAAAAGGTGGAGATGGAGATTGGGACAAAAATAGACCATGGCTCTGTGCAGTCAGGTGGGAGGAGAGGTCATGGAGAAGGGGGAGAAAAAAAATTATCACATCAAGGAGCCCACACAGGGAAGATGAGTCTCTTTAATATTTGTCTCTGACAGTGAGAAGGACCAAATTCCATAAGTTCTTGAAACCAGCCAGACTTAAAGCCTGGAATTTAAAAATTCAGCAGGCTCAGCTCTGGAAGAGCCCAGAGGTTGTTAAGAAGCTGAGTCCTTGCCCTTAAAGAGACAGCATGACGGAGAACCCATGGATATAGCAGCATAGAACCAGCAGTTTGAAAAAAAAAACAGGGAAATATGACAGTGAGAATTATTTACTCATTTCAGAGTGTGTCCAGAGTGGCAGGGATCATAGAGAGATCACATCATGAACAAAGGAATTGAGAAGTCCCATTTTCCTCTTCTGCCTTCAGCATAAACACACGCCTACCTGTGGAAGCCAGAGTGGTGCTGACACTCAATACCTAACTTGCTTACAAGCCCTACCTCCAATACTTTGGTGGTTACGACCTTTCCACTCTCACTTGCCTTAGTTCTAGGGCTGCAAACCCCTTCCCCGCAGAAGACCAGATCATACTCCCGCCAACACTACCTCTCCCAACCCACACATTTTTCTGGGGCCCAATTCTAGTGGTAGTGGTGGTGGGAGATCTCATTTCACAAGCAGACCAGTTCACAACAGGTTAAAATACACCCAACCTCTGCTTCAGACCAAACACTGCCCATAACAAGCAAAGAGAGACATGGCAGATGACTGGATTAAAGGAAAAGGTGGCCAGAACACAACAGCAGAGCACATGCAATACACACAGGGGACACTCCCTAAAAGACCAGGCCCTGGGGAAGGGGGACACTGAACTACAAGGAACTACAGGATCTTTTCTTCATAAGACCATTGTTTTCGAGTGCAGGAGATTTATCTGACTTTCATAACACAGAGAAACCTACACAGAAGGTTAGACAAAATGAGGAAACAATGGAATATGTCCCAAATGAAAAAGCAAGAGAAAACCACAGTAGGAAACCTAAGTGAAACAGATATAAGTAATATGCCAGATAGAGAATTAAAGTAATGACCATAAAGATACTCACTGAACTTGAGAAAAGAGTGGAGGAAAAAAAAGAGTTGAGGACATAAGTGAGACCTTTAACAAAGATTAAAAAAATCAGAAATGAAGCACAGAATAAAATAAATTAAAAGTACATATGATAAAATAAATAGCAGGCTACCAGATGCAGAGGAATGAATTAATGACCTGAAAAACAAAGTAATGGAAATTAATCAAGCTGAGCCAATGAGAGAAAAAAGAATTGTGTAAAAAAAGAATAGCCTTAGGAACACAGTGACTCCATTAAGCACAATAACATTCATATTATATGGATCCCAGAAGAAGAAAAGAAAAGGGAGTAGAAAACTTATTTGAAAAAATAATAGCTGAAAACTTCCCTAATCCGGTGAAGGAAACAGATCCAGATGCAGGAGGTAAAGAGATTCCCCAACAAAATCAACCCAAGGAAGTCCACACCAAGACATATAGTAATTAAAATGGCAAAAAGTAGTGATAAAGAGAGAATTTTAAAATCTAAGAGAGAAGTTTATAGCAATACAGACCTACGACAACAAGCAAGAAAAATCTCAAACAACCTAACTTTAAACCTAAAGGAGCTAAAAAATATGAACAAGCAGAACCTTCTTCCTTCCAGAAGAAAGGAAATAATAAAGATTAGAGCAGAAATAAATGTTATAGAAACTAAGAACAAAAACAAACAAACAAACAAACAAAAAACAGATTGATGAAGCCAGAAGGTGGTTCTTTGAAAAAAATCAACAAAATTTATAACCCTCTAACCAGACTCATCAAAAAAAAGAGTAGTCAAATAAACAAAATCACAAATAAGAAAGAAGTAGCAAATACCACCACCACCACAGAAATAAAAACAATTGTAAAGAATATTATGAAAAATTATATGCCAACAAATTGGACAACCTACAAGAAAGGCACAAATTCCTAGAAACTTATCATTTACCAAAACTGAAGTAGGAAGAAATAGAAAATTTGAATAGATCTATTACCACAATGAAATTGAATCAGTAATCAAAAAACTCCCAACAAAAGTCCAGCACCAGACAGTGTCACAGGCCAATTCTATGAAACATTAAGGAAAAAAAGGTTAGTGCCTATTATTCTTATTTTATTACAAACAAACAAACAAACAAACAAACAAAAAACAAGAGGAATGAAAGCTACCAAGTCCATTCTATGAGGCCAGCATTACTCTGATATCAAAACTAGATAAAGACACCACAAAAAAAAGAGTATAGGTCAATATCTCTGATGAACATAGATGCAAAAATCTAAAACAATATTAGAAAACTGAATTCAGCAATAAATTTTTAAAAAATCATTCACCACAATCAAGTAGGATTTATTGCAAGCATAAAAGTGTAGTTCAATATTTGCAAATCAATCAATTACATTAACAAAAGAATAAAAACCATATGGAGATCTCAATAGATGCAGAAAATGTGTTTGGCCAATTATTACATCCATTCATGATAAAAAAAAAAAAACTCTCAACAAAATAGGCTTAAGAAGGTTTGCCTGGGTGGCTCAGTTGGTTAAGAGTCCAACTTTGACTCAGGTCATGGTTTCAGGGTTCCTGAGTTCAAGCCCCGCACAGAGGCTGTGCCGTCAGCACAGAGCCTGCTTCAAGATCCTCTGTCTCCCTCTCTCTCTGTCCCTCCCTTGTGCGCGTGCTCTCTCTCTCCCTCTGAAAAATAAATAAACATTCAAAAAATAAATTTAGGAAGAATATACTACAACAAATAAAGGCCTGAAAAAACCCACAGTTAGCATCATACTCAATAATGAAAAACTGAGACCTTTTCTTCTAAGATCAGGAACAAGGCAAGGATGTCCACTCTCACCACTTTTATTCAACATATTACTGGAAGTCCTAGCCAGAGCAAACAGACAGCAAAAAGAAATAAGAGCCATCCAAATCAGCAAGGAAGAAGTCAAACTTTCACTATTTCCAGATGACAGGATACTGTATATAGAAAATCCAAAAGATTCCACCAAACAACTACTATTACTGACAAATTAATTCAGTAAAGTCACAGGATACAAAATTAATATCCAGAACTCTGTTGCATCTCCATACATTAATAATGAAGTAGCAGAAATAGAAATTAAGAAAACAATCCCACACATAACTGCATCAAAAATAATGGAATAGATAGGTATAAACTTAACCAATGGGGTGAAAGACCTGTATTCCAAAAACTATACAAGCTGATTAAAGAAATTGAAGATGACATGAACAAACGGAAAGATATTCCATATACATTAAATTTGTATATTGTTTTATGTACTATGAACATTTTAATAATATTGGCTCTTCCAATACATGAACAAAAAAGAGCCAATATTATTAAAATGTTCATAGTACATAAAACAATATACAAATTTAATGTAATCCTTTTAAAAATACCAACAATTTCCACAAAAAAAAGTACTAAAATTTATATGGACCCCCAAAAGACCCTGAATAGCCAATGCAATCTTGAGAAAGAAGAGCAAAGCTGGACGTATCACAATCCAAGATTTCCAGATATACTACAATGATATGGTAATCAAAAAATAACTTTTTATGCCTTTTTGATAATGGATTGTAGAATGAAATTAGCAAGAGCACTTAGGAGTCCATTACAATAGTACACATAAAAGATTATGATAACTTGCTCTAGGAATATGGTAATAAAAATGAAGACATATTTCTGAGCTACATTTTGGAAATAAAAGCAACAGAATTGGCTGATACATTGGACATGGAGTTAAAGGGTAAGGGAAGAATCAAGGATGATCTGAATTCTGGCTACAGCCATTTATCACATTATAGAAAGCTATAGACAGAAACTATCAAAGAAAAAACTATGAGTATTAAATAGAATCATCAGAGTTCAGAGTCAAGTCTGTCTGATTTCAAAACATGTACATATTGCCCCTGTGGAAAATTCTTTTTATAGTTCCTCTACGTTTTCCAAGCTCTTTTTTTTTGTTTAATTTTTTTATGTTTATTTATTTTTGAGACAGAGAAAAACAGAGCATGAGTGGCAGCAGGGCAGAGAGAGAGGAAGACACAGAATCCGAAGCAGGCTCCAGGCTCTGAGCTGTCAGCACAGAGCCCAATGCGGGGCTCAAACCCATGAACCGTGAGATAATGACCTGAGCCAAAGTCAGACACTTAACCACCTAAACTACCCAGGTGCCAATCCATCCTCTTTTAAGTTAGGTTGGAGCCATATTATTTTCTCATAAATGGTATGTTTTCTTGATTATTGGATATCTCTCAAATTAGTTCTAACTCCTTTTTTCCACGCAGCTATATTATTGAAGGATACATGTTTTAGAGGGCTTAGGTAAAAGTTTCAGGAGGGTTGCCTGACTCATATTAACTCTTATTAGCTTAAGCCATCAACGTTTCAGAATTTGTTACCACTGCATAGTCTATCCTACCCTAGTTGATATAGCATCTTCCAGGGGCAAAATATAAACAGTTTTGAGAAGTTATGATGTGCCAGGAAATATTCAGAGCATTTTTAGATACATTACTTCATAAGGCCTTATTATAATTTGTTATTTCCTATTTCCAAGAAAAGGAATCCAAGCTATAGCAATATTAAATAACTTTCCCAAGCTTACCCAGCAAGGAAGTGTTAAAATTTGGATTTGAACCCAGGTAGTTTGTCTCTAGAATCCATATTCCATCTTAAGTTATGCAGACCTACTAAATTTAGGATAAATTTATGAATTGTTTATAGCAACATCCTCTTTAATTTTTAAATTATCTTTGTAGAAGTATAATAATAGAAAATTCTTAATATTATGTAGCATTTAATAACTATTTATTTTCAAGATTCTTCACATTTAATGTTCACAAAATCCATATGACAAAAATCCTATAGTTATCTCAATGCTACTGAGATGTGAATTGGGTGAGTAAGAAAGACACTTTTGAATCTCAAAAACATTATTTATCTCTAAAGATATTTTTTATGCTGAGGCTCTTGGTGCCACTGGAGATGTCAAGTTTTCCTATAAACATTTGACCAACAATAATTCAGTTTGCTGATTACTTTCCCAAATATATTCTTTTCAAGGCTCATCAGGCCAAGAGTAAATATTTAGCACTATGTTGATATTCAGAACCTCAAGGATGTAGGCCACTTTCTGTCCTGGATCCAACAAAATGGAAATTTAATCACCTATCTTGAATTCTTGGTAAGAAAGGACTATGAAAATACTTTGTGAATCAAAAAGTGATTTTCTTTCTAATTTATTTCCTTTGCCATTTTCTCTCCTGTTGCCACGTTCCGTCTCTCACCCCATACATTCTCTACTTTTGTGTTGTACTCTTTCCAGTAGAAACTCAGATTATGGAAAGCCTTTAGTTGGCTTTCAAATAAATCACACAGACCATCTCTCAAAGTCTCTTCCTCTGATAATATCAACTTTCAAATATAAGCTCTCCTGAAAAGTAATTTTCTTTATATTTAAAACTGAGTGAATTCAAATGAACTTCTCTGCCTTGCCCCTGAGATGGGAGAGAAAAATTCATCCCTTGGGTTACACACTTCATCCTTCTTCCCTGACTATTTCATTTAATTCCATAAGTTTGTTTCTGCCTTTCAGATACATTTAAAATGGTCCTGTGCATACTGCCAACAGTTTGAAGGAAAATGATGAATGAACTCAGGCTTTGAGCCAGAAGACATGTCTTAGCCATCTGTTACTTCCATCCACCCTGCTAGATATCCCATCCAGGGGTGTTGGGGAAATTGATTAGCTGTTATGAAGTGACATGACAGGGTTATCAAGTTATTTATTTTCCATTGTATAATATTTGATCACATGGGGAAAAGTGGTGTTTACATTAAAATAAGAAATTATAGTAGCAGGGAAAATGAAGTTTGAAAAAGCCTTTATAGCAATAGAAGGTAATTTTTCATGCATCTATTTTTACATCACCTCTCTCTTTCCCTCAACTAAACAGTTCAGTTCCCTCATGCTGATGCACATTTTTCAGGAATCTTTACTAAGTGATTATATAAAAGCTATTTGCATCAGATATTTCCTTCTAGCTTCCTATAAGAATCTGCATCTGGTGAACTCTTCCTCTAGGCCCTAGTTGTTTCATAACCATAATAACCAAAGCAGAAAGGGAATCTCTTGAAGAAGAAACAGATGCTTTAACCCTCTTACAATATACTGTATTCTGAAAGGGCCTCATAAAATGGGTACCCTAGGCTACAGAATAAGCAAATCATGAGATGAAGGGCACTCTATAAAAAGTGTGCTACTCTATGTATATTAATTTTGTATTACTATTATAACAAATTGCCTCAAATTCAGCTGCTTAAAACAAAACAAAATTATTATCTCACAACTCTAAATAATAAATTTCAGTAAAAAGTCTGGGGAGGTTCAAGTAAGGACTCTGCTTAGGTTCTCGTTAAGCTGATACAAAGTTATCTACTAGGCTGAGTTCTTCTCTGGAGATTCAGAAAAAAAATCATCTTCTAACCTCACTCGATTGTTGGCCAAAATCAGTTCCTTGTGGCTGTAAGATTAAAGTTCCCAGTTCCTTGCTTGTTGTAGGCCAGGGGCTACTTTCTGTTCCTCAGTGTTGCCCATGATTCTTCTCATGCTTTTCATTTGGCTGACTTCCAGCAACAAAGGGTTGAATCTTTCTCACACTGTATTTCTTTAATATTCCATTCTTTTTTTAAATTTATACTTTATTGTCAAGTTGCTTTCCATATAACAGCCAGTATTCTTCCCCACAAGTATCCTCCACCATGACCATCACCCCCCTTCCCTTTTCCCCCTCCCCCTTCTGCCCTCAGTTTGTTTTCAATATTCAAGAGTCTCTCGTACTTTGTCTCCCTCCCTCTCCCTAAATCTTTTTCCTCCTTCCCTTCTCCATGGTCCTTTGTTAGACCTATGAGTGAAAACATATGGTATCTTTCCTTCTCCGCCTGACTTATTTCACTTAGCATGACACTGTCGAGTTCCATCCACTTTGCTACGAATGGCCAGATTTCATTCTTTCTCATTGCCATGTAGTATTCCATTGTATAGATAAACCACATCTTCTTGATCCATTCATCAGTTGATGGACATTTAGGCTCTTTCCATGATTTGGCTATTGTTGAAAGTGCCGCTACGAACATTGGGGTACATGTGCCCCTATGCATCAGCACTTCTGTATCCCTTGGGTAAATCCCCAGCAGTGCTATTGCTGGGTCATAGGGGAGTTTTATGG
>CM053579.1:51385804-51407352 GCA_028646485.1 Cryptoprocta ferox
GGTATTAACTCTGCTTTAAATGTCTGGTAGAATTCCCCTGGGAAGCCATCTGGCCTTGGGCTCTTATTCATTGGGAGATAGATTTTTCATCACTGATTCGATTTCTTCACTGGTTATGGGTCTGTTCATATTTCCTATTTCTTCCCGTTTGAATTTTGGTAGTGCATGTGTGTTTAGGAATTTGTCCATTTCTTATAGATTGTCCATTTTGTTGGCATATAATTTTTCATAGTAATCTCTGATGATTGTTTGTATTTCTGAGGGGTTGGTTGTGATGGATCCATTTTCATTCATGATTTTGTCTATTTGGGTGTTCTCTCTCTTTTTTTTTTTTCTGAGAAGCCTGGCTAGAGATTTATCAAGTTTGTTCATTTTTTCAAAAAACTAACTCTTGGTTTCGTTGATCTGCTCCACTGGTTTTTTGGATTCTATATTATTTATTTCTTCCCTGATCTTTGTTATTTCTCTTCTTCTGCTGGGTTTGGGGTTGTCTTGCCTCTCCCCTTCTAGTTTCTTTAGGTGCTCTGTTAGATTTTGAATTTGTGATTTTTCTAGTTTGTTGAAATAGGCCTGGATTGCAATATACTTTCCTCTTAGGACTGCGTTTGCTGCATCCCAGAGAGTTTGGATTTTTGTATTTGCGTATTCATTTTTTTCCATATAATTTTAAATTTCTTCTCTAATTGCCTGATTGGCCCAATCATCCTTTAGTAGGGTAGTTTTCAACCTCCCCATTTTTGGAGGTTTTCCAGAATTTTTCCTGGGATTGATTTCAAGTTTTATAGTATTGTGATCTGAAAGTGTGCATGGTATAATCTCATTTCATTTATATTTATGGAGGGTTGCTTTATGCCCCAGTATGTGATTTGTCTTAGAGAATGTGCAATGTGCACTGGAGAAGAGTGCTATCAATTCCATCTGGTCCAATGTGTCATTCAGGTCCATTGTTTCATTAGTGATTTTCTGTCTGGTTGATCTATCCATTGCTGTAAGTGGAGTGTTAAAGTCCCCTGCAATTAACACATCCTTATCAATAAGATTGTTTCTGTTTGTGATTAATGGTTTCATGTATTTGGGTGCTCTCAAATTCGTCGTATAGATGTTTAGAATTGTTAGCTCTTCCTGATGGAGAGACCCTGTAATTATTATATAATGTCCTTCTTCATCTTTTGTTACTGCCTTTACTTTAAAGTCCAGTTTGTCTGATATAAGTATGGCTACTCTGGCTTTCTTTTGACTACCGATCGCATGATAGACATTTCTCCATCCCCTTAGTTTCAATCTGAAGGTGTCATCAGGTCTCAAATGAGTCTCTTGTAGACAGCCAATAGATGGATTTTGTTTTCCATTCTGCTGCCCTGTGTCCTTTGATTGTAGCCTTCAGTCCATTTATGTTCAGTGTTATTATTGAAAAATGTGGGTTTGGGTAGATTGTGTACTCTGTAGAGTTCATGTCTGTAGTGGTGTCTCTGGTACCTTGTATTCCTTGCAACATTTTCCCCAGTGAGTCCCTCTTAGGATTTCTTGTAGGGCTGGTTTGGTGGTGGTGATGAATTCTCGCAATTTTTGTTTAATTGGGAACCCTTTATCTCTCCTTCCATTTTGAATGACAGGCTCGCTGGATAAAGGATTCTTGGCTGCATATTTCTCCTGTTCATCACATTGAAGATTTCCTGCCATTCCTTTCTGGCCTGCCAAGTTTCATTAGAAAGGTCTTTAACCACTGTGATAGGTTTCCCTTTGTATGTTAGGGCCCTTTTATCCCTAGCTGCTTTCAGAATTCTCTCTTTGTCTTTATATTTTGCCAGTTTCACTATGATATGTCGTGCCAAAGGTCGATTCATGTTATATCTTAAGGGGGTTCTTTGTGCCTCTTGATTTCAATGTCTATTTCATTTCCCATATTCAGGAAGTTCTCAGCTATAATTTGATCAAACACCTTTTCAGGAGCTTTTTCTCTTTATTCTTCTTCAGGAATTCCTATGATACAGATATTGTTCCATTTGAATGTATCACTCAGGTCTCGAATTCTCTTTTCGTGCTCCTGGATCAATTTCTTTCTCTTTTTCTCGACTTCTTCTTTTGCAATAACTGTCTTCTAATTCACCTATTCTCTCTGCCTCTTCAATCCGTGCAGTGGCCGCCTCCATTTTATTATGCACCTCATTTATAGCCTTTTTTAACTCATTGCAGCTATTTTGAAAGTCCCCAGTTTGTGTCAGTAGCTTGATGCTTTTTTCAAGTCCAGCAATTAATTTTTTGACAATTGTTCTAAATTCTAGTTCAGGTAGGTTGCTTAAATCTGTTTTGAGCAGTTCTGTGGCTACGACTTCTTCCTGGAGTTTCTTTAGAGGAGAGTCCTTTCGTTTTGTCATTTTTCTCTAGCTTTCTGTCTCTTGTCAGTTTTAAAAACTCGTTATGCACTGTGCACCTGTTAGTATTGTTCTATTAATGGATGCTCATTGATTGTCCAGGGCCTGTCTGTTCAGCAAGTGTTCTTTTAATGGTGTCTCTTGGTTTCTCTTGTTGTGCCTTTGATTATTTTACTTCCCTAGTCAGTGATATTTGGGACTCTCCACCATGTGTACTTTGGCTTATTTCTTGAGGTAGCCCTGAAAAGGAAAACAGACAAACACAGAGGGAACAAAAGCATGCAAATGAACAGACAAATCAAACAAACATGCAAACCGAAAGGGGAAAGGAAGTAAAGAAAATGAAAGGAAAGGGAAGAAAAGAAAAGAAGAAAAGATAGAAAGAAAAACAAGAGGGGGACAGAGATGGCAAAAGACTATGAACAGGCTAAAAGCGTATATCCAGTCGAGAGGAGAGATAAGAATGAGATAAGGGGAAATATACCTGGATGGGAAGAGAAAAAAAGGAGAAGAAAAGAAAAAAGAAAAAAAAAAAGGCAGCTCTCCCATGCGGATGGGCGTGGTTTGGTGTAGGTAGGTCAGGTCTCGGGGGCTGTTTCCCGAGGCCCCGCCTTAGTGGCTGTGGGGAGAAGAATGGCGGTGCCCCAAGCTCTGCTCGAACCAAGCGTTGCAAGCCACTCTTTTGAGTCTGATTTCCCTGAGTCGCGTGCGAGCCAAATTGTATTTTCTAAGCTCCGCCTCACTTCCAAATCCTAGTCCATGGACTTTAATACTACCACCAGAGAGGAGAAGAGCTCCTGCTGGTGGCTGGCCTCCCAGCCACGATAGCGCAGGAGGAGGGGGCTGTTTTTCCTGGTGCAGCCTGTAATGGGCGCAGCTGCCCCCGCGCCCAAGGAAGAATTCGCCAGCTAGATGGGACGGATTTCTCTCCTTGCGCCCAGCAGTTATATATGGGGTGACAATATCTCTCTCCGTCCTGGGGTGAGTTTTTTATCTCTTCTTTAGAGACAGTTCTATGAGAGTTTTCAGTCTCTCTTTCTCTTCCCCTTGTCTCTCCGGGGCACAGTGCCCTCTCCCTGTATTGGGCTGGGGCTCCCACCCCTCTGCAGCTCGGGGGCCCGACCCAGCCTCCAATTTCCCCAGTTTGCACTCATTCACTCAGGCATCTTTGAGATTGTCTTCTTTCTGGAGTCTGTATGTTTTCTTCCCCTCTTTCAGGTCAGAGTATTGTCTCCAGTCCTTCACAGTTTAATAGATGCGGGCGGGCAAAGATTACAGAGCTCCTTACTTCTCCGCCATCTTGCCCTTCCCTAATATTCCATTCTTTAACATCTCCTCTGACAACTTCTGCCTTCAGCCCAAGAAATTTCTCTGTTTTTAAGGGTTGACATAATTGGATCAGGTCCATGCAGATGATCCAGAATAATCTCCCTGTATTAAGTTTTGTCACATAAGTGTATCCTCAAAGTCCTTTTTGCCATGTAATGTAACTTTTTCAGGTGTTCCAAGAACTAGGACACAGACATATTGGGAAAACCATTCTCCTACCACCACACCATCTATGTCTAGGGATGATCTGGGTGCTAGGACACAGGTGGTAATTCTGAGTTAAAGATCAAAGTAGGAAATCTTATCATAAGTTGCTTCCTCTCTTTCTCCACACACACACAAACACACACACACACGCACAGAGCCTAGCTCTGTTTTCTAAAAAATCTGACATCTGACTCTGATAAGAATTGTATTTTGATCTAATTGCAAATATGCATATAAACTCAGTCATTCTCTGATCTCATTGTGAACAAAAAAATTTAAAGTATGCCTCAGTGTTCTGATCTGTACAATGGAAGGCCTAGACTACATAATTGTTAAGAGCTTAAAATCTTCTACATTTCAAAACTTAGGCATCCCATATCCAAAATTACTGAGTCTTTCCTTACCTCCAATTTTATCTGCTCGACTCTGCCATCTATTGTTTTCCACAAATGTTTTCTTTTCTACCAAAAACTTAGGAGTTGTAAACACTATTAGATTTATTACACTTTGTATACAAGTATGCTTTCAGATTTTTGAATGTTTTATATAAAGAAAGACAAAGAAGCACTGTTTTACTCTAACTCATTCATTCACCGGTTGATTTGGCAGCAATTTAGGTCTTAATGCACTACTACTGGTAGCTCTATCTTAATACTTCCTTCCTAGAAATGACAAAATGCAAGTTTGCAATTGTCTAATTGATGTTACCTAGGCCAAAAAAAGAGTTCGAAAGTTAAGAGAAAATATATATTTCCCCTGAAAATAAAATTTCTACACATTAAAAAATACATAAAGAAAACAAAGCTTTGGGGAATATGATGACTGAGTAGGAGGATCCTAGACTGCTCTCATCCCAGAAACACAACTACATAGGTATCAAATCATCCTAAATACCCCCAAAATCAACCTGAAGACTGACAAACCTCACAACTAAAGGAATAGAAGAGATCACATCAAAGAATATAAGAAATGTGGTAATATGATTTAGGGGAAAAATAGATCATGGGTACTATGGAGCAGAGGGAGCCATAGTCATGGAGAAGGCCGAGAGAGAGTAAAGAACACAGGGTAATGCACAAGAAGAACATTTCTCCAAAGCGATTGGCTGGGGAAATTAGAGGGGATGATTTTTGTGAGTTCTGGAAATCAGTGAGGTTTAAATCATGCAAACAAGGAGATCCTCTGCAGGTGACTGGTCTGGAAGATGAAGCAGCCAAAACACAATAGTAGAGCACACACTGAGCATACCAGAGACCCTCTCTGAAGCACAAGGCCATGGAAACCACATGACCTCTTCTTCATAAATCTATTACTTTTAGGAGCAGTAAACAATTTGGCTTTTCTAACACAGAGAAGAAGGGAGAGACTTAGACAAAATGCCAAGATGGAGTAATCCATCCCAAATGAAACATCACAATAAAGTCACAGCCAGATGCTAAGCAAAACAGATATAAGTAATATGCTTGATGGGGAATTCAAAACAATAATCACAAGGATACTGACTGGGTTTGAGAAATGAATGGAACACTTTAGGAAAACCATTAACACAGAGAAAAAATAGTAGAAAAAGAATCAGAAATGAGGAATACAATAATGAGATTGGAAACAGGCTTGATGCAATGAACAGTAAGCTGGAAGAAGCAGAGGAACAAATTAGTGATATGGAAGGTAGAATAATGGTAAATAATAAAGCTGAACAAAAGAGAGAAAGAAGAATTATGGAACATGAGAAGAGACTCGGAGAACTCACTGACTCCATCATACATAATATCATTTGTATATAGGAGTCACAGAAGAGGGAGAGAGGAAAGGGGTAGAAAATTTATTTGAAGGAAACATAGCTGAAAATTTCCCTTCTGTGGAAGGAAAAAGACATCTAGATTGAGAAGGGACAGAGAACTTTCATCAAAAACAACAAGAGCAGAACAACAAAAAGACATTGTAATTAAATTTTTCCAAAATAAAATGATAAGGAAAAAATCTTAAAAGCAGAAAGACAAGGTCGCCTGGTTGTCTCAGTTAAGCGTCTGACTCTTGGTTTCAGCTCAGGTGATCATCTTACGGTTTGTGAAACAGAGCCCTGCATCCAACTCTGCACCTGGAGCACAGAGCCTGCTTGGGATACTCTATTCCTCTCTCTCTGCCCCTCCCCCCACTCATGCTCTCTCTCTCTCTCTCTCTCTCTCTCTCTCTCTCTCACTTTCTCTCAAAATAAATAAATAAATTTTAAAAAGGCAGAAATACACAGGAAATCTTTAACTTACAAGGGAAGATCCATAAGGCTAGCTAGAGATTTCTCAACAGAAACTTGGCAAGCCAGGAGGGAGTGCATGATATATCCAATGTGCTAAATGGGAAAATCTGCAGCCAAGAATACCCAGCAAGTCTGTCATTCAGAATAGAAGGAGAGAGGGGCACCTAGGTGGCTCAGTCAGTTAAGCGTCTGACTTTAGCCCAAGTTATAATCTTGCAGTCTGTGAGTTCGAGCCCCATGTCAGGCTCTGTGATAACAGCTCAGAGCCTGGATGCTTGGTACAGATTCTGTGTCTTCCTCTGTCTCTGCCCCTCCCCTGCTTGCACTCTGTCTCTCAAAAATAATTAAACATTAAAAAAAGAATAGAAGAAGAGATAAACAGTTTCCCAGACAAAACAAAACAACACACATATACACACACACTAAAGGAATTTGTGGACACTAAACCAACTTTGCAAGAAATATTAAAGGGGATTCTTTGAGTGGAAATGAAAGACCAAAATGACAAACACAAGAAAGGTTTAGAGAAATTCTCCTTAAACAATAACAAAACAATATTATTTGTTAATATTAATAAATACATATCTATCAATAATTAGTCTGAATATAAATGGACTAAATGCTCCAATAGAAAGACATATGGTGTCAGAAAGGATAAAAAAAAAACAAGACCCATCTATTTGCTTCCTACAAAAAAATGTATTTTAGACCTAAAGACACTTACAGTTTGTAAGTGAGGGGGCGGAGAAATATTTATCATGAAAATAGATGTAAAAAGATAGCCAGAGCAGCAGTACTCATATTGAACAAACTAGACTTTAAAAGAAAGATTAAAAAGAGACAAAGAAGGACATTATATAATCATAAAGGGGACAATCTAAGAAGAAGACATAAGAATTGTAAGCATTTATGCACCTAACATGGTAACATCCAAATGTATAAAACAACTCATCACAAACATAAAGGAACTCATTGATAAAAATACAGTAATAATAGGGGACTTCAATACCCCACTTACATCAAAGGACAGATGATCTAGACAGAAAATCAACAAGGAAATAATGTCTTCGAATGACACACTGGACCAGATGGACTTAACAGGTATATTCAGAACATTGCATCCTAAAACAGCAGCATATAAATTATTTTCAAGTGTACACGGATTATTGTCAAGAATAGATCATATCTTAGGTCACAAAACAGGCCTCAACAAATACAAAAAGATTGAAAGGACACCATGCACCTTTTCTGACCACAATGCTATGGAACTAGAAGTCAATCATGAGAAAAAATTTGGAAAGCCCACAAATACATGGAGGCTAAATAACATGCCACTAAACAATGAATGAGTCAACCGAGAAATCCAAGAATAAATTAAAAACACATGGAAACAAAAGAAAACAAAACACGATGGTCCAAAATCTTTGGGATTCAGCAAAAGTAGTCTTAACAAGAAAGTATACAGCAATACAGGCTTACATCATGAAGCAAGAAAAATCCTAAATAAACAAATTAACCTTGCACCTAAAGGGGATAGGGGAAGGACAACATATGAAGTCTAAAGGCAGCAGAAGGAAGAAAGTAAAGATTACAGCCAAAATAAATGATATAGAACCTAAAAACCAATAGAACCAATAAAAACCAATAGAACACATCAATGATATCAGGAGCTGGTTCTTCAAAAAAATTAATAAAATTGGTAAACCTCTAGCCATATTTATCAAAAAGAAAAGAGAAAAGACCCAAGCAAATAAAATTAAAAAGGAGAAAGGAGAAATAACAAACAGCATCACAGCAATACAAGCAGTTATAAGAATATTATGAAAAACTATATGCCAATAAATTGGACAATCTGGGAGAAATGGATAAATTCCTAGAAACATAAAAATTACCAAAACAGGAACTAGAGGAAATAGAAAACTTAAACAGAACAATAACCAGCAAAGAAATTGAATTACTAATCTAACATTTCCCAATGAACTAAACTCCAGGGCCACATGGTTTCACAGGTGAATTTTACCAAACATTTAAAGAAGAGTTATCTCTTATTTTCAAACTATTCCACAAAATAGAAAAGGAAGGAATACATCAAAATTCATTCTATGAGGCCAGCATTACCTTGATATAAAAACCAAAGACTCCACTAAAAAAAAAAAAAAAAAAAAAACCCTACAGGCCACTCTTCTTGATGAACATGGATGCAAAAATTCTCAATAAAATACTAGCAAATCGAATGCAGAAGTACATTAAAAGAATCATTCACCATGATCAAGTGGGATTCATTCCTGGTTGCAAGAGTGGTTCAGTATTCACAAGTCAATCAATGTGATACACTACATTAATCAAAGAAAGGATAAGAGCCATATGATCCTTTCTATAGATGTAGAAAAAAATATTTGACAAACTGCAACATTCAATCATGATAACCCTCAATAGAGTAGGTTTAGAGGAAATCTACCTCAACATAATGAAGGCCATATACGAAAAACCCACAGCTAATATCTTTAATGGGGAAAAACAGAGCTTTTCCTCTATGGTCAAAAACATAACACAGATGTCCACTCTCAAAACTGTTATTTAACATAGTACTGGAAGTCCTAGCCACATCAAACAGCAAAAAGATATAAAAGGCATCCAAATTGACAAGGAAGAAGTCAAACTTTCACTATTTGCAGATGACATGATACTCTATATAGAAAACCCAAAAGACTCCACCAAAAAATTGCTAGAACTTTAACACAAATTCAGTGAAGTCACTGGATATGAAATCAAGGTAGAGAAATCTGTCACATTTCTATACAGCAATAATGAAGCAGCAAAAAGATAAATCAAGGAAGAAAAAAAGAGAAAGAGAAATCAAAAATTCATTCCCATTTGCAATTGTACCAAAAACCATTAGATAGCTAGGAATAAGCCCTTATTTTTTTTTATTTTTTTTTTTTAGGAATAAGCCTTTAAAAGGAAGTAAAAATCTCCACTCTGAAAACTATAAAACACTGATGAAAGAAATTGAAGAGGACACAAAGGAATGGAAAAACATTCCATGCTCATGGATTATAAGAGCAAATGTTGTTAAAATGTCTATACTACTCAAAGCAATCAACACATTTCATGCAATTCCTATCAAAGTACCAGAAGTATTTTTCACAGAAATAGAACAAACAATCCTAAAATTTGTTTTTTTTTTCTTTTTCTTTTTTAACTTTATAGTTTATTGTCAGGTTAGTTTCCATATAACACCCAGTGCTCTTCCTAAAATTTGTATGGAACCACAAAAGACCGCAAATAGCCAATGCAATCTTGAAAAAAAAAAAGCAAAGCTGGAAGCATCACAATTACTGGCTTCAAATTATATTACAAAGCTGTAGTTATCAAGACAGTATGGTACTGGTACAAAAACAGATACATAGATCAATGGAACAGAATAGAAAACCCAGATGAACCAACAAGTGTATGATCAATTAATTTTCAACAAATCATGGAAGAATATCCCATATAAAAAAGACAGTCTCTTCAACAAATGGTGTTGGGAAATATGCACAGAAACATGCAACAGAATAAAACTGGACCTCTTTTTACACTATACACAAAAATAAATTCAAAATGAATAAATGACCTAAATGTGAGACCTGAAATCATCAAAATCCTCAAGGGAAACACAAGAATTAACCTCTTTGGCATTAGCCATATCTTCTTATAGATATGTCTTTTCAAGCAAGGGAAACAAAAGCCAAAATAAACTATTAGAACTTAATCAAAACAAAAACCTCCTTCACAACAAAGGAAACAATGAACAAAACTAAAAGGCAACCTATGGAATGGTAAGAAATATTTGCAAATAACATATCTGATAAATGGTTAGTATCCATAATATATAAATAACTTATACAACATCCCAAAACCAAATAATCCAGTAAAAAAAATGGGCAGAAGACAGGAATTGACATTTTTCCAAAAAAGACATCCAACAGGCATATGAAATGACGCTCACCATCACTCATCATCAGGGAAATACAAATCAAAATTACAATGGGATATCACCTCACACTTGTCAGAATGGCTTAAAATTAATGACACAGGAAACAACAGGTGTTGGGAGGATGCAGAGAAAGGTGAACCCTCTTACACTGTTGGTGGGAATGAAAATTGGTCCAGTCACTCTTTGAAGACAGTATGGTGGTTTCTCAAAAAATTTAAAATAGAACTACCTTATGGTCCAGCAATTGCACTACTTGGTTTTTACCCAAAGGATACAAAAATACTAATTCAAAGGGATATTTGCTCCTTGATGTTTATAGCAGCATTATCAGGGGGGCCTGGGTGGCTCAGTTGGTTAAGCGTCTGACTTCAGCTCAGGTCAGGATCTCACGATTTGTGGGTTTGAGCCCCGCGTCTAGCTCTGTGCTGATAGCTCAGAGCCTGGAGCCTGCCTCGGATTCTGTGTCTCCTTCTCTCTTTGCCCCTTCCCAACTCATGCTTTGTCTCTCTCTCTCTCTCTCTCTCTTTCTCTTTCTCAAAAATAAATAAATTTATAGCAGCATTATCAATAGCCATATTATTGAAATAGCCCAAATGTACATAAACTGATGAATGGATGACAAAGATGAAGTGTATATATTATATATATATATATATATATATATATGATATTGCTCAGCCATCAAAAAATGAAATATTACCATTTGCAAAGACATGGATGGAGCTAGAGAGTATTATGCTAAATGAAATAAGTCAGTTAAAGAAATACAAATACCACATCATTTCACTCATATATGGAATTGAAGAAATCATATAAACATGCAGAGAAGGATAAAAGAGCTGCAAACCAAGAAATAGACTCTTAATATAGAGAACAAAAAGAAGGTGACAAGATGGGAGGTAGGGGGGGAATGGGTTAAATATGTGATAGAGGTTAAGGAGGGCACTTGTTGTGATGAGCACTGGGTGTTGTATGTAAGTGTTGAATAACTAAATTCTACACCAGAAACTAGTATTACACTATATGTTAACTAACTGGAATTGAAATAAAATCTTGGAAGAAAAAAAAGAAGAAGAAATTCAATGGATAGTGGAGGAAAGATCACCAACCTGATAATTATTCTACTCACCTGCTATGGTTACAGAAAGGATATGACTATTACTAACTCCTGAAGCTATACATGCCAGTATACCAATGTAAATGAATTTCCCTAATTTTCTAGATAGATGCTGAAAGCACCTTCTCCTGATTTATTCCAGGTGAACCATTGAGAGAGAAAAGACAGTTGTTTTCAGTGGACTAGGACCTCATTTCCTTACTATTAACTGGGCATTGGTTAGTCTTACCTCTTTATTTCTGTGCTTGTCTGCCCACCAAAGCAGAGCAATTCTTACAGTAAAAAGAAGGTAGTATTCTATAGCAGATAGTTCTCTCAGAAGGAAAGAAGATAACCGGAGTTCTGTTCTTAGTTCAGGACTTAATTGTTTTTAAGTTAGCTGCTTTATGTCTTTGGACCTAAATTTCTACATCTGTAAAAGAAGGTTGGACTAGATGACCCATAATGACTTTGCAAGTTCTGATTTCTTATAAGTTACTTACTTATGTGTATTGCATACAGAAGTCTTCTCTCTATTAGAAATCCAATGTGACATTTGTTCTCATCCAACACAATATTATTTCACACAATATGCAGAGCCTTTCTCCCCTTGTAATATGTGCACCCATTATAGCTATTATTTGCACTTTTCCAATTTGTTTATCTTAGGTCATTTCTTCTAAGCCATCTTAGCTCTCTGTGAAATGAAGTGGGCATAGAGCGGTATCCCAAACACAGACTAGAAGGTTTCAAACAAGACATAAAATAATGGGAGATGGCTGAGGTTTTGGAGATGAATTTATAATAATAGAGTAACCACCTCCTTTACCCCCGTCTTTACAGAAGCTTGGCATAGTTAACATGCACTAGGCTCATAAATATAAATTGCCACCATCACAGGAATTACTCCAAAAGATTTTCATATGGACGCTTTTAACTACAAGTGTTTCTGTTTTGGAAAAAAATAAGTTAGGTTATTTTTAATATTAAAGCTACAGTCAGAGGTTGGTAAGCACTGAAGAAAGAAAAATTAATGACTCATTGAGGAATTATAAAAGATCACATTCGTATTTACCACCATCTGAACCAAGAGAAAGCCTTTGCCTGTTCCTTTAAAATACTAAATCACTCAATTCAACCTAAAAAAAAACAGCAAATAATCATCTGTTTTTCTAGATCACTTAACTTGTTCCTCCAACCAGTTTGGAGGCCTAAATTATGTCTTGGTGGTGCATTATTTCTCAAGTCACAAATTATTAATATGAAATGAAATCTCTAATGTCAAATTTGCTTCTCCACAGTTAGAGCACAGTATTTTTTTTAATTTTTATTATTTTTTATGTTTTAATTATTTTTGAGAGAGAGGGAGAGACAGCGTAAGCAGGGGAGGGTCAGAGAGAGAGGGAGACACAGAATCCGAAGACAAGCTCCAGTCTCTGAGCTACCTGTCAGCACAGAGCCCGATGCGGGGCTGGAACCCACAAACCGTGAGATCATGACCTGAGCTGAAGTCGGCCGCTTAACCGACTGAGCCACCCAGGTGCCCCGAGCACAGTATTTAGAAGTTGGAAATTTTTATGAAATGGCATCAGATAGACTCTTGGAAAAGAGCTGTAGTGTAGCTGAGTGGCACCAGTGATGGGAGGTTGTGGCAATGTGCAGCTAGGAATAGTTCATGATATGATTGCTGCATAAATCTGAAATCTACCAGGTGAGTCCATTCCCCAGCCGTTTTGTTAAGTTATCTAGGAGGACATGATACAGAAAAACCATGTAGCAGAAAATATGAGGATATTCTTTCTACAAAGAAGAGCATTCTCATATAGTCCGATAGAATAATAACAGCTATTATTTATTGAGAACCAGGCACTGTTATACATGTTTTATATCTGGAACCCAAGCATCAGCCTTCTTTAAGGGTTCTTGTGTCTAGGATATTCGAGAAGGAGAGAATTTCTCTCAAGTCAATTCCTGGGTCATTTATATTTTATGTTTCACCCACTCCCAACCCAAAAATTGACCATTTCTCATTCCAATACGTAGAACTCTTAATTTCCCTGATGAAAATTTCCAGTACAATGTTGAAAAAAGTGGTAAGAACAAACACCTTTATTTTGTTGCTGATATTAAGAAAGTTTTCAGTCTTTCGCCAATAAGCATGATGTTAGCTATACTTTTGTTTGTTTTGTACATGCCCTCTATCAGGTTTAAGAATTTCCAATTTATTCCTTCTTTTGTTGAGTGTTTCTATTATGAAAGGGTATTGGATTTCTTAAAATGCATTTTTGTAATCTAGTGAGATGATCATGGTCTTTGATGTTGATTTTTATATTCCATTAACATAATATAATAGGTTAATTAGTTTGGAGGATGTTAAACCATCTTGAATCCCCAGAATAATTTTCACTTGGTCATGCTGTACAATTATTTTATTAGGTTGTTGGATTCAGTTGGTTGGTATTTGTTGAGGATGTTTTTGTCCATATTCATTTTGTGTCATATTCAAGTGTTGCTAGACAGTAATTTTGTTTTCCTCTGATATCTTATTGATCTTGATATCAGGATAACATTGGTCTTGAGGGATAAGAAGGGACATGTTCTCACATCTTCTAATTTTTAGATAAGTTTGTAAAGAATTTGAATTAATTTTTGTTTAAATTTTTAGTATATTTCGTTGATGAAATGATCTGTGGCTAGCTTTTCTTTGTTAGTATTTTTTACTGCTAATTCAATATTTTAACTTTTTATCAATTCATACAGTATTTCAATTTCCTTTACTTTTCTAATAGATTCTTTTACTTATATAAGATGATTCTTTCTGTAAACTTCAAGGATAATTAACATACAATGTTATATTTGTTTCAGGTGTACAAAATAATGGTTCAACAATTCTATACATTTTTCAGTAATCATCAAGCTAAACATAAGTGAAGAAAAATGGGGAAAGAGCACAAATACATAAAGATTAAAATACATATTATTAAACAATCAATGAGTCAACCAATAAATCAAAGAAGAAATTAAAAGGTATATGGAAACAAATGAAAATGAAAAACACACAGTCAAAAATCTTTGAGATGCAGCAAAAGAGGGTCTAAGATAGAAGTTGATAGCACTATAGGTTTGCCACAAAAAAAGCAAGAAATTTTCAGATAAACAACTTAACTTTACATGTAAAGAACTAGAAAAAGAACAACAAACAAAACAAAACCAGCAAAAGGAAGGAAACAATAAAGATTAGAGAAGAAATAAATAATATAGAAACTTAAAGACAAGAGAACATACCAATAAAAACAGTAGCTGGTTCTTTGCAAAAATCAACTAAATTGAAAAACCTCTATCCAGACGAGAGAGAGAGAGAGAGAGAGAGGACCCAAATAAACAAAATTACCAATAAAAAACAAGAAATAACAACCAACACCACATAAAGGCAAACAATTATAAAAGAATATTATAAAATCATATGCAAACAAATTGGACAACCTAGAAGAAATGCATAAATTCATAGAAACATATAGCCTACTAAAACTGAACCAGGAAGAAACAGAAAATTTGAACACACCAATTCTCAGCAAGGAAATTGAATCAGTAATTAAAAAATTCTCAACAAGCAAAAGTCCAGGACCAAATGGCTTCAAGAGTGAATCCTAATAAAGATTAATAGAAGAGTTAATACCTATTCTTCACAAAATATTACAAATAAAAGGAGGAGGAGGAGGAGGAGGGAAACTTCCAAATTAATTTTATGAGACCAGTATCACCTTGACACCAAAACCAGATAAAGACACTACAAAAAAGAATTACAATATCTCTGATGAACATAGATGCAAAAATCTTCAACAAAATATTATCAAACAGAATCCAGCAATACATTTTAAAAAAGTAATACACAACGATCAAGTGGGGTTTATTCTAGGATGCAAGGGTTGTTCAATATTCACAAATCAATCAATCTGATACATCATATCAATAAGAGAAAGGATGAAAACCAAATGATAATTTCAATAGAAGTACAAAATACACAACCAGTCATGATTAAAAACCCTCAACAAAGTAGGAGTAGAGGAAATATACCTCAACATACTAAAGGCTTTATTTCATTTATTTTTTTATTTTATTTTTTAATTTATTTTTATTTTTTTATAAAAAACCCAGAGTGAGCATCATACTCAATGATGAAAAACTGAGAGTTTTCCCCTAAAGTCAAGAACAATACAAGGATGTCCACATTAACCAATTTGATACAACATAGTACTGGAAGACATGCCAAAGCAGTTAGACAACAAAGAAATGAAAGGCATCCAAACTGGTAATGAAGCAGTAAAACTTTCACTATTTGCAGAAGCCATGATACTATATATAGAAAACTTCAAAGTTTAATCTAGGTTTTCTAGATTAAAGTCTAATCACATGACAATGTGATTAGAACTGATAAATTCAGGAAAGATGCAGAACACAAAATCATTGTACAGAAATCTGTTGCATTCATATACATTAATAATAAAACAGCAAAAAGTGGAAATAAGAAAATAATTCCATTTACAATTGCACTACCAACAATAAAATATATAGGAATAAACATAACCAAAGAGGAGAAAAACCTGTACTATGAAAACTATAAGGACAGATACCATATGTTTTCACTCATAAGTCTAACAGGAGAAACTTAACAGAGGACCATGGGGAGAGGAAGTGGGTAAAAAGAGTTAGGGAGAGGGAGGGAGGCAAATCATGAGAGACTCTTGTATACTGAAAACAAACTGAGGGCTGAAGTGGGAGGGGGAAATGGGAAGGGGGGTGATGGACATGGAGGAGGGCACTTGTGGGGAAGAGCACTGGGTGTTATATGGAAACCAACTTGACAATAAACTATAAAAAAAAAACATAAAACATTAATGAAAGAAATCCAAGAAAATGAAAAGAAATGGGAAAATATTCCATGCTTATGTGTTGGAATAACAAATATTGTGAAAATGTCTCTACTACCCAAAACAATCTACAGACTTAATGCAATCCCTATCAATATGCTAACAGCGTTTTTCATAGGACTGGAACAAACAATCCTAAAATACCTGCACCCCAATGTTTATAGCCACATTATCCACAATAGCCAAATTACAGAAATATAATATATATTTTGGATACTAACCCTTTATCAGGGTTGTAAATATCTTCTCCCATTCCATAGGTTGCCTTTTAGTTTTGTTGATTGTTTCCTTTGCTATGTAGAAACTTTTTATTTTGATGCAGTCCCAAAAGTTTATTTTTGCTTTTGTTTCCTTTGCCTCAGGAAAAATTTTGCTACAGATGATGTCAGAGAAATTGCTGCCTCTGTTCTTTTCTAGGATTTTTATTGTTTCAGGTCTCACATTTAGGTCTTTAATCCAATCACTTTTTATTGACTTTCTTTTTTCCCCAAGTTTTTATTTAAATTACTGCCTGTAGCAATCCCTGTGAAAATAACACCAGCATTCTTCACAGAGCTAGAACAAACAATCCTAAAATTTGTGTGGAACAAGAAAAGACCCCGAATAGCCAAAGCGATCCTGAAAAAGAAAACCGAAGCTGGAGGCATCACAATCCTGGATTTCAAAATGTTTTACAAAGCTGCAATCATCAACACAGTATGGTATTGGCACAAAAACAGACACTCAGATCAGTGGAACAGAACAGAGAACCCAGAAATGGACCCACAAATATATGGCCAACTAATCTTTGACAAAGCAGGAAAGAATATCCAATGGGATAAAGACAGTGTCTTCAGCAAACGATGCTGGGAAAACTGGACAATGACATGCAGAAGAATGAACCTAGATCACATTCTTACACCATACACAGAAACAAACTCAAAATGGATGAAAGACCTAAATGTAAGACAGGAAACCATCAAAATCCTAGAGGAGAAACCAGACAAAAACTTCTTTGACCTCGGCTGCAGAAATTTTTTATTCAACACGTCTCTGGAAGCAAAGGAAACAAAAGCAAAAATGAACTATTGGGACATCCTCAAGATAAAAACTTCTGCACAGCGAAGGAAACAATCAGCAAAACTAAAAGGCAACTGATGGAATGGGAGAAGATATTTGCAAATGACATATCAGATAAAGGGTTAGTATCCAAAATCTATAAAGAACTCATCAAACTCAACACCCAAAAAACTAATAATCCAGTGAAGAAATGGCCAAAAGACATGAATATATACTTTTCCAAAGAAGATGGCAGACACATGAAAAAATGCTGAATATCACTCATTATCAGGGAAACACAAATTAAAACCACAATAAGATACCACCTTACTCCAGTCAGAATGGCTAACATTAACAACTCAGGCAATGACAGATGTTGGTGAGGATGCAGAGAAGAGGATCTCTTTTGCACTGCTGGTAGGAATGCAAACTGGTGCAGCCACTCTGGAAACCAGTATGGAGGTTCCTCAAAAAATTAAAAATAGAACTTCCCTATGACCCAGCAATTGAACTACTAAGTATTTATCCAATGGATACAGGTGTGCTGTTTCAAAGGGGTGCATGCCTCCCAATGTTTATAGCAGCGCTATTGACAATAGCCAAAGTATGGAAAGAGACCAAATGTCCATTGACTGATGAATGGACAAAGAAGATGTAATACACACACACACACACACACACACACGCACACACACACAATGAAATTTTTCTCAGCAATCAAAAAGAATGAAATCTGGCCATTTGCAACTACGTGGATGGAACTGGAGGGTATTATGCTAAGCGAAACTAGTCAGAGAAAGACAAATATCATATGACTTCACATGAGGAATTTAAGATACAAAACAGATGAACACTGGGAAGGGAAGCAAAAATAATATAAAAACAGGGAGGAGGACAAACATAAGAGACTCTTAATTATGGAGAAAAAACAGGGTTACTGGAGGGGTTGTGGGAAAAGGGATGGACTAAATGGGTAAGGGGCATTAAGGAATCTACTCCTGAAATATTGCTGCAGTATATGCTAACTAACTTGGATGTAAAGTTAAAAATTAAATTGAATTAACTTAAAAAATAAATTACTGCCGGTATTCTCTAGGATGTTGATGGTTTCCTATCTCACATTTAGATCTTTCTTTTTTAATGTTTATGTTACTTATTTTTGAGAGAGCACAATTGGGGGACGGGCCGAGAGAGTGGGACAGAGGATCCAAAGCAAGCTCTGCACTGACAGCAACGAGCCCAATGTGGGGCTCAAACTCATGAACCACGAGATCATGACCTGAGCTGAAATTAGACGTTCAACCGACTGAGCCACCCAGTTACCCCAGGTCTTTCATTCGTATTGTATTTATGGTTGTGTATGGTGTAAAGAAAGTGTTCCGGTTGCATTCTTTTGCATGTAGCCGTGCAGTTTTCCCAACACCATTTGTTGAAGAGACTCTCTTTCTTATTGGATATTGCTTCTTGCTTTGTTGAAGATTAGTTCACTATATAATCATGGGTTTCTGGGTTTTCTCTTCCACTCAATTGATCCATGTGTTTATTTTTATGGTAGTGCCATACTCTTTCATTTACTACAGTTTTGTAATACCATGTAGTTGAATTGTGATACCTCTAACTTTGCTTTTCTTTTTCAAAATTGCTTTCTCTAAATAATAAAAAAAAATGTATAAAATCTCTTTGTCTATTCAGGGTCTTTTGTAGTTCCGTACAAATTTTAGGATGGTTTGTTCCAGTTCTGTGAAAAATGCTGTTGATATTTTGATAGAGATTGCATTAAATCTGTATATTGTTTTGGGTAGTTTAGACATTTTAACAGTATTTGTTCTTCAAACTCATGAGCATGAAATATCTATTTCTTTATGTCTTCTTTAATTGTTTCATCAGTGTTTTATAGTTTTCAGGGTATAGATCTTTCACCGAATTGGTTAGGTTTATTCCCAGGTATCTTATTAATTTGAGTGCAGTTGTAAATGGGATCAATTTCTTAATTTCTCTTTCTCCCATTTCATTATTAATGTACATACATGCAACAAGTTTCTGTTTAATGATTTTATATCCTATGACCACTGAATTAGTATATCAGTTCTAGTTACTTTTTGGTGGAATCTTCAGATTTTCTATATATAATATGTCATCTGTAAATAGTGAAAATTTTACTTCTTTCTTATCAATTTGGATGCATTTTATTTCTTTTTGTTTTTTGTTTGCTGTTTCTAGGACTTCCAGTAATATGTTAAATTAAAGTGGTGAGAACGGACATTCTCCTCTTGTTTCTGACCTTTGGGGAAAATCTATCAGTTTTTTCCTATTGAGTATGATGTCCCCTGTGGGTTTTTCATATCTTGTCTTCAGTAGGTTGAGGTACATATCCTCTAAACCAACTTTGTTGAGGCCTTTTATAATGAATATATGCTATTATTTCTCAAATACTTTTGAAATAATGCATCTATTGAAATGATGATTTGGTTTTTAGCCTTTCTTTTATTGATATGATGTATCACGTTGATTGATTTGTGAATATTGAGCCTCCTTTGCATTCTGGGAATAAATCCCAATTAATCGTAGTGAGTGATTTTTCTAATACTGGATTCTGTTTGCTAGTATTTGGATGAGGATTTTCGCATCTATGTTCATCGGAGTTATTGGCCTGTAGTTTTTCTTTATTTTATGATGTGTTTATCTGTTGTTTTTTTTTTTATCATGGTTATGTTGGCCCCATAGAATGAATCTGGAAGTTTTCCTTCCTCTTCTGTTTTTTGGAATAGTTTGAGAAGAATAGTATTTCTTCTTTAAATGTTTGGTAGAATTCACCTGTGGAGTCATGTGGTCCTGGACTTTTGTTTGTTAGGAGTTTTTTTTTTTTTTCCATTAGTGATTCAATCTCTTTGCTGAGAATTGGTCTGTTCAAACTTTCTGTTTCTTCCTGCTCCAGTTTTGGTAAGTTATATGTTTCTAGCTATTTATCCATTTCTTCCAGGTTGTCCACTTTGTTGGCATATAGTTTTTCATAATATCATCTTATAATTGTATTTCTGTGGTGTTTTATTTTTCCCCTTTTATTGGTGATTTTGTATATCTGAGCCCTTTCTCTCACTCTATTCTCTCTCTCTCTCTCTCTCTCTCTTTTCATGAGTCTGGCTAGAGATTTAATGATTTTGTTGATCTTTCAAAGAACCAGCCCCTTGTCTTATTGATTTGACCTATTATTTTTTTTAGTTTATATATCATATATTTCTGCTCTAAACTTTATCATTTCCTTTTTCTGCTGGTTTTGTGTTTTGTTCTGCTATTCTTCTTTCTAGATCCTTTAGGGGTAAAGTTAGGTTGTTTATTTGAGATTTTTTTCTTTTCTTTTCCTTTCCTTTTCTTTCTTTCTTCCTTTCTTTTTTCTTTTTTCTTTTTTGCTTCTTGAGGTAACACTGTATTGCTATAAACTTCCCTTTTAGAACAACTTTTGCCGCATTCCAAAAGTTTTGGATTGTTGTGTCTCCATTTTTGTATATTTCCATGTATTTTTTTTATATCTTCTTTGATTTCTTTGTTCACCCATGCACTGCTTAGTAGCATGTTATTTAACTTCCATGTATTAGTGGTCTTTCCAGATTTATTCTTGTGTTAGATTTCTAATTTCATAGCATTGCAGTCAGAAAAGATGCATGGTCCCACAGATATATGGCCAATTAATCTTTGACAAAGCAGGAAAGAGTATCCGGTGGAAAAAAGACGGTCTCTTTAGCAAATGGTGCTGGGAGAACTGGACAGCAACATGCAGAAGAATGAATCTAGACCACTTTCTTACATCATCCACAAAAATAAACTCAAAATGGATGAAGGACCTGAATGTGAGACAGGAATCCATCAAAACCCTAGAGGAGAAAGCAGGAAACAACCTCTTTGACCTCAGTTGCAGCACGTTCTTACTCGACACATCTCCAAAGGCAAAGGATTCAAAAGCAAAAATGAACTATCAGGACCTCATCAAGATAAAAAGCTTCTGCACTGCAAAGAAAACAATCAACAAAATTAAAAGGCAACCGACAGAATGGGAAAAGATAGTTGCAAATGACATATTGGATAAAGGGCTAGTATCCAAAATCTACAAGGAACTCACCAAACTCCACACCCGGAAAACAAACAATCCAATGAAGAAATGGGCAGAAGACATGAAGAGACACTTCTCCAAAGAGGACATCCAGATGGCCAACAAACACATGAAACGATGCTCAGCATCACTCATCATCAGGGAAATACAAATCAAAACCACACTGAGATACCACCTCACGCCAGTCAGAGTGGCTAAAATGAACAAATCAGGAGACTATAGATGCTGGCGAGGATGTGG
>CM053579.1:51417209-51438872 GCA_028646485.1 Cryptoprocta ferox
GGAGGGAAAAGAGTTAGGGAGAGGGAGGGAGAGAAAACACGAGAGACTCTTGAATCCTGAAAACAAACTGAGGGGGGAAGGGGAAGGGGAAAAGGTAAAGGGGGTGATGGTCTTGGTGGAGGTCACTTGTGGGGAAGAGCACTGGGTGTTATATGGAAACCAACCTGACAATAAACTATAAAGTTTAAAATAAATAAATAAATAAATAAATAAATAAATAAATAAATAAGAAAAAAAAAAGAGACGATAGATGCTAGCGAGGATGTGGAGAAACGGGTACCCTCCTACACTGTTGGTGGGAATGTAAGCTGGTACAGCCGCTCTGGAAAACATTGTGGAGGTTCCTCAAAAACTATCAATAAAACTCCCCTATGACCCAGCAATTGCACTGCTGGGGATTTACCCCAGGGATACAGAAGTGCTGATGCATAGGGGCACATATACCCCAATGTTCGTGGCGGCACTTTCAACAATAGCCAAATCATGGAAAGAGCCTAAATGTCCATCAACTGATGACTGGATTAGGAAGATGTTGTTCATCTATACAATGGAATACTACATGGCCATGAGCAAGAATGAAATCTGGCCATTCGTAGCAAAGTGGATGGACCTCGAGGGTGTCATGCTACGCGAAATAAGTCAGGCGGAGAAGGACAGATACCGTATGTTTGCACTCATAGGTCTAACAGGAGAAACCCAACAGAGGACCATGGGAAGGGGAAGGAGGATAAAGAGTTAGGGAGAGGGAGGGAGACAAAACACGAGAGACTCTTGAATCCTGAAAACAAACTGAGGGGGGAAGGGGAAGGGGGAAAGGTAATGGGGGGTGATGGTCTTGGTGGAGGTCACTTGTGGGAAGAGCACTGGGTGTTATATGGAAACCAACCTGACAATAAACTATAAAGAGAAAAAAAAACCTTAGAAAATTTTAAAACACATGTCTAAATAGGATTACAGCTAATCAAAGATCTGATAAAGAGAAAACATATCAACTGATTTTTCTGGGCAAAGAAGAGAAAAAAACAACTCTGTTTACATTTTCTTATCAAATGCAAACCAACAATCCAAGAAAACGTCTTTTTTAATAGAAAGAAATCAAAATTTTAATCTTATACTGTGTATTTTTAAAATCCATTCATTTCAATCTTAGTCAATCCTGATGGCATAAAATTTCTTTCCAAAGAGTTCTTTTCACAAACCTACACTTTTCATTTGCTTTCAGATTTGTTTCCTATGCCTTTTCTTTCCAAACAACCAGTACCATTTAGGACAAAATTACTTTCTTTTACCTTCCGCAAAAAAATGTATTTCCATTTCTTAGATCTTTCTTACACATTTCCTACTTTTCTACACACAGCATTGCTTTCCTTGTTTCCATCAGTCTTAACTCTTAGAAACCTTAGTCTCCAGTGAAATCTAAGTAGCAACCAATTGTGCACTGTTACACGAGAATTTTTTCAATGGCAATTTTATGAATCTATTAAGTAGAAAGCATGCTTACCAACAGATACAAATATCCTTAGTTTCTCTGTAAGAAGTCAAAAGCACAAAACTACATTCAGTAATCAATGCTTTAGTATTTTATCTCATTTGGAAAAGAACTAGATGTTCAATGAATTCAATCCAATCTACCATACAAGAAAAACTTCTGTTTCAGGTTACCAAATGCTATCTTAATAATTACCCATGAAAATTTTGAGACAGAAAAAAATTAACCATCAATTAAAGTCATCTTTACATGGAAACCAACTTGACAATGAACTATAAAAAAATAAAATAAAATAAAGTCATCTTTTTGCTAACAAATTACAACAGAGATAACATGAGTTTATTTGACCTTCAGTAAATCTTGGTAGAATAAAGAGTTTTATAATTAATGCTGATAAGTTTAAATACATGTATACCTTTTTTAAATGTTTATTTATTTTTGAGAGGGAGCGAGGGCACACAGGAAATGCAGAGAGAAAGAGAGACAGAGGATCCAAAGCAGGCTCTGTGCTGACAACAGAGACCCCAATGTGGGGCTCACAAACCATGAGATTATGACCTAAACTGAAGTTGGAAGCTTAACCGACTGAGCTGTCCAGATGCCCCAAGACATGTCTCTCTTAATCAAACCAACAAACAAAATTAAATTAAAATTAAGCCAACAAAACAGTTTAAATACTGAACTATGTTCCACTTGGGTCCACTTAAAAGTCAATCAATTTGTTCCCCATTGTCAATTTTCACCTGGCCCACAGGTGGAGAAATTTGAGATGGGCAGTATAAGTTCAAAGCGGGTGCTCTTCTCTCCTTAAAAGAAAGGGTAGGAGGTGGAACCAATGATGCTTGAGGCATGGAGGATGTATAGGAACCAGTTATGCAGGATGCACTCAAGGTGGTGCAGAAAGAGGGAGAGGGGATGGGGTAGGCAGAAGAGGTGAAGTGCTGCCAGAAGATAGAGAAAAAGAATTCCAGTTCTTATGCTTGGTTTGTCAGCTTGGTCAGACGAGGAGTCACCATGTTTTTACTTGCCAACAAGTGAAAATATCGACAGTTCATGTAGGGCCAGAGAAGACAGAGATCTTACCTGAAACAAAAGGATTTTTGTCAGTTGCTTGGGAATATTCCTTTTTTTTTTTTACTTTATAGTTTATTGTCAAGTTGATTTCCATATAACACCCAGTGCTCTTCCCCACAAGTGTCCTCCACCATGACCATCACCCCCTTTCCCCTATCCCCCTCCCCCTTCCACCCTCGGTTTGTTTTCAGTACTCAAGAGTCTCTCATGCTTTGTCTCCCTCCCTCTCCCTAATTATTTTCCCTCCTTCCCCTCCCCATGGTCCTCTGTTAGGTTTCTCCTGTTAGACCTACGAGTGAAAACATATGGTATCTGTCCTCTGCCTGACTTATTTCGCTTAGCATGACACCCTCGAGGTCCATCCACTTTGCTACGAATGGCCAGATTTCATTCTTTCTCATGGCCATGTAGTATTCCATTGTATAGATGAACCACATCTTCCTAATCCAGTCATCAGTTGATGGACATTTAGGCTCTTTCCATGATTTGGCTATTGTTGAAAGTGCTGCTATGCACATTGGGGTACATGTGCCCCTATGCATCACCACTTCTGTATCCCTTGGGTAAATCCCCAGCAGTGCTATTGCTGGGTCATAGAGGAGTTCTATTGATAGTTTTTTGAGGAACCTCCACACTGTTTTCCAGAGCGGCTGTACCAGTTCTCATTCCCACCAACAGTGTAAGAGGGTGCCCGTTTCTCCACATCCTCGCCAGCGTCTAGAGTCTCTTGATTTGCTCACTTTAGCCACTCTGACTTGCATGAGGTGGTACCTCAGTGTCGTTTTGATTTGTATTTCCCTGATGATGAGTGACGTTGAGCATCGTTTCATGTGTTTGTTGGCCATCTTGATGTCCTCTTTGGAGAAGTGTCTATTCATGTCCTCTGCCCATATCTTCACTGAATTATTCTGGTTTTGGGTGTGGAGGTTGGTGAATACTTTGTAGATTTTGGATACTAGCCCTTTATCTAATATGTCATTTGCAACTACCTATTCCCATTCTGTCGGTTGCCTATTAGTTTTTTCGATTGTTTCCTTTTCAGTGCAGAAGCTTTTTATCTTGATGAGGTCCCATTAGTTTATTTTGGTTCTTGATTCCCTTGCCTTTGGGGATGTGTCGAGTAGGAAATTGCTGCAGTTGAAGTCAAGGAGGTTGTTTCCTGCTTTCTCCTCTAGGGTTTTGATGGTTTCCTGTCTCACGTTCAGCTCCTTCATCCATTTTTAGTTTATTTTTGTGTATGGTGTAAGAGAGTGGTCTAGTTTCATTCTTCTGAATGTTGCTGTCCAGTTCTTCCAGCACCACCTGTTCAAGAGGCTACCTTTATTCCACTGGATACTCTTTCCTCCTTTGTCAAAGATTAATTGGCCGTACATTCGTGGGTCCAGTTCTGGGCTCTCTCATCTATTCCATTGGTCTATGTGTCTGTTTTTGTGCCAATACCATACTATCTCGGTGATGACAGCTTTATAGTAGAATCTAAAGTCTGGGATTGTGATGCCTCCCGTTTTGGTTTTCTTCATCAGTACTACTTTGGCTATTCAGAGTTTTTTGTGGTTCCATACGAATTTTAGGATAGTTTGTTCTAGCTTTGAGAAGAATGGTAGTGCAATTTTAATTGGTACTGCATTGAATGTGTAGATTGCTTTGGGTAATAATGACATTTTAACGATGTTTTTTCTTCTGATCCATGGGCATGGAAGCTTTTCCATTTCTTTGTGTCTTCTTCAATTTCTTTCATAAGCTTTCTATAGTTTTCATCATACAGGTCTTTTACACCTTTGGTTAGGTTTATTCCTAGGTATTTGTGGCTTTTCGTGCAATTGTGAATGGGATTAGTTTCTTGATTTCTCTTTCTGTTGCTTCATTATTGGTGTATAAAAATGCAACCGATTTCTGTACGTTGATTTTGTACCCTGCGACTTTGCTGAATTCCTGAAACAGTTCTAGTAAGCTTCTGGTGGAGTCGGTGGTGTTTTCCATGTAGAGTATCATGTCATCTGCGAAAAGTGAAAGTTTGACTTCTTCTTTGCCGATTCTGATGCCTTTTATTTCCTTTTGTTGTCTGATTGCTGATGCTAGGACTTCCAGCAGTATGTTAAACAACAGTGGTGAGAGTGGACCTCCATGTCGTGTTCCTGATGTCAGGGGGAAAGCTCTCAGTTTTTCCCCATTGAGGATGACATGGGCTTTTCATTAATGGCTTTTATATTTAAATCAGTTCCTTCTATCCTGACTTTCTCGAGGGTTTTTATTAAGAAAGGATGCGGTGTTTTGTCAAATGCTTTTTCTGCATCTATCGACAGGATCATATGATTTTTATCTTTTCTTTTGTTAACATGATGTATCACATTGATGGATTTGCGAATATTGAACCATCCCTTTAACCCAGGAATGAATCCCACCTGATCATGGTGGATAATTCTTTTTATATTCTGTTGAATTCGATTTGCTAGTATCTTGTAGAGGATTTTTTCATCTGTATTCATTGAGGATATTATCCTGTAGTTCTCTTTTTTTGTTGGGTCTCTGTCTGGTTTGGGAATCAATGTGTTGCTGGCTTCGTAAAATGAGTTTGGAAGTTTTCCTTCTATTTATATATTTTTGGAATAGCTTGAGAAGAATAGGTATTAACTCCACTTTAAATATCTTGTAGAATTCCCCTGCGAAGCCATCTGGCCTTGGGCTCTTATCCATTGGGAGATTTTGGATCACTGATTCGATTTCTTCACTGGTTATGTGTCTTTTCATATTTTCTATCACTTCCCGTTTCAATTTTGGTAGTGCATGTGTGTTTAGGAATTTGTCCATTTCTTCTAGATTGTCCAGTTTGTTTGCATATAATTTTTCATAGTAATCTCTGATGATTGCTTGTATTTATGAGAAATTGGTTGTAACAGATCCATTCTCATTCATGATTCTGTCTATATGGGTGTTCTCTCTTCTTTTTCTGAGGAGCCTGGCTAGAGGTTTATCAATTTTGTTTATTTTTTCAAAAAACCAACTCTTGGTTTCATTGATCTGCTCAACTGGTTTTTTGGATTCTATATTATTTATTTCTGCCCTGATCTTTATTATTTCTCCTCTTCTGTTGGGTTTGGGGTTCTCTTCTGCTCCCCTTCTAGTTCCTTTAGGTGCTCTGGTAGGTTTTGAATTTGCACTTTTTCTAGTTTGTTGAAATAGGCCTGGATTCCAATATACTTTCCTCTTAGGACTGCGTTTGCTGCATCCCAGAGAGTTTAGATTGTTGTATTTTCGTTTTCATTTGTTTCCATATAATTGTTAATTTCTTCTCTAAGTGCCTGATTGGCCCAATCATTCTTTAGTAGGGTGGTTTTTAACCTCCACATTTTTGGAGGTTTTCTAGACTTTTTCCTGGGAATGATTTCACGTTTTATAGCATTGTGATCTGAAAGTGTGCATCGTATAATCTCAATTTGTTTATATTTATGGAGGGCTGCTTTATGCCCCAGTATGTGATCTATCTTGGAGAAAGTGCCATGCGCACTTGAGAAGAAGGTGAATTTCCTAGCTTCAGGATGCAGAGTTCTAAATATATCTATCAATTCCATCTATTCCAGTGTGTCGTCAGATCTACTCTTTCTTTAGTGATTCTCTGTCTGGTTGATCTGTCCATTGTTGTAAGTGGAGTTTTTAAGTCCCCTGCAATTAACACATTCTAGTCAATAAGATTGTTTCTGTTTGGATTAATTGTTTCATGTATTTGGGTGCTCCCGAATTTGGCCCATAGATGTTTATTTTTGTTAGCTCTTCCTGATGGAGAGACCCTGTAATTATTATATAATGTCCTTCTTCATGTTTTGTTACTGCCCTTACTTTAAATTCTAGTTTGTCTGATATATGTATGGCTACTCCGGCATTCTTTTGACTACCGGTCCCATGATAGATACTTCTACATCCCCTTACGTTCAATCTGAAAGTGTCTTCAGGTCTCAAATGAGTCTCTTGTAGACAGCAAATAGATGGATTTTGTTGTTTAATCCATTCTGCTACCCTGTGTCGTTTTATTGGAACAGTCAGACTTTTACATTCAGGGTTATTATTGAAAAATGTAGGCTTGGGTTCACTGTGTTCTCTGTAGAGTTCATGTTTATAGTGATGTCTCTGGTACCTTGTATTCCTTGCAACATTTTCCCCAGTGAGTCCCTCTTAGGATTTCTTGTAGGTCTGGTTTCGTGGTGGTGATAAAATCTCTCAATTTTTGTTTATTTGGGAACACCTTTATCTCTCCTTCTATTTTGAATTAGAGGCTCCCTGGATAAAGGGTTCTTGGCTGCATATTTTTCTTGTTCATTACATTGAAGAGCTCGGCAATTTCTTTCTGGCCTGCCAGGTTTCATTAGAAAGGTCTGTAACCACTCTGATAGGTTTCCTGTTGTATGTTAGGGTCCTTTTATCCCTAGCTGCTTTCAGAATTCTATCTTCGTCTTTATATTTTGCCAGTTTCTCTATGATATGTTGTGCCAAAGGTCGATTCATGTTCATCTTAAGGGGATTCTTTGCGCCTCTTGGATTACAATGTCTATTTCTTTCCCCATATTCGGGAAGTTCTCAACTATAATTTGATCAAGCACCCCTTCAGGAACTTTTTCTCTTTTTTCTTCTTCAGGAATTCCTGTGATACCAATATTGTTCCATTTGAACTTTTCACTCAGGTCTCAAATTCTCTTTTCGGGCTCCTGGATCAATTTCTGTCTCTTTTTCCTGGCTTCTTCTTTTGCTATAACTGTGTCTTCTAATTCACCTATTCTCCTCTCTGCTTCTTCAATCCGTGCAGTGGCCACCTCTATTTTATTATGCACCTCATTTATAGCCTTTTTTTTAACTCATCACAGCTATTTTGAAGGTTTCTAGTCTGTGTATCAATAGTTTCTTTGATGTTTTTTTCATGTCCAGCGATTAATTATATGACAATTGTTCTAAATTCTTGTTCAGTTAGGGTGCTTAAATCTGTTTTGAGCAGTTCTGAGGCTGTGACTTCGTCCTGGAGTTTCTTTTAGAGGAGAGTTCTTTCGTTTCATCATTTTGGCTAGGTTTCTGTCTCTTGTCAGTTTTAAAAGCTCGTTATGCACTGTGCACCTGTTAGTATTGCTCTATTAAAGGAGGCTCATTGACTGTCCAGGGCCTGTCATTTCAGAAAGTGTTCTTTTAATGGTATCTCTCGGTTTCTTTTATTGTGCCTTTGATTATTTTACTTCCCTGGTCAGTTATTTGGGACTCTCCACCATGTGTACTTTGGCTTGTTTCTTCAGGTAGCCCTGAAAAGGAAAACAGACTAACACACAGGGAACAAAAGCATACAAATGCACAGAAAAATCAAACAAACAAGCAAACCAAAAAGGGAAAGGAAGTAACAACAAGGAAAGGAAAGGAATTAAAAGAAAGAAAAGAAGAAAAGAAAGAGGAATACAAAGTGGGGGAAGAGACAGCAAAATCTATGTACAGTCTAAAACCATATAAGGAGCCAAGAGGAGAGAGAAGAATGAGATAAGGGAAATATATCTGGATGCACGGGAAAAAAAGGTGAAGAAAAGAAAAAAGGAAATAAATAGGCAGCTTTCCCATGCAGATGGGCGTGGTTTGGTGTAGGTAGGTCAGGTCTCCGGGGTTGCTCTCCGGGGCCCCGCCTTGGTGGTTTCAGCGAGAAGAATGGCAGCGCTTCAAGCTGTGCTCGATCGAAGGGTTGCAAGCTACTCTTCCAGGTCTGATCTCCCTGTGCCTCGGGTGAGCCAAACTGTATTTTCCAAGCTCCACCTTGCTTCCAAATCTTAGTCCATGCAGTTCAACACTGCCACCGGAGATGAGATGTGCTCCGGTTGGTGGCAGTCCTCCTAGCCTCGATCACGCAGGGGGCGGGGGCCACCTTTCCCGGTGCCGCCCGGAACGGGCGCTGACGCCACCGCACCCAAGGAAGAATTCGCCAGCTAGACGGAACGAATTTCTCTTCCCGTGCCAAGCGGTTATATTTGGGGAGACAATGTCTCTCTCCATCCTGGGGTGTTTTTTTATCTCTTCTTTAGAGACAGTTCTATGAGCATTTTCAGTCTCTCTTTCTCTTCCCCTTGTCTCTCTGGGGCACAGCATGCTCTCCCTGTGTTGGGTTGGGGCTCCCACCCCCTGCATCTCCAGCGCCCAGCCCGTCCTCCAATTTCCCAGTTCACAATCACTCAGTCAGGCATCTTTGAGGTTTTCTTCTTTCTGTTGTTTGTTTCTTCTCTTCCCCTACTTGCAAATCAGAGTATTATCCCTTCAGTCCTTCTCAGTTCAATTGTTGGAGGCAAGCAAAGATTACAGGCCTCCCTACTTCTCCGCCATCTTGCCCTCCCTCCCCCAGGAATATTCCTTACAGTCCCCATCCTGCAGTAGACTAACCATAGTTGGCTCCAATTATCATAACCATTAACCCAGGATATGAATGAGGGAGAAGCCCCCATATCTTTAGGAGGAGGAACAGTGAGATAGTCAGCATCCAATATGTCACGAGGCAGCTGATTACTGGCCAAACATATTCTGCAAGAGGCTTTTGGGTCAGGGTCCTGATTTAGGGCCATGAAACCAAGCAAGACATGTATAGGAATTCTGACCATTTGGAGGAGTTCCAGCAAAGGAGTTCAAGCTAGAAAATAGTATTATAAGAGTTCCAGAGGAGGGCCATACCTCTTGATCTGAGAGTTTGTACTGAGGCCAGGAAACAAAATGATGAGACATTTTTCCTCAGGCCTTGGGGGTTAAATTTGTTCCAACTTTTAAGAACACAGTCCCAGTATGAGTCTGAAAGAAGAGAGGGAGTGGGAAAGACAAGCTGCCTGATGTGGGAAAGAAAGGCAGATAGAAATGTAGATAAAATTACATCTCCTTATAAACAACAGCCCATTGGCAGATATTTGAGATTGGCAGAAATGGCATTCTTCCAAGAATGTCCAACCGTCTTAATGTTAATGTTTTGCTAGAGGGAAAAACAACTTTAGCTTGACAATAGCTAGGACTACAGGATTCTATGAGACTTCTTTTAGCATGTGAAAGTCCTTTTGAAAACTTCCTCTTATCTATACTTCCTCCCAAATCCTAAGTATATAATCAGTCACACCTCACAATCCCAGTGCAGCTCTTTCTGCCCACAGGTCCTGTTCCCGGGCTTTAATACACCACCTTTTTGCACTGAAGATGTCTCAATAATTCTTTGTTAGTTGTGGGCTCCAAACCCCAACACTTCAAACCACATCACTGCTGATTCCCAAAGGGACATCCTGCCAAAAAGAATAGAGCTCTGACTTTTGGTCTCAATTTCAGTCAGGGCATCCCACTCAGCTGAAAAAGGACAGGACTTAATATAAGGCAAATGACTTCTCTGGTGGTGTCCCACCATGGAGAAGAGCCTCAGCAAATATGGGGTTACTGACTCTTTTGGGGTGTCCTATCATGTTGGGTTATCCTATCAAGAGGTTCATGGAAAATGGAATGGCACTTCTTGTTGGGGTGTCCCCTACCAACAGGGAGAGCCAGACACTGGTTTGGCCAGACCCAGTCAGAAAAAGGAAAGGTAAGACTCATCACTCAGACATGTAGGAATGTCCCCATTCTTTGCCAAAAGATCAAGATGGCAGCTGGATCTGCAGATACAGAGGAAAAGGGGAGAGGCAGAAAGAAACCAGGGGGCTGAGAGTCAGTCAGTGTCAGAAAAGGGTACCGACTGAGTCCATAATGTGTGTATATTTGCCCTGGCTGTGATGCCAGTTGTGCTGGACTTTGTAAACAGATCTCAGAAGATGGAGTGAGAAAGCAGAGGAAAGGGGTCCTTCACCCTCACAGGCAAAGTGAGGCCTTTAGACCACACCAGGGAGCCTCCCTGGCAGGAAACCTTAAGTTGTATGGAAGTACAAGGGTTAGACGCCTGAAAGGCTGAAAAGAGAAAAGAAACGGGTGGAAAGGTCCCTCCAAAGGACAAAAGGGGGAATCCCTCACCCTTTCAGGCAAAGGCTGTCTGGCTATTTCACACTTGGAACTTTATATCCTTACCAAGGAGTAACCTTGGCTGGAGATCATCAGTTTCCCAGAGTACTAGAGTCACTCCACTGAGGGAAAGTCCCAAGAGAAATTCCCAGAGAATCTTGGGAGAGTCCTGGACCACAAAGACTCCTTGTGTGGGGTTCCTCCAAATGTGGAAAGGGGGCACAGAGTCTCTCCATGTGAGACCACCAAATGTGGTGTCTTGATCAGATGGAGGCCTCCAGATGTGGGACAATGATAGGGTGGAAGCCAATGATACAGGAGGTGCAAGAATTCACCTGAGACAGAACAGATAGAATTTTATTGAATGTCCATCGACTGCTGAATGGATAAAGAAGATGTGGTGTATATGTATATAATGGAATACTACTCTGCGATCAGAAAGAATGGAATCTTGCCATTTGTAACAACGTGGATAGATCTAGAGGTATTTTGCTAAGTGAAATAAGTCAGTCAGAGAAAGCCAGATATTATATGATCTCACTCATGTGGAATTTGAGAAACACAACAGATGAACATAGAGGAAGGGAAGGAAAAATAAGATTAAAACAGAGGAAGGCAAACCGTAAAAGTCTCTTAAATACAGAGAACAAACTGAGGGTTGCTGGAGGGGCAGTGGGTGGGGGAATGGGTTAAATGGGTTCTGGACATTAAGGAAGGCACTTTTTTGGATGAGCATTTGGTTTCATATGTAAGAACTGAATCACTGGGTTCTACTCCTAAAGCCAAGATTACACTGTATGTCAACTAACTTGAATTTAAATAATTTTTTAAAAAAAAGAAGTTTATTGAATACACTGGGGGGCCATGGGCAAGACAGCGGAGAAGAGTCTATCTGCTATAAGGCAGTGGGAATGGGTTATTTTTAAAGGGTAGGTTGAAGAGGTATGGTGATGTATGAAAATTTTGCTTTTTTGGTAACTGTCTACTTGTAAGTAGCTCATTAGTTAGGGCCTATGGATATTTTGAGGTGGGTTGCCTGATGGGCCTGTATTCAGCCAGGTGGTCACTGTGGCCCTTTCTACATTCCATTGCTCAAACTTACTTTCCTAAAAGTGGCCTCTACATTTGGTTCTTCTAACCACAAATAATGTTTATCCTACTTCTCTGCCTTTGCTTACCTTTCTCTCTCTTTCTAGAGTCCCCTACTCCCACCCCACATCTTGTCCCACTTTTTTCTAACCTTCAAAACACAGATCAGGCCCACCTTAATTAAAACATTGCTCAACTACTCTCGACCACATGTCACCACCTAGACCCCAATACCTGATCTTTACTGCTCACTTTCTTGTACCAATTGACCTTTGTCCCACATTTTCCCTTAAGCGCTTTTTCTTCCAGCTTATCTCTGACAAAAGACCTCAGAGCATAACATCCTGCAATGGAAACTGAAACTACCCCTCAAGCAATAATAACTGCCCTGACAGAGCTGGGAAACCCAGACCAGGTTGAACTTAACCCCTGATTCAGGCCTGCACAGATGGACCATGGAGTGGCTGACATTTCCCTTTACCCCATAATACTAAAATTTCCACCCAAGGAGGAGCTTCATTTACAAAACATACAATGTATGTATAAACATGTTTCCTTAAGGCACATGTGTGGCCTTATACCTACCTTTACATATAAGGACAAGTCTTTTGTGTCTAAATATTCACCTTCACCCTAAACAAGATGAATCCATTCATCCTTGTTCAGGGAGTCAAGGCTTTGGAAGTTATTCCCTGAAATCTCCTTTTCTGCTGCAAATAAAGCTTTATTTTTGCTATACTCCACCTGGTGTAGTTTTTATCTGTGACTCATCAAGGAATAAATTCACGTTAGATTGGTTACACACATAGATCTCTATCTTCTCAGAATTTCCAAGACCTTTAGTATACAAATCATACTATATAAGACTATGTTATATGTTTTCTTCAAATACCCTACAATTATTAATTCATGTGTTCTTACTGTCAGTTATAAAACAAATAACCAATCTTGACTTAGTAAGGAAAGACTTTTATCAAAAAGATTATTGAAAGTGGTGAAAGGGACTATTGTGGTAGGGGGAAATAAACTATTGTAAAAGGGAGAATGCTGTGACCATAATGTCTGAAAGTGTTTCAAGGATCAGGATTTAAATAGGAGTTTTATCTTAATGAAAGGAGTAAACAAATCTACAAGGAACTTGGTGGAGAGAAGTGGGATGAAAATGTGGTGTGATCAATTATATCAAAAAATGTTTTACTCTGAGTCACTCTCTTATCAAAAACGATTACATGCTGACTCAGGATGATGGGTGGACCAAAGTTCAAGGTCTTTAGGAAAGGAGATAAATTTAACCCAATTTTGGTTAACAAGAGTTTGTTCTTATTGATCAGTCAGCACAAAATACTTTGGTTAATCACTTATGAAGCAAAAAATGGGAATTTAGGAAGTCTTTGGTCTAGTCATAGGTAAACAAGGGAGCATTCATGAATCTTATCTAAGTCATATGGGAAAGGATGGTTCTTTGCAGTAAGATGTTCCTTCAGATACAAAAAGTGGGTATATTTCTTAATTTTCACTGATTTTCAAGAGCACAGGGCTTGGGTGAATTTGAGCATTGTCAATAACTTGTTCAGGAAACTCATCAGGAAGGACAAGTAAGCACTTATAAAAAAAATTTTTATTCTTCAATAATCTAGCATAGTGCTGAAAGCATAGTACACATTCACTATTAAGTGATTGATGGGCTGGAAATATCAGCAGTTGCTACTTAGCACACAAAAAAAGTTTTTTCTTTATCATATTTATCATAACTGAATGAAGTATATCAGCTTAGAATTTGAACCCAAATAACAGTAATCAAGAATCCACATTTTCAATACCACAATGCATATCATGCTTGGGAAAATATTGGGCACAAAAAGAAAAGTAAGTGTAATAGAGACAATCCAGATAAGGAGTTGCAAGTGACTAGAAGAGTGTGGAACTCATGAAGAGAGTTGGTATAGACAATAAAGCTGAGAAAATATTTTAAGGGACCTTAACTGATCAGTTTTAAAAATTTGGACACTATATTGTGTAGATGAATGTTTCTCAAAGCATTTTTATGGAACAATAATTTCCAAAAAATGCTTCACCAAAAAAGTTTTCGAAATGGTATAAAAGCCTCCTTTTTATAATCAACTGTGCATATTAAATTATTAAATATATTAAAATATTTCTCAGTAAAAATCACAACATCTCTGAAATGATTTCACTGTGGAATTCTAAAGTCTTATTTCAACTATTTGCATTCTTCCTCTACACATTTCTGTAACTTTCTTAACATAGACTATTATCATTTTTAAAAACGTGTTAATTTGAGGGGTGCCTGGGTGGCCAGTTGGTTAAGCATCTGACTCGTGGTTTCAGCCCAGGTCATGATCTCATGGTTCATGTGTCTGGCTCTGTGCTGTCAGTGTGGAGCCTGCTTAAGATTCTCTCTCTCTCTCTCTCTCTCTCTCTCTCTTTCTCTCTTTCTCTCTGTATCCTTCTCAAAATAGATAAATAAACTTTAAAAACCGTGTTGATATGAGAGGAAAAATATACTTTATTGTTGTTTTAATTAGCAACAATGCCTTGATGACAAATGAAGGAAAATGGTAAATTATGGCCACTTATTTTTCTACTGAGAAATTCCCCTTTACTTACTAATTCAGAAGTGATTATTTTATTAAAAATTTTATTCCTCTATGTGTCATATATGTTGCAAGCATTTTGCTTAAATCTATATCTTTACATTCTAATTTATATTAAAGTTTTGTTTTTTAGTTATGTGTCAGTATATTTCCAGGCAGTCTTATTTTTTTTTCTTAACAAAAAATGGACCATCAATGTACATTTCTAAACAAAATAGCTCTAACCTTGATGTGACTTAGGTTTCTTTTCTAAAAGGAGGAAAGAGTTTCAGTTAGTTTTAAATTTTGATAGTATTATTTTTCTCACTATACATGTTGAGATCATCTTTAGTAGTCAAAAGAACTATTATTACTTCTATTTTATAAAAGAGAAAACTTAAACAGAGAGAAATTTAATAATTTCCCAAAAACCATATAAATAAATGTCAAATTCGGGATTTGCAGTGCAAAGTATAACATAAATGTCAGACAACTAAAAGTATATCCTGGAATAAGAACTGGAGAGCTATCTTGCTCTACATAATATTTTCAAATAATTCAAAACATAGCAAATGAAAAATAAATAATGCCTATCAATCAGTTTTCACTAGGTTATCAGTATCTTCAGAACAACCAACCTCCAAATTTTAGTAGCTTTCAACAACAAAAATGTATTTCTTTCTTATATTACATGTTAGTTTTAGCACACTATCTTTTTTTTCTGAGATACAGGTTAAAGGAGTAACACCTCTCTGGAATATTTATGGTAGAGAAAGTGTGGGACCATATGGTGGTACTTAAACTTCTGCTTCATGTTACTTATGTCACATCTCACATTCTGTCAGCCAAGGTAAGTTATATGTACAAGCCAAATGCCATTGTGTTGAGAAAGAATGATCTTTTTACATGAAGGCCAGTAATTAATTGGGGATAACATAATTTATTATATGTACTAAGTTCTTAATGTTGATAATATCAAAATTTATTTAACACTATATTTCACGCACTGTTATAAGATTGAATTATTTAATTATTTTAATCCTCACAACAAAACTTTATGATAAATGTTCCATTTTAGAGATCAGAAAACTGAGGGCCAGAAAGATTACATGACCCACTCTGGTGCCAGGTTTCATATCCAGGCAATTTGACTCCTTTATTCATGATTTTTACAAATCACTATTAGGCTTATACATAATAAATGGTAGAAAATAATACTACCAGTAATACTGGAAGAAACATATGGCTCTACTTGCTGTCATGTATTGACCAAAGCCATCATACTATAGAGAAAGCAGCTTCAGCTTTTAAGCTCTGTGGCAAGTCTGAGGAGAGGAAGTATGTCTACAGTCAAAATTCATGATAGACTAGAAGCCAACCCCACAGAAAATTTAGAATTGCCTTGCCTAAGTGCACTCTTGTTTTTATAAACAATTCATATCAGAAAGCGCAAACAGTTACAGGAAAATTAGTTTCTTGTAAACTCTGCCTTGTAACTAAATACAAGAATATTTTCAGTATCATGAAGAAAATGTTTTCAGTCAGTCTTAACAAAGGCTCCACTAGGGACTCTATGTTTAATTTTAAAGAATTTATCAACTCCAAGTTCCTATAATTTGGTCACAGGTAACCCACTAAAATGTAGAAATGGATAACTAAGGCTATAGAATGCTTGGGCAGTTCATATGGCATGACTGAGCTGTGTGGCCCACAGCTCAAAAATCATAGAAGATGAGTATTAAAATGACTTTTCTTTCAAATAATGAAATCTAGCTTAGAAGAAGAGAAGGAATGTATATAAAGCCAGAAAATATTTCATCGCATAACATTGATTTTCAAACTCCTATGTTAGTTGTACTTTTCAAAACACTATACCATGTCTCTATTCTATCCAACAAACTATAAGAAAGCATCTATTCTCTCCAACAAACTATAAGAAAGCATCTATTCTCTCCAACAAACTATAAGAAAGTATCACGAGACACTGTGATAGCAAGGTATTATGGAAGGTAAAGGATATATTAACAAGTGGAGCTATTCTTACTGTTCTATTGAGTAGCATACATCCTAGTTTAGAATATAAATTTATAAAAATAATAGTAAAAAGGGAAGACCATGATAATATTTAAACATAAAATACCCAACACAAAAAATGAAGATTTAAATTAAACTAGAAGAGAATTGGAATAATCGTAATGAAAGAGGCAGCATTTGACATTGACCTTGAAGAAACGATCGAACTTTGATAGGTGCCAACTGGAAGTGATGTCTGTTTTGGAAAAATAACAACAGAAAAAAGAAAGCATCATGGAAAGGTAAAAAGCAAAGTACAAATTAATCACTTGGAAGAATAAAGATAAGTTATTTAAGAGAGGGGGCAAGATGGCGGACAAGTAGGGAGCTCTGTAATTTTCGCCCGCCCACATCTATCAAACTGAGAAGGAATGAAGTGACAATACTCTGATCCAAAAAAGTCTGGGAGGAAAAGAGACAGAGTCCACTAAAGAAGACAGCCTCATAGGTGCAAGAGTGAGTGGGAACTGGGGAAGATAAAAATGGGTTGGGACCCGGAAGCTTGGAGGGGAGGTAGTCTCCTCTGTGGAGAGCTGCTGAGAGATGAGGGGAAGAGAAAGAGAGGCTGAAAACACTCATAGAGCTGTCTCTAGAGAAGAGAAAAACCTCGGCCCAGGATGGAGAGGGATCCTATCATCCCATCTGTAACCACAGGGTGCAAGGAGAGAGATCCTTTCTCTCTAGTTGGGGCACTATCCTTGGGCTAGGCAACCTGATCACAGGCAGTGCCAGGAGAAACTGCTCCCCTACTCCCCCTACTTGATCCCCAGTTAGGAAGCTGCCCAGTCCACCACCCAGCCTGCAGGAGTACATTTTGGGCAGTATCTAAGTGCGTGGACTAGGATCTGGAAACGAGGTGGGGCTTGGAAAATACAACTTGGCCCGCCCGTGGCACAGGGAGATCGGAACCAAAAGAGTGCGTTGCAACGCTTGGTTTGAGAAGGGACTTGGGCGCCGCCATTCTTCTCCCCACAACCACCAAGGTGGAAACTTGGGGAGCGTCCCAAGGGACCCACAGTGGAGACTAGACCTACCTACACCAAATCACGCCCATGCATGCTGGAGAGCTGCATTTTTCTCCCCCCCCCCCCCAAGAGCCCAGGAAAGACCAACATTGATGCATTGCTATGATTAGGTCAATTCTTGCTATTCAGATATATTTTCCCATATCTCATGCTTATCTCTCCCCTCTGCTGGACTGGGAATATGGGACATTGGTTTGCCTAAACAGTCATACTTAATCCATTCTCTTGATGCTACCTTCCTTTCCCTCTCTCTCTGGAATAATCAGAATATATAGTTTTTTGGGGTAACATTATCTTAGTTTTTTCCTCCTGACCTCCTACCATATTCTCCTCTTTCTGTCTCCGAATTAAGCCTTTTAGTCTCTCTGCCTGCTCAGGTTCAATTTTCTTCCTGCACACCCCAGTCATTTATCTCTTTGTAAATGCTCTTCCAACAGCACTGCCTCCACCCTATTCTTTATTTGTAGCTGGGATTTCTGGTTTTATGCTTTAAGATTGTCTTTGTTGTTTTTGTCCCCCTCTTTTTTTCTTTTTTTTTCTTACTCCTTTTGGTTGGCTTGTTTGTTTGATTGGTCTGTGCATTTGCATGATTTTGTTCCTGTGTGTTTGTCTGTCTGATTTCCTTTTCAGGGATACCTCAAGAAACAAGCCAAAGTATATGAGGTGGAGAGTCCCAAATATCACTGAGTAGGGAAATAAAATAACCAAAGGCACAACAATAGAAACCAAGAGACACCATTAAAAGAACACTTCCTGAATGGACAGACCCTGAACAGTCAATGAGTCTCATTAAATAGAGCAATACTCACAGATGCAGAGGGCATAAAAACTTGTAAAACTGACAAGAGACAGAAAGGTAGCCAAAATGATGAAACGAAAGAACTCTCCTATAAAGAAATTCCAGGAAGAAGTCATAGCTACATAATTACTCAAAATACATATAAGCAACATGAATGAGCAAGAATTTAGAACAATTGTCATACAATTAATAGCTGGGCTTGAAAAAAGCATGGAAAACATCAGAGAAGCTAATGATACAAAGACTAGGGACCTTAAAAATAGCTGTGACGAGATAAAAAATGCTATAAATGAGGTGCATAATAAAATGGAGGCTGCCACTGCACGAATTGAAAAAGCAGAGAGGAAAATAGGTGAATTAGAAGACACAATTATAGAAAAAGAGGAAGCTGAGAAAAAGAAAGATAAATTGATCCAGGAGCACGAAAGGAGAATTCAAGACCTGAGTGATACAATCAAACATAACAATATCTGTATCATGGGAATTCCTGAAGAAGAAAAAAAGCAAAAGGTCCTGAAGGGGTGCTTGAACAAATTATAGCCGAGAACTTTCCCAATCTGGAAAAGGAAATAGACATTGAAATCCAAGAGGCACAGAAAAAACTCCCCTCAGATGTAACTTGAATCCACATTCTGCACGACAAATCATAGTGAAACTGGCAAAATATAAAGACAAAGAAAGAATTCTGAAAGCAGCTAGGGAAAAAAGGGCCCTAACATACAAAGGGAACCTATCAGAGTGGTTACAGACCTATCTGCTGAAACTTGGCAGGCCAGAAAGGAATGGCAGGAAATCTTCAATGTGATGAAAAGGAAAAATATACAGCCAAGAATCCTTTAACCAGCAAGCCCGTCATTCAAAATAGAAGGAGAGATCAAGGTTTTTCCAAATAAACAAAAATTGAGAGAATTCATCACCACCAAACCAGCCCTACAAGAAATCCTAAGAGGGACTCTATGAGGGAAATGTTGCAAGGAATACAAGGTACCAGAGACACCACTACAAACATGAACCCTACAGAGAACACAATGAATCTAAACCCATATTTTTCGATAATAACACTGAATGTAAATGGACTAAAGGCTCCAATCAAACGACATAGGGTAGCAGGATGGACAAAAAACCAAAATCCATCTATTTGCTGTCTACAAGAGACCCATTTTAGACCTGAAGACGCCTTCAGATTGACAGTAAAGGGATGGAGAAATGTCCGTCATGCGACTGGAAGTCAAAAGAAAGCCACAGTAACCATACTTATATCAGACAAACTGGACTTTAAAGTAAAGGCAGTAACAAAAGACAAAGAAGGACACGATATAATAATTACAGGGTCTCTCCATCAGGAAGAGCTAACAATTATAAACATCTATGCATCGAATTCGGGAGCACCCAAATACATAAAACAATCACAAACAGAACCAATCTTATTGATAAGAATGTGCTAATTGCAGGGGATTTTAATACTTCACATACAACAATGGATAGATCAACTACACAAAAAACCACTAAGAAACAATGGACTTGAACGACACATTGGAACAGATGGATCTTACAGATATATTTATAACTCTACATCCTGAGGCTAGGGAATTCACTTTCTTCATGAGTGCACATGGCACATTCTCCAAGGTAGATCACATATGGGGTCATAAAGCAGCCCTCCATAAATAAAAACTAATTGACATCATACCATGCACATTTTGAGATCACAATACTATGAAACTTGAAATCAATCACAGGGAAAAGTCCGGAAAACCTCCAAAAACATGGAGGTTAAAAACACCCTACTAATGAATGATTGTGCCAATCAGGCAATTAGAGAAGAAACTAAAAAACATATGGAAACAAATGAAAATGAAACTACAACAATCCAAACTGTCTGGGAGGCAGCAAAGGCAGTCCTACGAAGACAGTATATTGCAATCCAGGCCTATTTCAACAAACTAGAAAAAGCGCAAATTCAAAACCTAACAGAGTACCTAAAGGAACTAGAAGGGGAACAGTGAGAGCACCCCAAACCCAGCAGAAGAAGAGAAATAATAAAGATCAGGGCAGAAGTAAACAATAAAGAATCAAAAAAAAAAAAAAAGGTTGAACAGATCAATGAAACCAAGAGTTGGTTTTTTGAAAAAATAAACAAAATTGATAAACCTCTAGCCAGGGTACTCAGAAAGAAAAACGAGAGCACCGAAATAGTCAACCAATCCCTCAGAAATACAAGCAATTATCAGGGAATACTATGAAAAAATATATTCCAAAAAACTGAACAAACCAGAAGAAATGGACAAATTCCTAAACAGACATGCACTACCAAAATTCAAACTGGGAGAGATAGAAAATCTGAACAGACCCATAACCAGTGAAGAAATCGAATCAGTTATCAAAAAAATCTCACAAGGAATAAGATCCCGGGGCCAGATGACTTCCCTGAGGAATTCTACCAGACATTTAAAGCAGAGTTAATAACATGCTTCTCAAGCTACTCCAAAAAATATAAAGAGAAGTAAAACTTCTGAACTCATTCTATGAAACCAGCATCACATTGATTCCCAAACCAGACAGAGACCCAACAAAAAAAGAAAACTACAGGCCAATATCCTTGATGAATACAGATGCAAAAATACTCAACAACATACTAGCAAATCGAATTCAACAACATATAAAAAGAATTATGCACCATGATCAGGTGGGATTCATTCCTGGGTCACAAGGCTGGTTCAGTATTCATGAATCAATCAATGTGAATCATCACATTAAAAAAAGAAAAGATAAAAAGCATATGATCCTGACGATAGGTGCAGAAAAAGCATTTGACAAAATAGAGCATCCTTTCTTAATATAGACCCTCTAGAAAGTGTGGCTAGTTGGAACACACTTAAACATCATTAAGCTATTTATGAAAAGCCAACAGCTAATATCATCCTTAATGGCGAAAAACTGAGAGCTTTCCCTCTGAGATCAGGAACACGACAACGATGTCCACTCTCACCACTGTTGTTTAACATAGTGCTGGAAGTCCTAGCATCAGCAATCAGACAACAAAAGGAAATAAAAGGCATCAGAATTGGCAAAAATGAAGTCAAACTTTCACTTTTCGCAGATAACATGATACTCTAAATGGAAAACCCGACAGACACCACCAGAAGCCTACTAGAACAGATCCATGAATTCAGCAAAGTCGCAGGGTACAAAATCAACATACAGAAATTGGTTGCATTTTTATACACCAATAAGGAAGCAACAGAAAGAGAAATCAAGAAACTGATCCCATTCATAATTGCATAAAACAAAACAGAAAATACCTAGGAATTAACCTAACAAAGATGTAAAAGATCTCTATGATAAAAAACTATAGAAAGCTTATGAAAGTAATCGAAGAAGACACAAAGAAATGGCAAAACATTCCATGCTCATGGATCGGAAGAATCAACATTGTTAAAATGTCATTATTACCCAAAGCAATCTACACATTCAATGCAATCCCAATCAAAATTGCCTAAAGGAACTAGAAGGGGAGCAGCAAGAGAACCCCAAACCCAGCAGAAGAAGAGA
>CM053579.1:51439372-51458735 GCA_028646485.1 Cryptoprocta ferox
AATAGCCAAATCATGGAAAGAGCCTAAATGTCCATCAACGGATGAATGGATTAGGAAGATGTGGTTCATCTATACAATGGAATACCACATGGCAATGAGAAAGAATGAAATCTGGCCATTTGTAGCAACGTGGATGGACCTCGAGGGTGTCATGCTCAGCGAAATAAGTCAGGCGGAGAAGGACAGATACCATATGTTCGCACTCATAGGTCTACCAGGAGAAACCCAATAGAGGACCATGGGGAGGGGAAGGAGGAAAAAGAGTTAGGGAGAGGGAGGGAGAAAAAACACGAGAGACTCTTGAATCCTGAAAACAAACTGAGGGGGGAAGGGGAAGGGGAAAAGGTAAAGCGGGGTGATGGTCTTGGTGGAGGTCACTTTTGGGGAAGAGCACTGGGTGTTATATGGAAACTAACCTGACAATAAACTATAAAGTTAAAAAAAAAAAGACATATTACAAAGCTGTAATCATCAAGACTGTATGGTACTTGGCACAAAAAAACACACTCAGATCATTGGAACAGAATAGAGAACCTATAAATGAACCTACAAACGGATGGCGAACTAATCTTTGACAAAGCAGGAAAGAATATCCAATGGAATAAAGACAGTGTCTTCAGCAAATGGTGTTGGGATAACTGGACAGAGACATGCAGAAGAATGAACCTAGACCACTTTCTTACACCATACACAAAAATAAACTCAACATGGATTATAAACCTAAATGTAAGACAGGAAGCCATCAAAATCCTAGAGGAGAAAGCAGGCAAAACCTCTTTGATGTTGGCCGCAGCAACTTCTTACTCAACACGTCTCCAGAGGCAAGGGAAACAAAAGCAAAAATGAACTATTGGGACATCCTCAAGACAAAAAGCCTTTGCACAGCGAAGGAAACAATCAGCAAAACTAAAAGGCAACTGATGGAATGGGAAAAGATATTTGCAAATGACATATCAGATAAAGGGTTAGTATCCAAAATCTATAAAGAATTTATCAAACTCAACACCCAAAAAACAAATAATCCAGTGAAGAAATGGCCAAAAGACATGAATAGACACTTCTCCAAAGAAGACATCCAGATGGCCAACTGACACATGTAAAAATGCTCCACATCACTCATCATCAGGGAAATACAAATTAAAACCACAATGAGATACCCTTACTCCAGTCAGAATGGCTAACATTAATAACTCAGGCAACAATAGATGTTGGCAAGGATGAGGAGAAAGACTATCTCTCTTCCACTGATGCTGGGAATGCAGACTGGTGGAGCCACTCTGGAAAACAATATGGAGGTTCCTCCAAAAATTAAAAATAGAAGTATCCTACGACCTAGCAATTGCACTACTAGATATTTATCCAAGGGATACAGGTGTGTTGTTTCGAAGGGGCATATGCACCCCAATTTTTATAGTAGTGCTATTGACAATAGCCAAAGGATGGAAAGAGCCCAAATGTCCATGAACAGCTGAATGGATAAAGAAGATGTGGTATGTATATACAACAGAGTATTACTTGGCAATCAAAGAGAATGAAATCTTGCCATTTGCAGCTATGTGGATGGAACTGGAGGGTATTATGCTATGCGAAATTAGTCAGAGAAAGACAAATATCATATGACTTCACTCATAGGAGGAATTTAAGATACAAAACAGACAAACATAAGGGAAGGGAAGCAAAAATAATATAAAATCACGGAGGAAGACAAAACATAAAAGTCTCTTAAATATAGAGAACAAACAGAGGGTTGCTAGAGCATTGTGGGAGGGAGGGTGGTCTAAATGGATAAGGGGCCTTAAGGAATCTACTCCTGAAATCATTGTTGCACCATATGCTTACTAACTTGGATGTAAATTAAACAATAAATAATTTTTTTTTTAAATTAAATAAATAAATAAATAAATAAATAAATACATAAACGTCTGGTAGAATTCCCCTGGGAAGCCATCTGGCCCTGGACTTTGTTGAGATATTTTTGATTACTCATTCTATTTCTTTGCTAGTCATGAATCTGCTCAAACTTTCTATTTCTTCCTCTTTCAGTTTTAGTAGTTTGTATGTTTCTAGGAATTCATTTTTCCAGATTGCCCAGTTTGTTTGCATATAATTTTTCATAATATTCTTTAATAATTGTGTTTCTGTGGTGTTGTTTGTGATTCCATCTCTTTCATATGTGATTTTATTTATGTGGGTCCTTTCTCTTTACTTTTTCATAAGTCTGGCTAGGGGGGTTATCAATTTCATCAATTCTTACAAAGAACCAGTCTTAGTTTCATGATCTGTTCTATTTTGGGTTTTTGTTTGTTTATATATAATTTATTTCTGCTCTAGTCTTTATTTTTTCTCTCTTCTTCGCCTTTAGGCTTTATTGGCTGTTTCTTTTCTAGCCTCTTTTGCTGTGACGTTAGGTTGAATATTTTATACCTTTCATGCTTCTTGAGGTAAGCCTGTATTGCAACAAAATTCCCTCTCAGGACTGCCTTTGCTGCATCCCAAAGGTTTTGGTCTCTCTTGTTTTCATTTACTTCCATAAAGTTTTTTATTTCCTCATTAATTTCCTGGTTAACCCATTCATTCTTTCATATGATGCTATTTACCTTCCAAGTATTTGTAGTCTTTCCAGATTTTTTTTCTTGTGGTTGACTTCAACTCTCATAGCATTGTGATCTGGAAATATTCATGACATGATCTCGATCTTTTTGTACATGTTGAGGCATGATTTTCACCCAGTATGTATTCTTTTCTAGAGAATATTCTGTGTGCAGTTGAAAAGAATGTATATTCTGCTGCTTTATAATGGAATATTCTTTTTTTCTTTTATACTTTATTGTCACGTTGGTTTCCATATAACACCCAGTGCTCATCCCAACAAGTGCCCATCACCCCTTTTCCCCTCTCCCCGACCTCCATCAACCCTCAGTTTGTTCTCTGTATTTAAGAATCTCTTATGGTTTGCCTCCCTCCCTCTTCCTATTTTCCCCTTCCCCTCCCCCATGGTCCTCTGTTAGGTTTCTCCTGTTTCACATATGATGAAAACATATGGTATCTGTCCTTCTCTGCCTGACTTATTTTACTTAGCATAACACCCTCGAGTTCCATCTACATTGCTACAAATGGCCAGATTTCATTCTTTCTCATTTCCATGTAGTATTCCATTGTATACATAAACCACATCTTCTTGATCCATTCATCAGTTGATGGACATAGAATGGAATATTCTTAATGTGTCTGTTAAGTCCATCTGGTCCAATGTGTCATTCAAAGCCATTGTTTCCTTGTTGACTTTCTGCTTAGAGGATCTGTCCATTGATGTAAGTAGGGTGTTAAAGTCTCCTTCTATTATTGTATTATTCTCAATGAGTTTCTCTGTGTTTTGTAGTAATTGATTTATATATCTGGATGTTTTTCCAAGTTGGGGGCATAAATATTTACAATTGTTATATCTTCTTGATGGATACACCCCTTAATTATGATATAATACCCTTCTTCATCTCTTGTTACAGTTTGGTTTAAAATCTAGTTTGTCTGTGTCTGATATAAGTATGGCTATTCCAGCTTTCTTTTGACATCCATTAGCATGATAGAATGTTTTCCATCCCCACTTGCAATCTGAAAGTGACTTTAGTTCCAAAATGAGTTTCCTAAAGGCAGAATATAGATGAGTCTTGTTTTTCAATCCATCCTGATACCCTATGTCTTTTGATTGGAGCATTTAATTCATTTACATTTAGGGTGATAGTGAATGATATGAGTTCAGTGCCATTGTCCTACCTGTAGTGTTGGTGTTTCTGGTGACGTTTTCTGTTCCCTTATAGTCTTTGTTGCTTTTGGTCTTTTTTTCCCCCATTCAGAAGGCTCCCCCCTTAATATTTCTTGCAAGGATGGTTTAATGTTCACTAACTTATTTAGTTTATGTTTGGCAAACTCTTTATCTCTCCTTCTATTCTGAATGACAGCCTTGCTGGATAGAGCATTCTTTGCTGCATATTTTTCCCATTCAGCATATTGTATATATTTTGCCACTCTCTTCTGGTGGGCCAAGTTTCTGTGGATAGATATGCTGTGAACCTGATCTGTTTCCTTAGTAGGTTAAAGACTTTTTTCCCTTGCTGCTTTCAGGATTCTTTCCTTGTGTATGTATTTTATGAATTTGACTATTATATGCCGTGGCAATGGCCAGGTTTTGTTAAATTTAATGGGAGTTCTCTGTGCTTCTTTGAATTTGATGTCTGTGTTCCTTATCCAGATTAGAGGATTTTTCAGATATAATTTGCTCACAGATACCTTCCACCTCTTTTACTCTCTCTTCATCTTCTGGGACTCCTATGATAAGAATGTTATTCCTTTTAAAAAAGCCACTGAGTTCCCAGAGTCTATCTTCATGTTCCATTACCTTTGTTTCCTTATTCTTTTCAGCTTCATTATTTTTCATAATTTGATCTTCTTAATCACTCGCTCATTCCTTTACTTCATCCATCCTCACTGTCATGCATCTATTCAGGTTTGCATCTTGGTGGTAGCATTTTTAATTTCGACCTGCCTAGATTTTAGCTCTGTTATCTCTGCAGTAAGGGATTCTCTAGTGTCTTCCAAGCTTTTTCAAACCTGGCTAAAATCCTTACAACTGTTGTTTTAAATTCTAGTTTAGACATCTTAGTTATATCTGTGTGATTAAATCCCTGGCAGTCATTTCTTCCTATTCTTTGTTTTGTGTTAATTTCCTCTGTCTTGTCATTTTGAAGGAAATAAAATAAAATAAAATAAAATAAAATAAAATAAAATAAAAAATTAGGGGTGCCTGGGTGGCTCAGTCAGTTGAGCATCCAACTCTTGATTTTGGCTCATGTCATGATTTCATGGTTCATAGGTTTGAGCCCCACGTTGGACTCTGCAATGATGGCATGGAGCCTGCTTTGGATTTTCTGTCTCCCTCTATCTCTGCCCCTCCCCCATTCACTCTCTCTCAAAAATAAATAAACATTTTAAATAAATTTTAAAAATAAGTAAAATTTTAAAAATTAAAAAAATAATAAAGGAAAATAGGTCCTAGTTGTGTTCTGGTCTGCTTGTTAAGAAAAGCTTGATAGATGGGGTGCCTGGGTGGCTCAGTCAGTTGAGCATCCAACTTAGGTTTAGGTCATGATCTCACAGTTCATAGGTTTGAGCCCTGTGTCGGGCTCTGTACTGACAGCTCAGAGCCTGGAACCTGCTTCAGATTCTGTGTCTCCTTCTCTCTGCCACTCCCCCACTTGCACTCTGTGTCTCTCTCAAAAATAAAATAAACATTAAAAAATTTTTGTAAATAAAACTTGATAAAAAAAGAGAAAAAATTTAAAAAATAATAAAATAAAATAAACAATTTGCTCCTTCTGTATCCAAGAAGGAAAAAAACAAAAACAAAAAGAAAAACAGAAGCAAAACAAACAAAAAGCCCCAAAGGAACCTGAATCCAGTTTCCTCCTAGAGCTGAAGCTTTAGAGCACTCTATGATCAGTAGACTTAATGTGTAGAAAGGGTTTTTGCTGGTCTATTGGGGGAAGGGCCTGCTGCTCTGATTCTCCAGCTGATTTGCACTAGCGGAGATGTGCTTGGAGGGCACAGACATGTGGGGCTTGTTGTAATGGCTCTGTTCTCCCTTACTGGAGCTATTTCGCTCACTAGGGTCAATCAGTGCCAGTGGGTGGAAATGGCTTCACCCCATTCACTAGTCTCTGGAATGGGAAGTTTGCACCCTCTCAAATGCACAATCAATTACCCCTCCTGTGTCTCTGGTTTCTGTCAGCTCCCTGCCCTAACCCTATCTGTGTCTGAGCTGTCTGACTGCCAAACGGTGCTGCCCTCTGTGCTTTATTTAATATGTGGCTGTGTTTCAAAACCTCACACTTCAGAGAGTCCCGTAGCTTGGACCTGCACTGATCCTCTGGGAAAGGGTCTCACTGTGCTGTGTCCAGTACCGGCTTGTCCCAGAAAAAGAGTCGAGTGACTGTGCAGAGGTAGTGGCTCAGAGCTTATGGTAAATCTCAACACACAGCCGGTACCAGGATTTGCTGCCCTCAGCTGGCATCTTTGCTCCTGGCAGCTCTACATCACTCACCAGATCTTTATCCCATGGAGAGCCCATACCATGTCTACAAAATGCACTTCAGTCAGGAGGACTGCTTCTCTCCATGCAACCCAGGGGATCCTTAGACCACACTGCCCATTCCCAGGTCTCTGCTCTTCTCCTTGCCAGAGCTCTGCCAGTTGCAGATCTCTGAAACTTCAGAATCTGTGTTCTGCTGTTTATAAGATACTGGCAGGATTGAAACTCTCCTCTTTTTCCCATCAAAGGTTTTGGGTAACAGTTTCTTGTGCAGTCGCCTGCGCATGTTTTCACTTTTTTTTTTCATTCTTTCTCTGTCTCTTTCTCTTTAGGTACTTTCAGGGAGGATGCTTTTATTGCACAAACCTGATGGCCTGCTCTCTCTCCCCCTCTCTCTTTCATCTCTCTGTGAAAAGGGCTCCCAACTCTCTGTGGCACCACGGCTTTTCTTTACCCCCAATTACCCCCTCTACAACATGTACCTGCCACATTCTGCCCTTCAAATTAAGCAGATTGTTCTTTTAATCCTCAGACAGATTTCCTAGGTGTTCAAAATTATTTGATGTTGATCTAGCTGTGTTTGAGAGATGAGACAAGCCCAAGTGCCCCCTGCTATTCCGCCACCTTGACTCCTCCATATGTCCACGAACCTGCCATTTTTAATCCATGGAAAACAATAGAAATGTTTTACAAGGAGAAACTACCCACTTTTGTAATTTAAGTAGTTAGTAGGGGACATTGATAGAAAACAGTAAAGATAGAAATCCATCATGATCTAATCAACATTCCAACACATGTAGTATTTTACAGTCAACCTCCCTAGGAAATTGTCCCCAGTTGGGTTTGAATTCAATCAAGTACTGGTTTCAGCTGGCTACAAGTGGAAGTCTTATAGCCAGAGTAGCTATACCAAGGATGTGGAAAGGATCACATTAGACGAATGAGGAGGAAACCTCACACGGATGGGAGTCCTAAGATCAGCAGCCATTCTAGCAAATTAGGTAGCTGTCCTGTGCCCAATACAAACAACATTGAATAAGGACGGAAATGCAGAAAGAGCACCAAGTTTCTGCATTGTATTACCATTGTAGCTATGGTACTAACTTCTAGCCAAAAGGCAGGCTTTACTTTCCCACAGAGTAGCCATAGGCTAGAGGATTGCAGCCTGAGCAATTGGCATGAAAGTGTTCCAATAAGACCATATTCCTTGAAACCCCCCTGAAAGGAAAATAAAGGAAGAGGAGGGGAACTACTCACCAAGTTTGTACTGAGGCTCAGAGTTCTGATGAGAAGATTCAGGCCCCACATTGGGCGCCAAAATGATTATTTAACATGTTGGAGTGTGGAGCTAACAGACAAAGAAAAAATTCTGGAGACATTTTTGGTGGAAAAAGATGGTTTTGTTATAGCACAGGGACAGATTGCAGGGGCAGGAAGAGCTGCACTGGGATTGTGAAGAGCAATTGATTATATACTTTGGAGCTGGGAGAGGTAAAGACAAGGGAAGTTTCCAAAAGGATTTTCATATACTAAAGAAGGCCTACAGGATCTTGGAGGCCTAGCTATTGTCAACTAAGTTTTTTTTCCCCCTCTAGCAAAGTATTATTAATAAGAAAGTTGGGAGTTCTGGAAAAATGTTATATTCTGCCTTCCTTAAGTATTTGTCAATAAGATGTAGGTTATAAGGAAATTTAATGTTATCTACATTTCTTTTGCCTTTGTTCTCCACATCATTAGGATAATGGCTTTGTTCACTGTTAATAAAGTTGTTGTAAGTTATATAAACACAATTATTAAGAACAAGCCAATTAAATAGATATAAATAAGATAAAAGTTTATAAATGAAATTGTCACCAACATTTAGGCTTACATAGTTTCTCAAACATACTTTGATAACTTTAAACCATTTTTTTTGCTGAGTTAAAGTGATTAGTTAAGTTAAATTTATTAAATATCTAAATCATTTCCAAATAAGATAAAATACTAAAACATTAATATTAAATATATATTTATCTATTTTTGGCTTTTTATCACAAAGAAACGAAAAGATATATTTTCAGGGGTTTTATTTTAATTCTGATTAGTTAATATTGTGTTATACTAGTTTCAGGTGTGTGATATAGCAATTCAACACTTCCATACATCACCCTGTACTCACCACAAGTGTACTGCTTTATCCCATTATATATGTTTTCCAACTTTTTATTTAAATTCCAGTTACTTAACATAAAGTGCAATATTAGTTTCAGGTGTAGAATCTAGTGATTCATTACTTACATACAACACTTAGTGCTCATCGCAAATGCCCTTTTGAATACCCATCACTCATTTAACCTATCCCACTGCCCATTTCCCATCCAATAGTCCTCAGTTTGTTCTCCATAGATAAGAGTCTGTTTTCTGGTTTTCTCTGTTTTTTCCCCATGTTAATCTGTTTTGTATCTCAAATTCCACACGTGAGTGAAATCATAAGATATTTGTCTTTTGTTGCCTGACTTATTTTGCTTAACATGATATTCCTTAGCTCCACCCACATCATTGCAAATGGCAAGATTTCATTTTTCTGATTACTGACTAACATTCCATTGTATATGTATACCACATCTTCTTTATCCACTCATCAATCATTGGACATTTGGGCTCTTTCCATAATTTGACTATTGTTAATAATGGTGCTATAATCACCAAGGTCCTTCTGCCAATTTTTAAACTGGATTATATGTTTATTGGATGTTGAGTTTTATAAGTTCTTTATATGTTTTTGATACTAACTCTTTAACAAATATGTGATAACAAGATGTTATATATATGTTATATATATGTTATTTATATTATATATAAACATATTATAATATATAAGAATATTGTGGATATTCTTCAGCCATAAAGAAAAATGAAATTTTGTCATTTGCAACAATGTGGATGCAGCTATAGAGTATTATGCTCAGATAAATAGTCAGAGAAAGACAAATACTATATGATTTCACTCATCTGTGGAATTTAAGAAACAAAAGAGATGAACATGGAGGGAAAAGAAAGCAAAAGATACTCTTAACTATAGAGAACAAACTGAGGGTTACTGGAGGGGAAGTGGGTGGGGGGATAGGTTAAATGGGTGATGGGTATTAAGTAGGGCACTTGTTGTGATGACCACTGGATGTTGTATGTAAGTTATAACTAGATTCTATACCTGAAACTAATGTTAAACATATGGTAACTAACTGGAATTTAAATAAAACTAGAATAAAAGAAATATAAACTAAAGAAATTTTTAAAAGAACTTTCTTGATTCAAAAAGCAACAACAACAACAACAACAACAACAACAAGAAAAACATAAGATACCTAAGAATAAACTTAACCAGAGAGGTAAAAGATCTGTACTCTGAAAACCATACAACACTTATGAAGGAAATTGAGGAGGACACTAAATGGAAAGACATTTCATGCTCACAGATTGGAAGAAAAAATATTGTTAATATGTCTATACTATCCAAAACAATCTACACATTTAATGCAATCCCTATCAAACTAGTACCAGCATTTTTCAGAGGTAGAACAAACAATCTTAAAATTTGTATGGAGCCACAAAAGACCCCAGATAGCCAAAGCAACCTTGAAAATGAAAAGCAAAGGGAGGCATCACAAATCTGGACTTCAAGTTATATTACAAAGCTATATTGATCAAAACAGTATGGTACTGGCACAAAATTAGACAAACAGATCAATAGAACAGAATAATAATCTCAAAAATGAACCCACAACTATATGATGAACTAATCAATGAAGCAGGAAAGAATATTGAATGGAAAAAAGACAGTCTCTTCAACGAAACTGGCTAGCAACATGCAAACTAATGACCCTGGACAGCTTTCTTACACTATACACAAAAATAAATTCTTAATGGATTAAAGACTTAAATATGAGACATAATACCATAAAAATACTAGAAGAGAACACATGCAATATATTCTCTGACACAGGCAGTAGCAACTTCTTTCTAGATGTGTCTCCTTAGGAAACAACAGCAAATATAACTCATGGGACTACATCAAAATAAAAACTGCTGTACAGCAAAGAAAATTATTTAAAAAATCTAAAAGCAATCTATGCAATGGGAGAAGATATTTGCAAATGACAACCTGATAAAGGGTTAGTATCTAAAATATGTAAAGTACTTGTAAAACTAAATGCCCCAAGAACAAATAATTCAATTTAAAAATGTCAGAAAGCATGAATATACATTGCTCCAAAGATATACAGATGGCCAACAGACACATGAAAAGATGCTCAACATCATTCGCCATCAGGGAAATGCAAAATCAAAACTGCAATGAGATATCACCTCATTTCTGTCTGAATGGCTAAAATCAGCACAAGAAACAACAGGTGTTGGTGAGGATGGACAAAAAGGGTAACCCTTTTGCACTGTTGGTAGGAATGCAAACTGGTACAGCCAGCACAGAAAACAGTATGTTGAACATATTACTATCCTCTGATCCAACAATTGTACTACTAGATATTTACCCAAGAATACAAAAATACTAATTCAAAGGGATACATGCACCCAAATGTTTATAGAAGTATTAGCTACAACTGCTAACTTAGTGAAACAGCCCAAGTGTCAATCGATTGATGAATGGATAAAAAAAGGTGTGGTATAGAATATTACCATGGAATATTACTCGGCCATAAAACAGAATGAAATCTTGCCATTTGCAATGACATGGATAAAGCTAGAGTGTATTGTGCTAAGCGAAATAAGTCAGTCAGAGAAAGACAAATACCATATGATTTCACTCATATATGGAATCGCAGAAACATAACAAATGACCAAAGGGGTAAAAAAAAGAGAGGCAAACCAACAAACAGTTCTCTATAGAGAACTAACTGATGGTTACCAGAGAGGACATGGATGGGGGAGGGGATGTATTAAATAAGCGATTGGAATTAAGGAGTATACTTGTGATGAGGACCAGGTGATGTATGGAAGTGTTGAATCTCTATATTGTATACCTCATGGTAATATTACACTGTATGTTAACTAAGTGGAATTAAATAAAATCTTCAAAAAACTAATAAATAATATAAATACATACATACATACATACATACATACCTAGGAATAAACTTAAGAATTTAGGTGGAGCAGCCTGGTGGCTCGGCTGGTTGAGCATCTAACTCTTTTTTATTTTTATAGAATAGCTGTGTTATCTTTTTCAAAATGCTTTTATTTTATTTTTGAAAGAGAGAGAGAGAGACAGAGCATGAGCATGAATGGTGGAGAGACAGAGAGAGAGGCAAACACCGAATCCCAAGCAAGATCCAGGCTCTGAATTGTTAGCACAGAGCCCAACACAGGGCTCAAACTTATGGACCATAAGATCATGACCTGAGCCAAAGTTGAATGCTTAACCAATAAAATGTATGTATGTATGTATGTATGTATGTATGTATTTAAATTCAAGTTAGTTAACATACAGTGTAATCTTGGTTTCAGGAATAGAACCCAGTGATTCATCTCTTACATATGTCACCCAGTGTTTATCCCAAAAATTGCCCTCTTTAATACCTACCACCCATTTACCCCATCCACCCCTCACGTCCCCTCCAGCAACCCTCAGTTTGTCTCTGTATTTAAGAGTCTCTTATGGTTTGCGTCCCTCTCTGTTTTTATCTTATTTTTCCTTCCCTTCCCCTATGTTTATCTGTTGTGTTTCTCAAATTCCACATACGAGTGAAATCATATGATATCTGATTGATCATAATACCTTCTAGTTTCATCCATGTTGTTGCAAATGGCAGTATTTCATTCTTTCTGATCACCGAGTACTATTCCATTCTGTGTGTGTGTGTGTGTGTTTGTGTCACATCTTCTTTATCCATTCATCAAAATAAATAAATTAACTTAAAAAAATTGAGGTGAATGATCTGTTCTACAAAAAGTATAACACACTGATAAATGGAATTGACGATGACACAAACAGAAATATATCACATGCTTGTGTGTTCAAAAAACGTGTATTGTTAAAATGTCCTTAACAAAGCAGTCTGCAGGCTCAATGAAATTCCTATCAAAATACCAACAATATTTTTCACAGAACAAGAAAAAATAATTCTAAAAATTTTTAGAACCACAAATCAGCTCAAAGGCAAAGCAATTTTGAAAAAGTTGAACAAAGCTAGAGGTATCCCAATCCCAGATTTCAAGATAAACCACAAAGCTGTAGTAATAAAAACAATATGATATTGGCATAAAATATACACATAGGTCATTGGAACAGAATAAATACCCAATAAATAAACTCTTTCTTTTATGGTCAGTTAATCTATGACAAAAGAGACAAGAATATACAATGGGAAAAAGACAATCTCTTCAACAAATAGTGCTGGGAAAACTGCAGCTACATGCAAAAGAATGAAAGTGGACCACTTACACCATACAGAAAATAATAATAAACTCAGAATGGATTAAAGGCCTAAACATGAGATCTGAAACCATAAAAATCCCAGAGGAAAACTTGGGCAGTTATTTCTTTGACATCAGCCATAGAAATCTTTTTCTAGAAATGTATCCTTTGGCAAGGGTAACAAAAGTGAAAGTAAATTATTGGGCTACACCAAAATAAAAAGCTTTTGCCCAATGAAGGAAACCATAAACAAAAGAAAAAGAAATCTAGTGAGTGGAAAAAATATTTGCAAATGATGTGTCAGATAAATGTTTAATATCCAAAATACATAAAGAACTTACACATCTCAACACTAATAATAATAATAGTAATTAACAATAATAATAATTCGATTAAAAATGGGCAGAGGACCTGAATAGATATTTTAAGAATATACAGATGGTCAAGAAACACATGAAAAGGTACTCAGCATTACTAATCATCAGGGAAAAACGAATTAAAATCACAATGGGGTATCACTTTACACCTGTCAAAATAGCTAAAATCAAAAACAGAAGAAATAACAAGTGTTGACAGGGTTATGGAGTAAAAGTAACCCTCATGCATTGTTAGTAAATTGGTGCAGATTGCAAATTGGTGCAGTTACTGTAGAAAACAGTATTGAGGTTCCTCAAAAAATTAAAAATAGAATTATCATAGGATCCAGTAATTCCACTAGTGGGTCGTTACCCATAGAAAACAAAATATTTTTGCAACATTATTTACAATTTTTATTGTTTGTTTATTGCTTGTTGTTAATTGTTACATTTATTGCGGCATTATTTACAACAGCCTAGATATGGAAGTACTTCAAGTGCCCATGCAAACGTAAATGGATACATACACATAATGGAGGATTAGCCATAAAAAAGAGTAATATCTTGGAGTGCCTGGGTGGCTCAGTCGGTTAAGCATCCGATTTCCGCTCAGGTCATGATCTCAAGTTTCATGACTTCGAACCCCATGTTGAGCTCTGTGCTGACAGCTCAGAGCCTGCAGCCTGCTTCAGTTTCTGTGTTTCCCTCTTTCTCTGCCCCTCCCATGCTTGTTCCCTGTCTCTCTCTCTTCTCTCTCTGTCTCAAAAATAAATAAACATTTAAAAAATTTTAGGGGCGCCTGGGTGGCTCAGTCAGCTAAGCATCTGACTTCAGCTCAGGTCATAATCTCGCAGTTCGTGAGTTCCAGCCCCATATCGGGCTCTGGGCTGACAACTCAGAGCCTGGAGCCTGCTTCGGATTCTGTCTCCCTTTCTCTCTCTGCCTCTCCTCCACTCACGATCTGTCTCTCTGTCTCTCTCTCAAAGATAAATAAACATTAAAATTTTTTTAATTAAAAAAAGTAATATCTTGAGACTCTGATAGACAGGTAAAATGGAATGGGTAACTGGACACATGAATGGACTGGGAAGGAAGCATTACAGGTGGAGGGAGCACCCCATGATTTCCATCAGAGCCACCAAAAGCCATTTCCAATAGAACTTCTAGCAAAATAAGAGAACTGGACCTCTCTGTCAATCAGCAGCTTTAAGTGTGTTCTGGATCACCTCCCATGAGACGTTTCTGACTGTTTTGGAGGCTCTACTGGATTTAGCCTTGTCAACTTATTAACGAAGCATCCAAGCCTGTGTTGAACAAGACAAGCTGGGTCAAGCCTTTGAAGATGCTTTTGAGGTCCTGATGCAACATTCAACCAGAGATCTTCAGTACTCCCCAGATTACAAAAATTACCTGGCTTTCATCAACCATTGGTCTCATGTCAGAGGAAATTCCAACTGCTATGGTGTGCTGCCTACAGAGGAACCTGTCTATAATTGGAGAACAGTAATAAGCAGTGCTATGTACCTCTATTTTGAAGGAAATATTCATCAATCTCTGCCCAACATCCCTGAAAAACAGCTGGTACAACCTGCTGTTCTCCTTCGAAAGGGAGGAAAAGGCAGGAAGAAGCTCCAACTGTTCAAATACCTTCATGAATCCCTGTATAATCCTGAGATGGCATCTTGTATTCAGTGTGAAAATAAAACCAAAGGCATCTTTCAGTTTATGTCAAAAAAAACAGAGAAAAATTTGCCCAATTTTGGGGAAAAAGATAAGGCAACCGGAAGACCATGCATGACTTACCAGAAAATGGCCAGAGTACTGAGGAATTATGGAAGAATTTGGGAAATCACTAAAATCCGGAGAAAGCTAATTAACCAATTCAGTGAAGTCATTCTCCAAAGACTCTCTCCATCTTATTTTTTTTAGAAAAAGAGATCTTCTACTCACTGTATGTTCAGCCTGAGCAAGGCTTTCTCAGCTTCAGTAACTGGAATGCAAATTATAATTGTTCATATGTTGATTACAATGAGCTAAGCCACCCTGACTGGTAAATATTCTGTTACATTTCATGATTTCCTGGCATCAGAAGTCCCTACCAATTTCAGGATTTTTCTCTTAAAGCAAACACTGAAGAGGAAAAAACAATTAACTTCATTGTTTCTATTTTGTATTAAATAGCATGTAATGTCTACAGACTTGGTGAAAAAAATCTGCCAGCAAATAACTTAGATGATCAAGTCACATTTGAAGGTATTGACTAAATGTCCTTGCTCTTATTATTGTCTATGCAATACTTTTAGATAAACAATGCTAATAGAGATAATTTGACTCATATTGATTTAAACATTGTTTTCTTGTCATACACTCAGGCAAAAAAAATTACTCAACATATATCTGATAGTTTTAGTGACAAAACAAAATAATTGCATATGATAGTCTTCATGCTACACTCATGACTCTGAAAACTATTTTCTCTGCACTTCAGACCTCATGGTCTGTAAACCTGTGGTGCTAAAGAAATGATCTAAGGAAAATGCCACCTATTTTAATGATAATAGAATGCCAAAGCTTACACTTCCCACAGATCATTTCTTGGCGTTTCACCCCTAGGGTATATCCGGGAGCTAACATTTCTTGCTATCCTGCCACTCAGCCAAAAGGTGGTACTCTTGCCTTGTTATCTCTCTAGACCAACTTTGGAACCTGACCTCCTCTTTCTTTGAAGTAACCAGCTAAGACCAGACTGGAACAAAAAAAAAATGAAATGAAAACAAAGACTCTGATAAAGAACAGAGACTAGCAAACAAATACCGAGAGGAACCAGGATTTAGAGAGTCTGACTTGAAAGCTATGGTTTATTCTCAACATCCCATCAGGAATGAAGAAGAAAGAAACCCTGGGAAGAAATCCTGTTTCTTACCTCCTGCTTGGCAGGTTCATACATACCCCATCTGTATTACCATGACACAAGAGAGCTTTCTAGACTACATAGGCCCCCTTCAGTCTAGGCCAAGAGGGCCCAGCTAGCAAGCCAAGAGCTCCCAGGAGCCTATCCCATCTGATTTGCAGGATTTCCCTTTTTCTTTGTGTCCTTTTGGTGCCCTTCATCCCTCAGGGATTCTTAAGAAAGAACATGGCAGACCCAGAGTGACTAAATGAAGGCTAACGATATTGTCCATCTCCACATGTAGTCTCCACCTCTGTTATAGACTGAATGTTTGTGTCCTCCCAAAAATCATGTTGAAACCTAATCTCCAATATGATGGTATTTGGAGGCAGGTCTTTGGAAGGTAGTTAGGTCAGAGGGTGGAGCTTTCAGGAATGAAATCAGTGCCTTATAAAAGAGCTTCAGAGAGCTCTCTCACCCCTGCTGCCTCGTAAGGACAAAAGAAATGGCCTCCCATGAACCAAGAAGGAGGCTCTCACCAGACACTGAATGTGCTGGCTCCTTGATTTTGGACTTCCCAGATTCTTGAACTGTTAGAAATAAATTTATTTTGTTTGTAAACCCCCCCCCCTAGAAAAAGTGTAATATCTTGCCATTTGTAACACTATGGATGACCTCAGAAGAAAATGCTAAGTTAAATAAATTAACCAGAGAGAGACAAATAACATATTATTTCACTCCTGTGTGGAATTTTAGAAACAAACCAACATAAAAAGAGAAAAAAAAAGACAAGCAAAAAAGCATACTCTTAAATATAGAGAAGGAACTGGTGGTTGCCAGAAAGAAGATGGGGGAGGGGATGAGTGAATAGATGAAGAGGTAAGAGTATACTTATCATGATGAGCACTGAATAGTGTATAGAATTGTTAAATCACTATACTGTACCCCTGAAATAATATAACTTTGTATGTTAATTATACTGGAATTAAAAATATAAACAAATAAAACTTAAAATAAAAACTGAACAAACAAGAAAAAAAAAAAGACAAGAAAACTCCAGGCTTTTAATTACAGAAAACACATGGAAGGGAGATTGGGGGGATTAGTTAAATACATAAATGGGATTAAGAGTACATTTATCTTGATAAGCACTGAGTAATGTATGGAATTCTTGAATCATTATACCTCAGTTGGTTGAGTGTCTGACTCTTGATTTTGACTCAGACCATGATCCCAGGGTTGTGGGATTGAGCCCTGTGTCAGACTCCATGCTGAACATAGAGCCTGCTTAAAATTCTCTCTCTCCCTCTGCTCCTCTCCCCCAGCTTGTGCACTCTTTCTCTAAAATAAAAGGTCAATCAATACCTTTAGCTCAAGTATAAAATAGACTTAAATAATTGGATTCAAATTGTGCTTCTGGCAGATGAACTGTGTTACCTGTTAAATTAGCCAATGAGGTTTTTTTTTTTTTTTACTCAATATTGTTTATTTATATACTGTAAGAATCTTTTGAAGCTGTTGTTGGAGACATTTTGTTTTTTAGAATCTTCTGTATACCAATCAAGGAATGCATTCTATTGTCTCTGAGAAGATTGGAATTCTCTCTATTAAGAGTGCCACTTGAGCTGTACTTATCTAAATCAACGTTTCCCCAAAGTGGCCACTACCATTTCAAACATTGTCCCATCTCCCAAAAATGTGTTATATCCTGATCCTTAGACCAGGTGGAACACACAAATTCATTTAGATTCCCTAAGATGTACTATGAGTGGCTCTGTTTTTTAAAAGGTATCCTGGAGTGACTGGGTGGCTCAGTCTGTTAAGCGTCCAACTTCGGCTCAGGTCATGATCTCACACTCCGTGATTTCAAGCCCCACATCAGGCTCTATCCTGACAGCTCAGAGCCTGGAGCTTGCTTCGGATTCTGTGTCTTCCTCTCTCTCTGCCCCTCCCCCACTCATGCTTTGTCTCTCTCTCTCTCAAAAATAAACATTAAAAATTTAAAAAAATAAGAATTAAAAAAAAAAAAACTATCCCGAAACACAGGGAATCATATGTTTTTTCTTTTGAACTGAATAAGATGACTTACCAAGAAGCTTCAACAAACAAAATATATATGTGCATAATAAAATCAGAGAGTTCAAAATGCAGAGAAAGCTGAGCTCAGATCCAAGAGCCTCACACTCAAATTCCAGGTTTTATAAGAAAGCAGTGATGTCAATGGGCTCTGTGGGTACAAGCACCTGTTTTCTCACGGACCTTGGAATCATCAAGGATCTATTTTGGATCTCACTTCTAATGTCATAAAATTCCAAAAGTTCAGAAAAAACAGAAATAAAATCAATGAATCTCCAAAGTAGTAATCACTAAAATTTACTTTGTACATATCAAAAGGATATTTGTATACTGGGAGGATTAAAAGGAAAACATAGAATGAGGTTCAGGGATATATTGCTATAAAGAATCTTATATAGTGAGAAAGAAGTGACTGCTTATTCTTCACAGTAATTGGTTATATTAAAAATTTCTTAAATAACAGAAAAGTAGTCAATGGTTGCCTCTTATCGAGGTTGGGAAACAGTTCAAGTTTGGCTTATTATTTCCAGAGGCATAAGCAAGAAAATCCATGGCAAGTTAAACAAACTAAAATAAGCTTTGTTTGTATAACAGGTTTTGTCTGCTCAGGGAATTTTCAATGGTGATTTCCTTTTGCTTTTTATTTTAACAGCTTATTGGACCACATGGTATTTTTTTTTCTTTTTGAATATAGTTAACACACAGTGTTATATTATTTTCAGGTGTACAACTTAGTGATTTGACAAGTTTATACATGATATTATGTTCACCATCAGTATAGCTACCATCTGTCCCATTATATCACTATTACAATATTACTGACTGCATTCCTTATGCCCTACTTGTTATTCCCATGACTTACTCATTCCATAACTGGAGACTTTTATCTCCTTATCCCCTTCACCAATATTGCTCAACCCCCAACACCCTCCCCTCTAACAAACATCAGTTTGTTATAGTTCTGATTCTGTTTATGTTTGTTTATTCATTTTTCTAGATTCCATTTATGAGTGGAATCATATGGCATTTGTCTTTCTCAGCCTGACTTATTTCACACAGCATAGTACATGTTTTCTCAAATGGCACAATCTCATCCTTTTCTATAGATATGTAATATTCCATTGTGTGTGTGCGTGCATGTGTGTGTATGTGTGTGTGTGTGTTTAAATATATATCACATTTTCCTTACCTATTTGTCTATTGATGGACACTTAGGTTGTTTCTATGACATGGTTATTCTAAGTAATACTGCCATAAACATAGAGATGCATATATATTTTTGAGTTAGTGTTTTCATTTTCCCTGATTAAAACTCCAGTAGTGGAATTATTGGATCAAATGGTATTTTTATGTTTAATTTTTTGAGGAACCTCTCTACTGTTTTCCATAGTGACTGTACCAGTTTACATTCCCACAAACAGTGCATGAGGATACCTTTTTCTCCACATCCTCTCCAACTCTTATTTCTTTTTATTTTTATTTTTATTTTATTTATTTATTTTTTTAAACTTGATAGTTTATTGTCAGGTTAGTTTCCATATAACACCCAG
>CM053579.1:51459235-51476089 GCA_028646485.1 Cryptoprocta ferox
TCTATTTGGGTGTTCTTTCTTTTTTTTCTGAGGAGCCTGGCTAGAGGTTTATCAATTTTGTTTATTTTTTCAAAACACCATCTCTTGGTTTCATTGATCTGCTCAACTGTTTTTTTGGATTCGATATTGTTTATTTCTGCCCTGATCTTTGTTACTTCTCTTCTGCTGGGTTTGGGGTGCTCTTGCTTCTCCCCTTCTAGTTCCTTTAGGTGCTCTGTTAGATTTTGAATTTGTGCTTTTTCTAGTTTGTTGAAATCGGCCTGGATTGCAATATACTGTCCGCTTAGGACTGCCTTTGCTGCATCCCAGAGAGTTTAGAGTGTTGTATTTTCGTATTCATTTGTTTCCATATATTTTTAAATTTCTTCTCTAATTGCCTGATTGGCCCAATCATTCTTTAGTAGGGTGGTTTTCAACCTCCCCATTTTTGGAGGTTTTTCAGACTTTTTCCTGGGATTTATTTCAAGTTTTATAGCATTGTGATCAGAAAGTGTGCATGGTATGATCTCAATTCGTTTGTATTTATGGAGGGCTGCTTTATGCCCCAGTATGTGAACTACCTTGGAGAATGTGCTATGCGCACTGGAGAAGAGGTGAATTTCCTTGCTTCAGGATTAAGAGTTCTAAATATATCTATCAATTCCATCGGTTCCAATGTGTCGCTCAGGTCCATTGTGTCTTTAGTGATTTTCTGTCTGTTTGATCTATCCATTGCTGTAAGTGGAGTGTTAAAGTCCCCTGTAATTAACACATTCTTATCAATAAGATTGTTTCTGTTTGTGATTAATGGTTTCATGTATTTGGGTGCTCCCAAATTCAGCGCATAGATGTTTATAACTATTAGCTCTTCCTGATGGAGATACCCTGTAATTATTATATAATGTCCTTCTTCATCTTTTGTTACTGCCTTTACTTTAAAGTCCAGTTTGTCTGATATAAGTATGGCTACTCCGGCTTTCTTTTGACTATCAGTCGCATGATAGATATTTCTCTATCTCCTTACTTTCAATCTGAAGGTGACTTCAGGTCTCAAATGAGTCTCTTGTAGACAGCCAATAGATGGATTTTGTTTTCCATTCTGCTACCCTGTGTCCTTTGATTGGAGCATTCAGTCCATTTACATTCAGTGTTATTATTGAAAAATGTGGGTTTGGGTAGATTGTGTACTCTGTAGAGTTCATGTTTGTAGTGGTGTCTCTGGTACCTTGTATTCCTTGCACATTTTCCTCATAGAGTCCCTCTTAGGATTTCTTGTAGGGCTGGTTTGGTGGTGACGAAGTCTCTCATTTTTTGTTTCTTTGGGAACACCTTTATGTCTCCTTCTATTTTGAATGAGAGGCTCGCTGCATAAAGTATTCTTGGCTGCATATTTCTCCTGTTCATCACATTGAAGATTTCCTGCCATTCCTTTCTGGCCTGCCAAGTTTCATTAGATAGGTCTGCAACCACTCTGATAGGTTTCCCTTTGTACGTTAGGGCCCTTTTTTCCCTAGCTGCTTTCAGAATTCTCTCTTTGTCTTTATATTTTGCCAGTTTCACTATGATATGTCTTGTCAAAGGTCGATTCTAGTTATGTCTTAAGGGGGTTATTTGCGCCTCTTGGATTTCAATGTCTATTTCTTTCCTCGTATTCGGGAAGTTCTCAACTGTAATTTGATCAAGCACCCCTTCAGGACCTTTTTCTCTTTCCTCATCTTCAGGAATTCTTATGGTACGGAAATTGTTCCGTTTGTTTGTATCACTCAGGATCGAATTCTCTTTTCATGCTTCTGTATCAATTTCTCTCTCTTTTTCTTGGCTTCCTCTTCTTCCATAATTGTGTCTTTTAATTCACCTATTCTCCTCTCTGCCTCTTCAATCCGTGTAGTTGCCGCCTCCATTTTATTATGCACCTCATTTATAGCCTTTTTTTTTAACTAGTCACAGCTATTTTGAAGGTCTCTAGTCTTTGTATCAATAGCTTCTTTGATGTTTTTTTCAAGTCCAGTGATTGTTTTTATGACAATTGTTCTAAACTATTTTTCAGTTAGGTTGCTTAAATCTGATTTTACGAGTTCTGTGGCTGTGACTTCTTCCTGCAGTTTCTTTAGAGGAGAGTTCTTCCGTTTTGCCATATTGGCTAGCTTTCTGTCTCTTGTCAGTTTTATAAGTTCGTTATGCACTGTGCACTTGTTAGTATAGCTCTATTAAAGGAGACTCATTGACTGTTCAGGGCCTGTCGTTTCAGAAAGTGTTCTTATAATGGTGTCTCTCAGTTTCTCTTGTTGTGCCTTTGATTATTCTACTTCCCTAGTCAGTGATATTTGGAACTCTCCACCATGTGTACTTTGAGTTGTTTCTTGAGGTAGCCCTGAAAGGAAAACAGACTCACACACAGGGAACAAAAGCATGCAAACGCTCAGACAAATCAAGCAAAGAAGCAAACCAAAAGGGGAAAGGAAGTAAAGAAATGGAAAGGAAAGGAAAGAAAAGAAAAGAAGAATAGAAAAGAAAAAAAACAAGGGGGAGGGGGACAGAGCCAGTGAAAGACTATGAACAGTCTAAAAGTGTATGACCAGCCGGGAGGAGAGATAAAAATGAGATAAGGGAAAATATATCTGGATGGCAAGAGAAAAAAAAGAGAAGAAAAGGAAAAAAGTGGGGGGGGGGGAAGGCAGCTCTCCCATGTCGATGGGCGTGGTTTGGTCTAGGTAGGTCAGGTCTCGGGGGCTGCTCTCCGAGGCCCCGCCTTGGTGGCTGTGGGGAGAGGAATGGCAGTGCCCCAAGCTCTGCTGGAACCAAGCATTGCAAGCCGTTCTTTTGAGTCCAATCTCCCTGTGCCGCATGCGAACCAAATTGTATTTTCCAAGCTCCGCCTAGCTTCCAAATCCTAGTCCATGCACTTTAATACTACCACTGGAGATGAGATGTGCTCCCACTGGATGCCGACCTCCTAGCCGGGATCGCGCAGGGAGCAGGGGCTGTTTTCTCCTAGTGCCGCTGCCGCCCGAGATCTGTCCTTTCTTTTATTGATGTGATGTATCACATTGATTGTTTTGCAGATATTGAACCACCCCTGCATCCTAGGTATAAATCGCACTTGTTCATGTTGAATAATTCTTTTAATGTATTATAGGATCTGGTTGGCTAGTATCTTGTTGAGGATTTTTGCATTCATGTTCATCAGGTAAATTGGTTTATAGTTTTCGTTTTTAATGGAGTCTTTGTCTGGTTTTGCAATTAAGGGAATGCTGGCTTCATAGAGAGTTTGGATGTTTTCCTTCCATTTCTATATTTTGGAACTGTTTCAAAAGAATAGGTGTTAACTCTTCTTTAAATGTTGGGTAGAATTCCCCTGTGAACCATCTGGCCCTGAACTCTTGTTTTTTGGGAGATTTTTGATTACTAATTCTATTCCTTTACTGGTTATGGGTATGTTCAAATTTTCTATTTCTTCTTGTTTCAGTTTTGGTAGTTTATATATTTCTAGGAATGCATCCTTTTCTTCCAGATTGCCCATTTTATTGGCGTATAATTGCTCATAATATTCTCTTATTATTGTTTGTATTTCTGCAGTGTTGGTTGTGATCTTTCCTCTTTCTTTCTTTTTTTAATGTTTTTTAAATTTTTTAAATGTTTTTTTTTTTTTTTGAGAGAGAGAGACAGCATGAGCAGGGGAGGTCCAGAGAGAGAGGGAGACACAGAATCTGAAGACAGGTTCCAGGCTCTGAGCTAGCTGTCAGCACAGAGCCTGATGCGGGGCTTGAACCCACGAACCGCGAGATCATGACCTGAGCTGAAGTTGGATGCTTAACCGTCTGAGCCACCCAGGCGCCCTGATCTTTCCTCTTTCATTCTTAATTTTATTTACTTGGGTCCTTTCCTTTTTCTTTTTGATCAAACTGGCTAGGGGTTTCTCAATTTTGTTAATTCTTTTAAAGAATCAGCTCCTGGTTTCATTGATCTGTTCTGTTTTTTGTTTCTTTGTTTTGATTCAATAGCATTGATTTCTGCTCTAGTCTTTATTATTTCCTGTCTTCTGATGGCTTGGGGTTTATTTGCTCTTCTTTTTCCAGCTCTTTGAGGTGTAAGGTTAGGTTGTGTATCTGAGACCTTTCTTCTTCTTTACGAATGCCTGGATTGCTATATACTTCCCTCTTGTGACCACCTTTGCTGTGTCCCAGAGGTTTTGGGCTATGGTATTATCATTTTCATTAGCTTCCATGTACTTTTATAATTTCCTCTTTATGTTCTTGGTTAGCCCACTCATTCTTTAGTAGGATGGTTTTTAGTCTCGAAGTATTTATCTTTCCACATTTTTTCTTGTGGTTGATTTCGAGTTTCATAGCATTGTGGTCTGAAAATATGCACGGTATGATCTTTATCTTTTTGTACTTGTTGAGGACTGATTTGTATCACATTATGTGATCTATTTTGAAGAATATTCCATGTGAACTCGAGAAGAAATGTGTATTCTGCTGCTTTAGGATGAAATGTTCTGAATATATCTTTTAAGTCCATCCTGTCCAGTGTGTCATTCAAAGCCATTGTTTCCTCGTTGATTTTCTGTTTAGATGATCTGTCCATTGCTGTACATGGAGTGTTGAAATCCCCTACTACCATGGTATTATTTTCAATGAGTTTCTTTATGTTTGGGATGCATTGATTTATATATTTGGGGGCTCCATGTTTGGAACATAAATGTTTATAACTGTTAGATCTTTTTGGTGGATAGACCCCTAATTAAGATTTAATGCCCTTCTTCATCATCTCTTGTTACAGTCTATATTTTAAAGTGTAGATTGTCTGATGTAAGTATGGCTCCTCTGGATTTTTTTTGGTGACCATTAGCATGACAGATGGTTCTCTATCCCCTTATTTCCAATCTGAAGGTGTCTTTAGGTCTAAAATGGGTCTCTTGTAAACAGCATATAGATGGATCTTGTTTTCTTATCCATTGTTATCCTATGTATTTTGATTGGAGCAGAAAACTTTCCTGACCTGGGGAAAGACACAGGTTTAGCATGAGTACTGAAAGATATGAATTTATTGGTGTTTTGTTGCCTATAGAGTTGGAGTTTCTGGTAGTGTTCTCTGGTCCTTTCTAGTATTTATTGCTTTTGGTCTTTTGGGGGTTTTTTCTGTCTTTTTTTTCCCCTCAGAGAGTCCCCCTTTAAATTTCTTGCAGGGCTGGTTTAGTGGTCACAAAAATCCTTTAATTTTTGTCTGGGAAACTTTTTATCTCTCCTTCTATTTTGAATGACAGCCTTGATGGATAATGAATTCTTGGATGCATATTTTTTTTTGATTCAGCACATTGAATATATCTTGCCACTCCTTTGTGGCATCGCATTGAATATATCTTGCCACTCCTTTTGATAGGGAAAATCTGTTGTAAGATGGCCGGCAGAACTAATAGGAAACACCTGTCCCCAATTAATGAGGAATGAAGAAGTAACTGGCTATAAATTGTTCCCTCTGCTAGTGCTCTGGGCTCAGACCTCTGGAGAATGATCTCCTCTGAGCTCACCGGTGTAAAATAAACCTCCTCCCTTCCAAGATCTCCAAGTGCCACTTGGTTCTTCTGCCAAGTGATCAAGACCAGATTCCTTAATATTTGGTTCCCTGACCAGGAAACCCAGCTGTGCTGGCCCATTATTGTCACCAGTTTGGGAAAATGGCGACGTGGTTATGGAATGAGAAATCGCAAAGGAGAAGGCGCGCCCTGCCTGAGTTTCGGCAGTCCCCATCTCGGTTGCCTCGGGCCGGCCCCACTCCGCCATTCCCGCCGGACTAGAGGAGACTTGGCAAGTGAGGACCTGCAATCAACGTCGGAAACCGGTAAGGCCTGGGCCCTAAATCTGTCCTGTCCTGCCTACCGACAGTGGTGGAAGGGGGAGGTGATCACTTACCAGAGACCTCAGTGGTTTCACTGTCAGGAAACCTGCAGGGGCCCCACTGACCCACCCTTAGTGGTGGAAGGGGGACCTGATCACTCCCCAGAGACTTCAGAGATCTCTCTGTTAGTGGCCCCCATCTGTAAATCTGTCATGTCCTGCCCACCCATGGTGGTAGAAGGGGGAGCTGATCACTCCCTGGAGACCCTAGTGTTCTCATCCATAGAAATTCTGTGGGAGGGAATGTAATAACCTCTGGTGTGTATGTGAGTGTGAATGTGGGACTTGGTCTGGCTTGTCTGCTGAGTTCTATTCTGTGGCTCCATGGGTGGGCACCCTTAAGGTCCTCAAAAGTCTACGGAGTCTGAGTTGGCCCATCTGCGATTCCATGGTGAATGGCATACAGTCTATGGCAGCATTGGAATAGTTTCCCATTGTAAGTCACAAAGCTGAGACCGCTATGGCTAAAAGTCACCTAAGTTCTTTTGGAACATGGCCAGATGGGCATCTGACTGGTCTCATTAGAGGGGGCACCCCTACCCCTTTGTGTGTCTTTGTGACAGCACGTCATGGGAACATTACGGGGTGGGGATAGAGCAAACCCACAGTTCTTGAAACTATGATTGAAAACTTTGAGAAAGGGTTTTCGGGAGAGTATGGAATTAAGATGATCTCCAGCAAATTAAGGAACCTATGTGAGTTGGAATGGCCCACTTTTGGGGTACGATGGCCCTTGGAGGGAACCTTAGATGTCCCAAAGGTCCACCACATCTGGAGACCCAGGTTACCCTGATCAGTTCCTATATATCGACTCCTGGTTAGAGATTGCCCAATTCCTCCCCCGTTGGGTGCAATTTACCTGCAATGAAAAGGGACAGTCTAGGGTACAGAGGTCCCGATCTCTGCAAATTCCCACCGCTGATATGGAGGAAGAACCAATTTTGCCTCCACCATATGCTCCCCAGAAACTGTCAGTACCTGACCCCCCCCAGCTCCCAATACTCCACCACCTTTGGCCTCCCACCACCTTCGTACTCAACAGATCCTCTCTCCCCCATACCAGCGGCCAGATTGCTCCCTCAGCCAGGTGCAGGTGCTCTCCAGTTGCTGGTACAAGAGACTGGTGCGCTGGCTGGGACACCAGAACGAGGGAAACCTGAGAGACGTGATGAAAATGGAACCCTCCAGCCTGGCCACTCGATGATATATTACCAGTCTTTTTCCACTACTGATCTCCTCAATTGGAAATATAACACTCCATCATATTCTGAAAAAACGCAGGCAATGATAGACCTAATGGAGTCCCTCTTCCAGACCCACCGACCAACTTGGGAAGACTGCCAACAGCTGCTCTGCACTTTGTTTAACACTGAAGAGAGATGGAGAATTATGAGAGGAGATCAGCAATACCTTGAGGAACATGCACCAGCCAGGGTTGTTGATCCTGGCATCTGGGCTAGAACTGCCACACCTGAAAAACTTCCTACATGGAACTTCACCACAGAAGGACAAGTCCACATCTGCCGCTACCAAGAGGCTCTCCTCTGGGGGATCTGAGCAGGGGTTAAGAAGCTCATGAATATGACCAAGATAGCCTCAATCACCTAGCAGCAAGGGGAATCCCCCAGGAATTATTATGAGAAGCTATGAGAGGCTATGCGAGGCTTACCACATTTAAACCCCATTTGATCCAGAGGCACAAAAAAGCCAACAGATGGTAAACACCTCTTTCATGGCCCAAGCTGCTCCAGATATCAGAAAGAAGCTCCAAAAACTTGAGGGTTTCGGTGGAATGAACATCACACAGTTGAAGAGAAAGTTCAAGAGTCCGTGAAACCACTAAGAGGTAAACGGGCGGGGTCCAAGCAGTCCACCTCCAGATCAAGGTTGCTAACAAGGTCTACATGAACAGGGAGCACACTGCCAAGAGGGAAGCTGAGAAAAGATGAGGAAAAAGGTCAGCCTCCTCGCTACTGCTTTAAAGGAAAAGGACTATGAAAGGATGGAGAAGGTCCCACCACCAAAAGGGGGGAAGCCCAGGACCTCCTTAGCAAGGGATAAATGTGCCTACTGCAAGGAGAAATTGCCTGGTGGATGAGGCAGCTAAAGTAGCAGGCATTAGGGAGGCAGACAAGGTTCCCTCCCTTACTATGACTCTGACAGCCCCCAGCAGAGACCTCTCCACCAAAATATACTAAAAAAAGAAATTATATGGGCTGAAATTGAGGGGGCCACCCAGACCAAGGAAGGATGGTGGAAACTGCTAGATGGGCGCATCTTCATCCCAGCAGCCCTCAGAGGGCTTCTAGTTGGCGAATACCATCAAATCATCCATCTAGGAAAAACTGCATTAGAGGTCCTCCTCAAAAAAGCAATACTACATCAGCCAGCTTCCAGCATTATGTCGAGCAATAAGCGAACAGTGTGTGACTTGTGCCAGGAATAATGCCTGATCCATGCTGCAACCCCTGCCAGGTGTCCAAAGGGTAGGAGCTACCTCCTTTGTAGATCTAGAAATAGACTTTACAGATGTCCAGCCAAGTCAAGGATTTAGATAACTCCTGGTAATAGTCTGTACATACTCTGGATGGGTTAAAGTTTTTCCTACCAGGACAGAATGGAGCCGAGAAGTAGCTAAAGTCCTCCTACAAGAGATTGTCCTACGGTTCAGCCTGCCGGCCACAATCCACAGTGATAAGGGACCTGCATTCATGGCGGACATTATACAAATGTGAACCAACTCCCTCAACATCACTTGGAAGCATCCTATTGTTTACCAGCTTCAAAGCTCAGGGAAAGTAAAGTGAATGAATTGCACCCTCAAGGGAAGCTTAGCCAAGTTCTGTCAGGAAACAGACCTCCCATGGCCTGACCTGTTGCCCCTGGCCCTCCTGCGTGTCTGTTACACACCAGGAACTCAAGGTTTCTCCCCCTTTTGAACTAATATATGGGAGGCCCCCTCCATGTCTAGGGAGTCTCCCAGGGAACCTACACCAAATAGGAGATAAGGGAATAAGAGAGCAACTTAAAGTGTTAGGGGCCACCCTAAATAAGTTACAACAATATACCATAGAGAGGGCCCGAATCTCTTTAGGATCCCCTGTACACCCTTTCTCACCAGGGGACTCTGTCTGGGTCAAGATTGGAAGAAAGACCCTCTCAAACCACAGTGGACTGGGGCTCATACTGTTATTCTGACCACCTCTACTGCCCTCAAGGTCACTGATATCATGGGTTCACCACTCCAGAGTCAAGAGAGCCAATCTTGAGGAGCCCCAAAACTTGGAAGACTGACCCAAGTCCAACGAACCCACTCAAAGTGACCTTTCCAAGAGTCCTAGATTCTTAGGATCTTCACCCTGCTCCAGCCACACCCCGGAAGCTGACTGGTCTATGCATGGCAGAAGCTTGAGGAATCCCCATTCTGATAAGACAGACTGTCCTTACTTTTTGCCATCAGGTTGGCAGAGGTTACCCCAGAAAGCTGGGGAAACAGCAAGAGGTGCCTGTTTTCACTCATGTTCCTCTTATGAATAGGGTGTTCTGTTAGTATTGATTGCCTCTAATCTGGGTCCCATTTGAAGCCAGTAAGAGCAGGGCACCTTCCACCTTCAGTGGAAGAATCTAAAGAGATGATGCCCTCTACAGTGGAATACTACATGGCAATGAGAAAGAATGAGATCTGGCCATTCATAGCAACGTGGATGGAACTCAAGAGTGTCATGCTAAGTGAAATAAGTCAGGCACAGAAGGACAGATACCATATGCTTTCACTCATAAGTGTAACAGGAGAAACTTAACAGAGGACCATGGGGGAGGGGAAGGGGGAAAATAGTTGGGGAGAGGGAGGGAGGCAAACCATGAGAGACTCTTGAATACTGAGGACAAACTGAGGGCTGATGGGGGAGGGAGACAGCGGAAGGGGGGTGATGGGCATGGAGGAGGACACTTGTGGGGATGAGCACTGGGTGTTATATGGAAACCAACTTGACAATAAACTATAAAAGAAAAGAAAAAGATGATGCCCTCTAATACAGACTAGATCTGTTTAAAGGGGCATCAAAGGGGGGAATGATATGGAAAATCTGTTGTAAGATGGCCGACAGAACTAATAGGAAACACCTGTCCCTGATTAATGAGGAATGCTGAAGTAACTGGCTATAAATTGTTCCCTCTGCTAATGCTCTGCACTCAGACCTCTGGAGAATGATATCCTCTGAGCCCACCGGTGTAAAATAAACCTCCTCCCTTCCAAGATCTCCAAGTGCTACTTGGTTCTTCCACTGGGTGATCCAGACCAGGTTCTGTAACACTTTCTGGCATGCCATGTTTCTGTGGATAGTTCTGCTGCAAACCTGATCTGTCTTCCCTCGTAAGTTAAGGAATTTTTTTCCCTTGCTGCTTTCATGATTTTTTCCTTGGCTTAGTATTTGTGAATTTGACTATGATATGCCTTGTTGGTGGTCGGTTTTTGTTGAATCTAATGGGAGTCCTCTGTGGCTTCTTGGATTTTGATGTCTGTTCTTTCCCCAGGTTAAGAAAGCTTTCTGCTATGATTTGCTCACATAAATTTTCTACCCCTTTTGCACTCTCTTCATCTTCTGGGACCCCTATGATTCTGATGTTATTCCTTTTTAATGAGTCACTGAAGTTCTTTAATTTTTATTTCATGCTCTTTTGCCTTAATCTCCCTCTTTTTCCTGCTTCATTATTCTCCAGAAGTTGGTCCTCTATATCACTGTTTCGCTGCTCTGCCTCATCCATCCTTGCCGATGTGGCATCCGTTTGAGATTGCAGCTCATTTACAGCGTTTTTAATTTCATCCTGACTAGCTTTTACTTCTTTTATCTCCATAGAAAGGGATTCTAATCTATTTTCAACCCCAGCTAGTATTCTTATTATTGTGATTCTAAATTCTGGTTCAGACATCTTGCTTGTATGTGTCTTGATTAAGTCTCTGGCTGACATTTCTTCCTGTTCTTTCTTTTGGGGTAATTCCTTCGTTTTGTTATTTTGAAGGAAGAAAAAGACTTAATAAAGCAAAAAAATAAACTTAAAATTAAAAAGTTACAACAACACAAAGAAGTCAAATAAAGGATGCTAGATCCTACGTGTGTTTTGTCTGCTTGCTGAAAGAAGCTTGATATATTAAAGAAAAAAGGGAAAGATAAGAAAATAAAAAAAGACAAAAGAAAATAAGGGAATAAAGGAGGAAACCTTTCAAAATTTGAAAAAATTAATACAATACAAAAGATTAAAATGAATTGATGAAAGTACAATAGAATTTAAAGAATTTACAAAAAGTAAAAGATGTAGTAGAAGAAAATTAAAGAAATATCTTTTCAATAAAAAATGGAAAATACAAATATTTTTCTCTTTCTGTATTCAAGAATAAGAAAGAAAAAAAATTGAATAAAAGTACCAGTGAACAGAATGAATTACAATTGATATTACATCTGGTTTCCCATAGAAGTAAAGCTATGAAGCACTTTATAGTCTGTAAACTAAGCAGGCGAAGAGACCTGTGTTTGTTAGGAGCCCTGTTGGCCCAGTTGGGCAGGGTTTAGTGTTCTCTCTGTTCTCCACTAGATGGTGCTGCTTAGCTTACTGGGGTGGATTGCTGTGTAGTGTCTAGGGGTGTAAGTACATGCACGGGGGCGTGGTGAAAATGGCATCACCCAGCTACTCTCTAGTATTGGAACTCTGTGCTCTCCACAGCTGGCACCCCTCCTTGGTCTCCTGCTTCTGTCCACTCCCTGCTTCTACACAGTCTGTGACCAAGCTGTCAGGCCGCCAGGCGGCACATCCCTCCTGAATTTTATCTAAAATGTGTCTGTGTTTCCCAACCCTTCACTTCTGAGGGACTGTGGCTTTGACCCACTCAGATCCTCACTGAACAATGGCTGGGTGCCAGCCCTCTCCCAGGAACATTCACGAGACTGCACTGCCACTGATGTCCAGAGACTGCAGCTGGATGCCAGCCCGCCCCAGAAAAAGTTTACACAATCTTGTAGCAGCAGCATTTCAGGGTTTATGAAAAATCACAACACACATCTGGCACCAGGCTTCACCCTTAAGGTCCTTGTTCCAACACCAGTGAATGTGGTTTTTCTCTGGGATCTACTGGGACCTCTGCCTGTGGGGTCGCTGCACATCTTCTACCAAATGTCCTCCCAGCAGGGATGCTGCCTCCCTGGTGTGGCCCATGGACCCCTCAGACCTTGCTCTTTGTTCCTGAGGATTTGCCCTTCCCACCAGAGCACCGCCTGGTATCAAGCTGCAGAGTTTCAGACCCTGTTTCCCCTGTTTATAGAGTCTTAATGGAATTTAAATCCTCTCCTTTCTCCTTTCTCCCTTTTTGTTCAGTCCATGTGGCTGAACTATGAAATGGTTCCATGTTCTCTCCAGCTGATTTTGGGGGGGATGCTTTTCATATACTCCCCCCCCCACCATCTCTGTCCTCTCTCCACAAGCCAAAACAGCTCCCTGCCCTCCACAACTCTCTCTCCCCCAGTTCACCTCTCCATGCTGCATACCTGCCAAGTTCCGTGGTTCAAGTCGTGCAGATTGTTTTGTTAATCCTCAAATCAGTTTTCTCGGTGTGTAAGATGGTTTACTGTTGATCTGGCTGCATTTCAGGGATGAAAGATGCAAAATAATACTTCTATGTTGTTCTGCCAGCTTGGTCCCTCCCAGGGTTCTACCAGACTTTTAAAGAAGAGTTAATACTTATTCTTCTCAGACCATTTCAAAAAATAGAAATGAAGGAAAACCTCCAAACTAATTCTATGAAGCCAACGTTACCTTAATTCCAAAACCAAAGACCCTACTAAAAAGGAGAATTACAGGGATTTTTACTGATGAACATGGATGTAAAACTTCTCAACCAGATACTATCAAATCAAATCCAACAGTATATTAAAAGAATTATTCACCACAATCAAGTGGAATTTATTCCTGGGCTGCAGGGCTGGTTCAATATTCACAAATCCATGTGTTCCACCACATTAACAAAAGAAAGGATAAGAACCATATGATCCTTTTGATAGATGAAGAAAAAACATTTGACAAAATACAGCATCCATTCTTGATAAAACCCTCAATGAAGTAGCAATAGATGAAACATACTTCATCATAATAAAGGCCATATGCAAAAGACCCACAGCTAATATCCTCCTCAATGGAGAAACACTGAAAGCCTTTCCCCTAAGGTCAGGAACAAGCCAAGAACATTCACTCTCACCATTAGTATTTAACATAGTAGTGAAAGTCTTAGCCTCATCAATTAGACAACCAAAGGAAATAAAAGGCATCCAAATCAGTAAGAAAGAAGTCAAACTTTCATTATTTGCAGAAGAGATGATACTCTATGTAGAAAACCTGAAAAACTCCATGAAAAATTGCTAGAACTATTCATGAATTCAACTATGTATATAAAAATCAATGTATAGAAATCTGTTGCATTTCTATACACCAATAACGAAGGAACAGTAAAAGAAATCAAGAAATGAATCCCATTTACAATTACACCAAAAACAATAAGATACCTAGGAATAATCTTAACAAAGGAGATAAATAGATATGTATTTTGAAAACAATAGGAGACTTATAAAGGAAATTGGAGAGGGCACAAGTAAATGGAAAAGCATTCCATGCTCATGGATTAGAACAAACATTTCAAAACGTGTATAGTACCCAAAGCCATCTACACATTCAATGCAATCTCCATCAAAACACCACCAGCATTTTTCACAAGGGTAGAACAAACAACGCTAAAATTTGTATGGAACCAAAAAAGACCACAAATAGCCATAGCAATCCTGAAAAAAAAAACTGGAGACATTAGGATTCCTGATTTCAAGCTATATTATTAAGCTATAGTCATCAAGAAACAAGGATACTGGCACAAAAACAGACAAATAGATAAATGGAACAGAATAAGAAACCCAGAAATGGTCCCACAACTGTGTGTTCAACTAATCTTTGACAAAGCAGGAAAGAACATCCAATGGAAAAAGACAGTTTCTTCAACAAATGGCATTGTGAAAATTGGACAGCAACATGCAGAAGAATGAAACTGAACCACTCTCTTAAACCATATACAAAAATAAATTGAAAATGGATGAAAGACCTAATGTGAGTCAGGAAACCATCAACATCCTAGAGGAGAAAACAGGTAGCAACCTCTTTGACCTAGGCTGTAGCAACTACTTACTAGACAAGGAGCTGGAGGCAAAGGAAGCAAAAGCAAAAATGTGTTATTGGGACTTCATCAAGATAAAATACTTCTACACAGTGAGAGAAGCAGTCAACAAAACTAAAAGGTAGTCTATAGAATGGAAGAAGATATTTGCAAATGACATATCTGATAAAGTGTTTGTATCCAAAATCTATGAAGAATATATCAAACTCAATACCGAAAAAGCAATAGTGTGAAGGAATGGGCAGAAGACATGAATAAACAATTGTCCAAAGAACCCATCTAGATGGCTAATAGAAAATGAAAAGATGCTCAAAATCACTCATCATCAGGGAAAATATAAATCTTGGTGAAGATGCTGAGAAAGGGAAACACTCTTGCACTGTTGGTGGGAATGCAAACTGGTGCAGCCACTCTGGAGGACACCATGGATGTTTTCTAAAAAGTTAAAAAATAGACTACCCTGTGAGTTAGCAATCACATTAGCTATTTTCCCAAGGGACACAAAAATAGAGATTCAAAGGGGTACATGTACCCCAATGTTTATAGCAGTACTCTCAACAATAGCCAAACTATGGAGAGAGCCCAAATGTCCATCAACTGATGAATGGATAAAGAAGATGTGGTATACATACATATATACAACAGAATATTTCTCAGCCATTAAACAGAATAAAATCTTGCCATTTGCATCAACATCATGGAGCTAGAGTGTATTATGCTAAGCAAAATTAGTCAGGCATAGAACACAGATAGCTTATGATTTCACTCATATGGGGAATTTAAGAAACAAAACAGATGACCATTTGGGAGAGAGAAAAAAAGAGAGGCAAAGAAACTGAGAGTCTCTTAAAGATGGAGAACAAACTGAGGGTGATGGGGGGAGTGGGTAGGGGATGTGTTAGATGTGTGATGGGTATTAATGAGGGCACTTCTTATCATGAGCACTGGATGTTGTGTGTAAGTGGCGAATCACTGAACTGTACACCTGAAACCAATATTTCACTGTATGTTAACTAACTATAATTTAATTGAAAATTTGAAAAGAAAAAAAATTAAAAAGAATGGGAGGATCTTAATGACCTTCATTGCATGGCCTTCGTGGCAAGGCAAGGCAAGGCAAGGCAAGGCGAGGCACGGTATCTCATTCCATTCACAGGCACCCATTTATAGCCTAGGATACAGTGGGGGAAGTGGGGGGACACTAGCATACCTCTTAGAAAGCCTTTATGGTGGGACACTGATCAACAGTGATTTTGTTAAAAGGAATCCTCTGTCTGCTTTTGACACCCAGAACCTCTGACATATCCTACATGGGACAGCACCTGGGAGTTGTGGTGGATTTTTGGTAAAAGACCTTCTTTAGGCTTCTTGTTCAGTTCCTAATGATTCTCCCTTGGAATGCCTTTTAACCCACTGGAAACAATTCAGATTACAAAACATAAGAAAGAACTGATCTTCTGTAACACTGCACAGCCTCAGTGTGATTTATCAGTTAGATCTCTCCTATAAGAAACTGTGCAAATTGATGGAGGTGTCATAGCTTCAGGCCTTCATGGCCCTCAATCAGGACACTGATCTAAGAAACTCTTGCAGAATGAGTTTGGCCTAATGTGTTTGGCTAGTAACCCCCCTCATGATATATTCGATGACAGTTGTCTAAACAGGCCTTCTCCAAATATACCTAGATTTTTGAAGAAAACACAGGACATTCCTGATGAAGGGGATACTGACTCTATCTCATTGTTTCTTCTAATTGACCCAGGTTACTCTAGCCTTATGTGGGGTTTCTCCCTCATCCATAATGGCTATGATAATTGGAACCAACTGTCTCTGGTTAGTCTACCTTGGCATGGGGACTTTAGGAAAATTCCCAAGCAGCTGTGGAATCTCCCTTTGTTTCGGGGAAGTTCCCTGTCTTCTCTGGCCTGACATGGACTGCTTATTTCCACTTTAGTGGAAAGTAAACCTGTGTATTATTTTATTTTTTTTTTATTTTCTTATTTTATTATTTATTTATTTATTTATTTTTTGAACTATATAGTTTATTGTCAGGTTGGTTTCCATATAACACACAGTGCTCTTCCCCACAAGTGACCTGCACCAAGACCATCACCCCCCATTACCTTTCCCTCTTCCCCTTCCCACCTCAGTTTGTTTTCAGTATTCCAGAGTCTCTCATGTTTTGTCTCCCTCCCTCTCCCTAACTCATTTCCTCCTTCCCCTCCCCATGGTCCTCTGTTGGGTTTCTCCTGTTTGGACCTATGAGCGCAAACATATGGTATCTGTCTTCTCCGCCTGACTTACTTCGCTTAGCATAACACCCTCGAGGTCCATCCACTTTGCTACGAATGGCCAGATTTCATTCTTTCTCATTGCCATGTAGTATTCCATTATATAGATACACCACATCTTCCTAATCCATTCATCAGTTGATGGACATTTAGGCTCTTTCCATGATTTGGCTATTGTTGAAAGTGCCGCTACGAACATTGGGGTACATGTGTCCCTATGCATCAGCACTTCGGTATCCCTTGGGTAAATCCCCAGCAGTGCTATTGCTGGGTCATAGGGGAGTTCTACTGATAGTTTTTTTAGGAACCTCCACACTGTTTTCCAGAGCGGCTGTACCAGTTTACATTCCCACCAAAAGTGTAGGAGGGGACCTGTTTCTCCACATCCTCGGCAGCATCGATACACTCTTGATTTGTTCATTTTGGCCACTCTGACTGGCGTGAGGTGATATCTCAGTGTGGTTGTGATTTGTATTTCCCTGAT
>CM053579.1:51476589-51499552 GCA_028646485.1 Cryptoprocta ferox
AAAGAGTTAGGGAGAGGGAGGGAGACAAAACATGAGAGACTCTTGAATACTTAAAACAATCTGAGCGGGGAAGGGGAAGGGGGAAAGGTAATGGGGGTGATTGTCTTGGTGAGGTCACTTGTGGGGAAGAGCACTGGGTGTTATATGGAAACCAACCTTACAATAAACTATAAAGTTTAATAAAATAAAAAATGAAACAATAAAAAAAGTAAGACACAGCCAAGAGAATGAGAATACAAACCACCGACTTTGAGATCATATTTGCAAAAAATATATAAACTGTTATCCAAAATAAACAAAGAGCTCTTAAAACTAAACAGTAAGAAAATGAGCAATGTGATGAAAAAATTAAATAAGACGTCTTAACAGACACTTCATTTTATATGAATAAGATATACAGATGGCTCATAAGCATATGTAAAGAATATTCAACATTATATGTTATTAGGAAATTGCAAATTAAAGCAACAATGAGAAGGGAGACAAGATGGTGGAGAAATAGGGAGTTCTGTACTTCCCGCTTGCATCACTCTATCAAAGAAGCCTGAGGCCAAAGGACTCTGAACTGCAAGAGTCTGGGAGGAAAAGAGATGGAGTCCACTAAGAAGACAGCCTCATAGGTGTGTGACTGCGAACTGGGGAAGATAAAAACAGGCCGAGACATGGAGACATGGAGGGGAGGGATCCCCCTCTGTGGAGAGACAAAGGGAAGAGAAAGAGGGGCTGGGGAAGTGTAGAACTGTACCTGGAGAAGAGAAACCCCTCAGCCCGGGATGGAGAGGGATCCTATCATCCCATATCTAATCACAGGGCTTTCGGAGAGAGATTCCATCTCTAACTGCAGAGGCTTCTTTGGGCTGGGTGCCCCAGTCCACGAAATTCCCTCTGGGATAGACGGTACGCAAGGGATGCAGTCGGCATCAGGAGGAACCAGTCCCCTGCTCAGTCCCCTGCTCAGAAGTGCCCTGGGTTCCAGAAGCTCCCTCTGAGATAGACGGTACGTAAGAGACGCAGTCGGTATCAGGAGGAACCAGTCCCCTGCTCAGTCCTCTGCTCGGGACCCTGCTAGGAAGTGCCCCAGCTTGTGGGATTACATTTTGGGCAGTATCATTAATGCACAGGAAGTAAGAGCTTGAAAATGCGGTTGGGTGTGGGACATAAAACATGGCCCACCTTGGCTGCACCCGCAGCACAGTGAGATCGGACCCAAAGGAGTGTTTTGGAACAGCTGATTCGAGAAGGGATGGGGTTGCCATTTTTCACCCAACAACCACCAACGCGGGACCTCAGGGAGGGGCCCTCGGGACCCACAGTGGAGGCGAGACCCACCTACACTAAACGATGCCCATCTGCTCTGGGAAGCTGCTTGTTTATTGGAGCTCAGATAGATGCTGTGGAAACAGACAGCCCTTCCCCCAAGACCAGCACTGATGCAATGCCATGATTAACTCTAGATCAATTCTTGCTAATCAGATATATTGTCTTATCTCATTCTTATCTCCCCCCCCCCCCCAGACTGGTTACTCTGGTTATAGGTTTGCTTAAACAGGCATATTTAATCCATTCTCTTGATGCATGTTCTACACCTCCTTCATTACCTTCCCTTCTCTCACTCTGAAATAATCAGACTATATAGTTTCTCAGGGCAATGTTATCTTCATTTTATTTTTTGGTTTTTTTTTTATTTTTTTTTCTCAAATCGTGCTATATTCTACTTTTACTCTCTCTGAATTAAGCCTTTTAGTCTCTCTGCCTGGTCAATGTTCAATTTCTGTTTCTCCACACCCCTGTAATTTCTATCTTTGTATATGCTCTCTCATCAGCACTGCCTCCACCCTGCTCTTTATTTGTAGCTGGGATTTCTGGTGTTATGCTTTTAGACTGTCCTTTGTCTTTTGTTGTTTTTGTTTTGTGTTTTATTACTTTTTATTTTCGGTTTCCTTGTTTGTTTGATTTGTTTGTGCATTTGCATGCTTTTGGTTCCTGTTTGTTTCTCTGTCTGTTTTCCTTTCCAGGGATACCTCAAGAAACAAGCCAAAGGACACATGGTGGAGAGTCCCAAATATCACTATGAGTAAGGAAATAAAATAACCAAAGTCACAACAAGAGAGACCAAGGGACACCATTAAAAGAACACTTTCTGAATGGACAGGCCCTGGAAAGTCTATGAGCCTCCTTTAATATAGCAGTACTCGCAGGCAGAGTGCATAACAAGCTTTTAAAACTGACAAGAGACAGAAAGCTAGCCAAAATGACGAAATGGAAGAAATCACCTCTAAAGAAATTCCAGGAAGAAGTGACAGCTACAGAATTAGTCAAAGCAGATATAAGCAACATACCTTACCAAGAATTTAGAACAATATTCATGAAACTAATCGCTGGGCTTGAAAAAGACCTAGAAGACAGCAGATATGCTATTGCTACAAAGATTATGGACCTTAAAAGTAGTCAAGATGAATTTAAAATTACTAAAAATGAGGTGCATAATAAAATGGAGATGGCCACTGTATGGATTGGAGAGGCAGAGAGGAGAATAGGTGAATTAGAAGACACAATTATAGAAAAAGAGGAAGCCGAGAAAAAGAGAGATAAATTGATCCAGGGGCACGAAAGGAGAATTTGAGAACTGAGTGATGCAATCAAACGGAACAATATCCGTATCATAGGAATTCCCGAAGATGAGGAAAGAGAAAAAGGTCCTGAAGGGGTACTTGAACAAATTACAGCTGAGAACTTTCCCAATGTGGGGAAAGAAACAGACATTGAAATCCAAGAGGCACAGAGAACTACCCTCAGACATAAATTGAATCAATCTTCTGCATGATATATCAAAGTGAAACAGGCAAAATATAAGGATAAAGAGAGAATTCTGAAAGCAGCTAGGAATAAACGGGCCCTAACTTAAAAAGGGAGACACATAAGGGTAGTAGCAGACCTATCTACCGAAACTTGGCAGGCCAGAAAGGAAAGGCAAGAAATCCTCAATGTGATGAACAGAAAAAATATGCAGCCAAGAATCCTTTATCCAGCAAGCCTGTCATTCAAAATAGAAGGAGAGATAAAGGTGTTCCCAAAGAAACAAAAATTGAAGTAATTAATTACCACTAAACCTGCCCTCCAAGAGATCCTAAGGGGGGCTCTATGAGGTAAATGTTGCAAGGAACACAAGATACCAGAGACACCACTACAAGCATGAATCTTACAGAAAACACAATGACTCTAAACCCATATTTATCAATAATAACACGGAATGTGAATGGACTAAATGCCCCAATCAAAAGACACAGGGTATAAGAATAGATATAAAACAAGATCCATCTATTTCCTGTCTACAAGAGACTCATTTTAGACCTGAGGACACCTTCAGATTGAAAGTGAGGGGATGGAGAAATATCTATCATGCGACTGGAAGTCAAAAGAAAGCTGGAGTAGCCATACATATATTGGACAAACTGGACTTTACAATAAAGGCAGTAACAAGAGATGAAGAAGGGCATTATATAATAATTACAGGGTCTATCCATCAGGAAGAGCTAACATTATAAATGTCTATGCACTGAATTCAGGAGCACCCAAATACATGAAACAATTAATCACAACCATAAGCAATCTTATTGATAAGAATGTGCTAACTGCAGGGGACTTTAATACTGCACTTACAGGGGCGCCTGGGTGGCTCAGTCAGTTGAGCGTCCAACTTCGGCTCAGGTCATGATCTCATGGTTCGTGGGTTCGAGCCCCGCATCGGGCTTTGTGCTGACAGCTAGCTCAGAGCCTGAAGCATGTCTCTGGATTCTGTGCCTCCCCTCTCTCTCTGACCCTCCACTACTCATGCTGTCTCTCTCTCTCTAAACTGTTGGTGGGAATGTAAACTGGTACAGCTGCTATTGAAAACAGTGTGAAGGTTCCACAAAAAATTAACAATAGAACTCCCCTGACCCAGCAATAGCACTGCTAGGGATTTACCCAAGCGATACAGAAGTGCTGATGCATAGGGGCACATGTACCCCAATGTTCATAGCAGCACTTTCAACAGTAGCCAAATCATGGAACTAGCCTAAATGTCCATCAATTGACGAATGGATCAAGAAGATGTGGCTTATATATACAATGGAATACTACATGGCAATGAGAAAGAATGAAATCTGGCCATTCGTGGCAACGTGGATGGAACCCGAGGCTGTCATGCTAAGTGAAATAAGTCAGGCAGAGAAGGACAGATACCATATGTTTTCACTCATAAGTGTAACAGGAGAAGCTTAACAGAGGACCATGGGGAGGGGAAGGGGGAAAAAGAGTTAGGTAGAGGAAGGGAGGAAAATCATGAGAGACTCTTGAACACTGAAAACAAACTGAGGACTGAAGGGGGAGGGGGAAAGGGGAAGAGGGGTGATGGTCATGGAGGAGGGCATTTGTGGGGATGAGCACTGGGTGTTCTATGGAAACCAACTTGACAATAAACTATATATTTTTTTTAAAACTCCACTTACAGCCATGGATAGATCAACCAGACAGATAATCTCTAAAGAAACAATGGCCCTGAATGACACATTGGACCAGATGGACTTCACAGACATATTTAGAACTCTACATCCTGAAGCTATGGAATTCACTTTCTTCTCGAGTGCACATGGTAGATTCTCCAAGATAGATCACATACTGGGTCACAAAGCAGCCCTGAATAAATATAAAAGAATTGAGATCATACCATGCACACTTTCAGATCCCAATGCTATAAAACTTGAAATCAACCACAGGAAAAAGTCTGGAAAACCTCCAAAAACATGGAGGATAAAGAGCACACTATTAAGAATGAATTAGGCAATCAGAGAAGAAATTTTAAAATATATGGAAAAAATGAAAATGAAAATACAACAATCCAAACTCTTTGCGATGCAGCAAAGGCAGTCCTAAGAGGAAAATACATTGAAATCCATGCCTAGCTGAAGAAACTAGAAAATGCACAAATACAAAATCTAACTGTGCACCTAAAGGAGCCAGAAGCAGAGCAGCAAGAACACCCCAAAACCAGAAGCAGAAGAGAAATAATAAAGACCAGGGCAGAAATAAACAATATAGAATACAAAAAAGAAACAGTTGAAAGGATCAATGAAACCAAGAGTTTGTTTATTAAAAAGTAAACAAAATTGATAAACCTCTAGCCAGGCTTCTCAAAAAGAAGAGAGAGAGTTCCCAAATAGATAAAATCACTAATGAAAATGAATTTATTACAACCAATCCCTAAGAAACACAAGCAATTATCAGGGAATACTATGAAAAATTATATGCCAACAAACTGGACAACCTAGAAGAAATGGACAAATTCCTAAACATACATGCACTACGAAAATTCAATGGGGAAGAGATAGAATCTGAACAGACCCATAACTCGTGATGAAATTGAATCAGTTATCAAACATCTCCCAACAAATAATAGCCCTGGGTAGATAGCTTCCCTGGGGAATTCTACCAGACATTTAAATCAGTTAATACCCATTCTTCTCAAGCTGTTTGAAAAAAATAGAAACGAAAGGAAAATTTCCGGACTCATTCTATGAACTCAGCATCACTTTGATTCCCAAAACAGACAGAGATCCTGCAAAAAAAGAGAACTACAGGCCAATATCCCTGATGAACATGGATGCAAAAACCCTCAACAAGATACTTGCGAATCAAATTCAACAGTATATACAAAGAATTATCCACCATGCTCAAGCAAGATTCATCCCTGGGTTACAGGGCTGCTTCTATATTTTCAAATCAATCAAGGTTATACATCACATTAAGAAAAGATAAGAACCATATGATCCTGTCGATAGATGCAGAAAAAGCATTTGACAAAATACAGCATCCTTTCTTAATAAAAAACCCTCGAGAAAGTCGGGATAGAAGGAACTTACTCAAACATCATAAAATCCATTTATGAAAAGGCCACAGCTAATATCATCCTCAATGGGGAAAAACTGAGAGCTTCCCCCCTGACATCAGGAACACGACAGGGAGGTCCACTCTCACCACGGTTGTTGACCATAGTGCTGGAAGTCCTAGCATCAGCAATCAGATAACAAAAGGAAATAAAAGGCATCAGAATTGGCAAAGATGAAGTCAAACTTTCACTTTTCGCAGATGACATGATACTCTACGTGGACAACCCAACAGGCTCCACCAGAAGCCTACTAGAACTGATTCAGGAATTCAGCAAAGTCACAGGGTACAAAATCAATGTACAGAGATTGGTTGTATTTTTATACACCAATAATGAAGCAACAGAAAGAGAAATCAAGAAACTGATCCCATTCACAATTGCACAAAAAACTATAAAATACTTAGGAATAAACGTAACCAAAGATGTAAAAGATCTGTATGATGAAAACTATAGAAAACTTACTAAGGAAATTGAAGAAGACACAAAGAAATGGAAAAATATTCCATGCTCATGGTATGGAAGAATAAATACTGTTAAAATATCAATACTACCCAAAGCAATCTACACATTTAATGCAATCCCAATCAATGTTGCACCAGCATTCTTCTCAAAGGTAGAACAAACAATCCTAAAATTTGTATGAACCACAAAGGATCCCGAATAGCCAAAGTAATATTGAAGAGGAAAACCAAAATGGGAGGCATCACAGTCCCAGACTTTAGCCTCTACTACAAAGCTGTAATCATCAAGACAGTATGGTATTGGCACAACAACAGACACATAGACCAATGGAATAGAATAGAGAACTCAGAATTGGACCCACAAATTTATGGCCAATTAGTCTTTGACAAAACAGCAAAGAGTATACAAATGGAAAAAAAACACAGCCTCTTTAACAGATGGTGTTGGGAGACCTGGACAGCAACACGCAGAAGAATGAAACTAGACCACTTTCTTACACCATACACAAAAATAAACTCAAAATCGATGAAAGACCTCAATGTGAGACAGGAAACCATCAAAACCCTAGAGGAGAAAGTAGGAAACAATTTCCTTGACCTCAACCGCAGCAATTTCTTACTCGACACATCTACAAACGCAAGGGAATCAAGAGCAAAAATAAAGTATTGGGACCTCATCAAGATAAAAAGCTTCTGCACTGCAAAGGAAACAATCAAGAAAACTAATAGGCAAAGGATGGAATGGGAAAAGATAGTTGCAAATGACATATCGGATAAAGGGCTAGTATCCAAAATCTACAAGGAACTCACCAACCTCCACACCCGAAAAACGAATAATCCAGTGAGGAAATGGGCAGAAGACATGAATAGACACTTCTCCAAAGAGGACAACCAGATGGCCAACAGACATAGGAAACAATGCTCAGCATCACTCATCATCAGGGAATACAAATCAAAAGCACACTGAGAACACCTCACGCCAGTCAGAGTGGTTAAAATGAATAAATCAGGAGACTGTAGATGCTGGTGAGGATGTGGAGAAATGGGCACCCTCTTACACTGTTGGTGGGAATGTAAACTGTTGTAGCCACTCTGGAAAGTAGTGTGGAGCTTCCTCAAAAAATTAATAGAACTCCCTTATGACCCAGCAATAGCACTGCTAGGAATTTACCTAAGGGTTACAGGAGTGCTTTTGCATAGGGGCACATGTACCCCAATGTTCATAGTGGCACTTTCAACAATAGCCAAATCATGGAAACAGACTAAGTGTACAACACCTGACGAATGGATCAAGAAGATGTGATTTATATATACAATGGAATCCTACATGGCAATAAGAAAGAATGAAATCTGGCCATTTATAGCAAAGGGGATGGAACCCGAAGCTGTTATGCTAAGTGAAATAGGTCAGGCAGAGAAAGAGAGATACCATATGTTTTCACTCATATGTGGAACAGGAGAAACTTACCAGAGTATCATAGGGGAGGGGAAGGGGAAAAATAGTTGGGGAGAGGGAGGGAGGCAATCCGTAAGAGACTCTTAAATACTAAGAACAAACTGAGGGTTGACGGGGGGTGGGGGAGAGGGAAAAATGGGTGATGGGCATGGAGGAGGGCACTTATTGGGATGAGCACTGGGTGTTATATGGAAACCAACTTGACAATAATGTACACTAAAAAAATAATAATTTAAAAATAAATCTAAGTTTATGTGGGGGTTTATATCTTTTATGAAAGTTCAATTGGTTTGGCTCACTATTTTTATATATACAATTTGAAATTGAAATGAAACATACCTTTTAAAAATTTCCAAGACTTATACAAGTGCACATAACAACACTTAAAATCATTTAGACTATTTCTTACTAAAATAAAAGTTAATTTATAACTTACACCAGTCTGAACTCTCAATGATAGAGTAGATGTATGTGATTCTCCACATTTAGTTGCCGAGAATTCTTAAGGAACTGAAAAGTGAATGTTTAAGAATCACGGCCTATTAATTCAAGTGTTGTGTTTCCTACGAGAAATCTCAAAAAACTGCAGATTCTAGAATTGGATTCTCCACAATGCACACATGAAAGTTTCATTCTCTAGAATGGGACCATCTATGATCACAATCCCGAGTTAATACTTTTGACATTTCCAGGTTCTTCCCTCACTTGCAACAATGTCATTTTGTCTTTTGGTACTACAAACAGTAATAAATAACCCTTAGAATTCATTTTTTTTTGCATTTTATCATTGTGAGCACAGAGAGGTATCATTTTAGTAAATAAGGGAAAGGTGGCACAAAAACATAAGGAGTTAAAAACTTGTTCCTCAGGAAAATGGATTATTTGCCCCCTTTTTGTAAACCATCAGGATTATAATTTGCATATCCCTTCTACAGAGGTATTCCCTTTTACTAAAGTAAACACTGAATTTAACATAAATCTATTTATAGAATATTAAATATAGTCCTCTACATTTCTAAAACATGTAACTTCCCACCATGGTTTCCATTTCAGGACATATATTGTGTATGTAGAAGATGATGATGACTTTCCCTTTAAAAATATATTTAGATGCTTTTAAAAGAAGTAGACTTTTAGCCTTAAAAACTCTTCTAATTTATATTTTTTACCTGCTGACATGATCTGAAAACATTTCACCTGATAATAAATCTGGAAGAGTTACAGAAAGAAGTTATCTGTCACTGCCTGAGATATCATTGCTTTTTGAAGGCATTTATTTTTTAAAGTTTATTTATTTTCAGAGAGAGAGAGAGAGAGAGAGAGAGAGAGAGAGCACATGACCAGTGAAGGGCAGAGAGGGAGAGAGAGAATCCCTCTCTGCACTGGGAGTGCAGAGCCTGACATGAGGCTCAAACCCGTGCACAGTGAGATCCTGACCTGAGCTGAAGTAATAGCCAGATGCTTAACCAACTGAGCCACCCAGGTGCCCCTTGAAGGCATTTAATCCTACGTACCTCAAGGCTACTCTACAAAGTGCCTCAAAACCATAAAGAAAATAATTTATGTAAAAATCCTTTTGTTCAAGGAGGTCACATGTAAGGCTTAAAGAAAACTATTTCCAATCCATTTTATTCAAATATCCACCAATATATGTTTGGGTTGAATAATTTTATTGGGGAGAGGTGAACATCTGTTAAAACTTTAAAAAACAGACATTTTAAATGTAAATGACTATGTAATACCAGTTTTTATTTAAAACCAAACATTTTATTAGTGACTACTACAAATATACTGGAATTCTTTTTTTTTAACTGATTTTACGACTTAAAGATATTACAATATCTTTATTATTTTTCCATTTGGTATTGAAGCCACATTTCATATAGAACTGATTTTATATTGTCTTTCTATAATAAAAATGAAATTTCTGAATAATATATGAGTGTGAACTCTCAATCATTCTATACTGCCATTTCAATGGAGACCAATCTACCCCACTGATTATCTCCAGGGCTGTACCAATGCTAAAACAAGAATTCAATCTTAGGATTCTGGGTTCTCTAGTTGAGCCAAAGGACCAAGTATGACTTGGTCACATTTTATTTACAATGTAAAGTGGACTTCTCACTAGAATTTTAGAGAACAGTTCAAATTCTACCACCAGTCTACAATTTATAACAAGTAAATTTTCATAAATCATGAAACCACTTAAATTGGATTTAACAGGGTTATTCAATCCATCACTTTTAATTTGGAATCATAAGATAATATTTTGCAAAGAGGGCCCTCTTAAGACACTTCTCTCTTAGAACACTTATGCATTTACAGGGGTTAATTTCTTGGCCCAGGGGCTAATTTCTTGCTCTTTCAAAGACCACATCTAAACAAAAAGGGGTTTCTATTGTTTCAAACACTAATGCAATTCATGTACCACAACCTCTGACATAACAATTTTGTGAAAAATAAGTTCACATCCCCCATATTAAAGAAGAACAAAACTATAAGTGTAATATGTTGAGCTTAAAGATCACCTGTTACAAGTTAAATTTATTTACAGACACCATATACTCTAAATGGTATGTTTTTGCTAAAACTGACAAAATTCAAGGAAAGCTGTTTCCTTAAGAAAGCACCTAAGAGCAATACACTGACATTTTAAACAAATTAGCTGCTTCCAATTATACATGCTGAAAAAGTGTTCATAAAAGGGAACAGTGGATAGGCAATACAATTTCCAATACAATTACATAACCTTTAACATTGTAATATGACCACAAAAGAACAGAAGTGAAAACAAAACATCATTAAAAGTATTTTCTTTTACAATAGTAAAGCAAATAAATCCTAAAGCACTTTAAAACATTGGGTTTTAGGCTTTGCCAAAATGGCAAAAGATAAGAATGCTTATCAAACTGTAGTCCCATAAACCTCCCAATCCTGTTTTAATGTTAAGTTACAGAGTCAATTATTTTTTTAAATCATCTATAAATGGAACTGTCATATTCATAGATCAATATAATTTTGATAAGCATTACAAACTTTAAACTTCAAACTTCAAATTTTTTCTCAATTATAAATTTTAACTCCCTATATTTTCAAAGTTGGATGAATACTTCCAAATATAGATAATAGATCCACTGAATGAAAACTTTTAATATCTCAAACATTTTACATACTGATATCTGTATCAATACCTAAAACTAAAATATGGTTAAAGGCAAATTTTAAAAATTGTTTATTTTGCATGCATTTTAATAGAACATTTCTGAGATGATATTAAAAAATGAAATTCGGGCCTGCCTGGGATATTTCCCCAATTTTTTGAAGAAGTTCATAACTGTTCCAGCTCTGTTATTTTGTCTTTAATTCAGTTTAAAGCAACTTGTCAATCAACTTTCCTTGACAAACTGGACATCAGTCACCATCAGAATATCTCTGAATTTAAAAGTTACAAATAGTCTATTAGTAGAACTTTGATAATAATGTGAAAATATCTGTGAAATGTAAGAATATTTTGGTTTAAAAAATATGTATCTATAACTGACACCAACTGTGTCCCACTGATATGAATACTAGAACTATGTAAAAAGATTTTTCTTTTTTTGGTTTTGGCTAGGTTTCTGAGAAGAAAAAACCATTCCCAAACTAAGACTCAGTCTTGAATTTGTATAAAAACAGGAAAAGACAACACCATTTCTCTCTTATAATGAGATGACGTATGCTCTAGAGTCAAATTTAACTAATATCTATTAACTCCTTTAGGCAAAGAAGATGGAACTTTCTTTTATAGGAAAACTTTCCCATTTATTATTTTAATCAACAGAATGAGGCAATACTGTGCCTTAAGAAAACTAGCCTAATCCTGGAGAGATACTCATATGCTATTAAAGATAAATAATTTTGTTTCTAAGCCTATCTTAGAAAGAAAGCCGTGAGAAATCAAATTATAGCTTTCTCTTTAGTGATACCATTTCCATTCAACAGGTTTGGATTCTCTTTCTTGAGAAAAACTTATATACCAATTCTGAGCTTTTATACTACAATGAAAACACATACTTGAAATGTTACGAGGAAGCCAGTAGCTTTCAGGCCATTCTTCCAGCAGTATTTAAAGCTTTAGGAGAACACCACAGAGAATTTCCTCTTTAGGGAAAAAGGAGTTCAAATTCTCAATAGGATCAAAGGAAACTAAGGGAGCACATGAAGGATGTTTCCAAACAGCTTCAGAATTCTATTCAGCATAAAACGTTATGAGTTACCCATGACTCATAACTACTATAGTTTTTTTATTCCTAAATACTTTTCCTATATCCTTTGGAATTGTTTTTTGGTACTTTAATATAGCATATACTATTTGTTTTATGTGCAAGCACTCTCACTAACTGAAAACTAAAGATTATACTTTAGCGAAGATCATATTTTAGCCAACACACTATGTTAACAGATTACCAAATTTTCTCTTTAATGTAGTATTTATAAATACTTTATTTGTCACAAGCAAAGAGGTGAATCCATATAATGTTTAAAAGCTTCAGGGTTGTATGATTGATAAATATGCATGTGCATGTGTAAATATACATAAATACATTTTAAATATAATTCTTTAAAACTATATTGATGGCCAGTGGTGTGGTAGTATAAAACATCTTGGAAATATTTGTTATTTGAAAATGTCATCTTTTATGTACTTTTTGTGTCCAGTACTGTAATACAGAGAAGGCACAGTTTATAAGTGACAAATTCTCAGAATATGCCTTTTGGATCATGCTGTGATGAAAAAACTTGTGATGGTCAATGAAAACTGAGATGGAAAAACAAAAAACCAGAAGCAAGTTAAAATGGTAAAGTTGTCTGATGGTCTCTATATTCATTCGGGATAGTTCATCTTCTCTCAACTCCGTTAATATTGGCTATAGATTATTTTCTTCATTATGGGAAAATATTGTTTTAATTCTACTGGTAGATTTGCTAGCAGCATATCCGATGTAGTAAATAGATACCTGATGAACATATGCAATTGTTGGATAAATTATAGTATTAAGCAAAAACTTACATAAGAGGCACTGGAGTTAGAAACTGATCTTTGGTAAGAGCAAAATGAAAAAAAAAACGCACTTCAATGAATATTAATAAAAATATTTTAACTTTAATACTGAGTATCTCTAGATATATTAAGATGTTAGACAAATAGGTCATAAAAATGGTAAATAGCATCCATAGCTTAAAAAAAAAACACTGCCTGTTTTTTACTATCTGCCATTTAGAGTAACAGATAATGATAAAAAATTTTCACATTCAGAGTTGGTCATTTTCATTCTTTTCAACTTATTTAGGGGAAAAAATGAAGACACTTATATAATTTTGATCGCAGTATTGATTTTACAGCTGATTGGTATTATTCTTCAGATCAACAACATTAACTATTTGACAGTTGACAAACTGGTAATGTCCAGTGTTTTTCAGAACTACTTTTTTTCAGTGTTCCTTCAAGTCATAGTAGGATTTTGTATCTAACCCAATTTAATCGGAAAACAAAGTAAGTGCTTGTAAAGTCCAGAGTTTTAATCTCTTCTGAATCTGTCGTCTTTGAAATTAGGAATTTTTTGTAAAGTATTGAAAACTCAGTAATGGTAATATTCACTAGAAAAAATGATGAAGTGAATGAAACACAGGAATCGATTGAATACAGAAATGTTGGCACTTGTCTGTACTGTACCTTTGAATTTGAAAATATGAGTCTCTTTTAATCAAAGGCACAGACATCTGTTATGTATTTGTCAGAGCAAATTTGAGTCTTACTTAAGACTTAGTAAGATTTGAAAATCATTTTAAGTGGTCCACAACATTTGAAAGTTAATATAGCTAATAACACTTGAAAATCATTTAAAGTGGTCAGTTTACAGATATTGTATTTACTATGATGGTTTAAGCTATAGTTGATGGAAAATAGTTGATAACTGCACAAAAATAAAAATAGATTTTAATTTTATGGATTTTGGAAACTTGCTTTTAAGGGGTGTTTAATTAAAGCAAAGTTTCTGTTGCGTGTGTGTGTGTGTGTGTGTTTGTTTTAGACCATACCATTTGGCACATGAAAGTGCAGTGGTTGGTATGGTTGAAAGAAAATAGGTGGTGGTCCAGATGTTACATAATAATTAGGGTACCCTCCCTCAGCAGCAAAGTATGGGGCAGGCTGATAAAAGCAAGTTACATTGTCTGTATTGGGTAGGATATTCTGTTCTCCAAGTACTTTTAAAGCCATAAGGGTGATCATATTGAGTGTCTGCCTTCTTTCATGACCCATGAGGCAAACAGTGCTTTCATTCACAACTCCACGCAAGGTCATAAGGTAGTCATATTTGCTATTTTCTTCACCTATGAAATGGTTACGGAGGTACGATTCAATCTTCTTTTGCTGTTCTACTACATTAGGAAAATCAATGAAGAATCTTGAACACATGTAACGTTCCAGGGTCTTGATTTCTGCTTCACAAGCTGGTTTAAAATCACGAACCAGCAAGTTGCTGTACTTCAGAAGGCCACCACCTCTAATCTCTTCAGGTTTTCTAGTAGATATAAGCTTGTATTGCAAATGTGTCATTGCTTCTTGGAAGTCTCCATACATGCTTTCAGCTACCACAACAGGATAACATTGTTTGGTTAGCCTAGCATTTTTGTCACTGTAGAATTCTAACATGGGATCCAAAACAATTTGAAAGGAATCAACACTAAATTCAAATTGTCGTTTGAGTGAATTCACAAATTTTAGCTCTACATTTTTTCCAGTGTTGTTTGAAAGAGAAATGAGACTCCAACGATCATGCATATTGCAAACTTTGACCATCTTCTGCACATAAGCCTCTTTCATGGTCTTTAGGGTGATCTTTTCCTTTTTCACACCTTTTGGTAAAAAGTCGAGTAGACAACCTAGAACTGCATCCTTAACAACTTGAAATTCCTGATCACTTGGTAATTCAACACCAAAAATAATATCTAGATCCTTATAGCTGATTCCATTGTGGCTTGCAAGTATATAACTTGCTGTGGAACCATTCAATCGGGAATCTTTAACAATAATTCCTTGCTCTATCAATTGATCTTTCACAACATGAATGATATCTTTTGGTTTCACCTCCAATGTGGGGAAATTTCCCCTTCCATGAATTGGAATTACTTCATCTAACACTTGATCCAGTATTATAACTTGATCCCAAGTGAGATTGCTAAATCTGATTTCAGACATTGTAAGGTCAGTAGATCAACTAGAAAGCAAGCAAATATTGAGAGGAAATGTTAGTATCACAAAATCAGTGTTTTACCTAAAGCATACGAAAAAGTTAAAAATAGACTTGTCCCTCATAAACAAAACTAATACTAGGAAGTAAATTGTCACTGTACCTAATTGTGTTTAAATCTATTTTTTAAAATTTTTATTTAAATTCCAATTAGTTAACATACAGTGTAATATTAGTTTCAGGTGTACAATATAGTGATTCAAAACTTTCATTCAATAGCCAGTGCTCATCACAGAAAATGCACTCCTTAATCCCCATTACCTATTTTACCATTCCCCCACCCACCTCCCCTCTGGTAACCATAAGTTGTTCTTAATAGCTAAGTGAAATAAAAGCCACTATGATTATGTCAAAATTGTTAGATCCACTGGTGCATGCAAACAGATATTCTTAGAGAATTGTTAGAACTGTAATTATTTTGTTATGTAAGATGGTGGTCTTTCTCAATCTTTCTTCATGTAAATACTATAATGATTGTATTTGGTATAATTTTTTTCACGAAATAACCATAGTACATCACTGACATTAGTTGTCATTAATTTCAAGTGAGATCAAAGAGCATTTCTGTGTGTGTTAGACCAAGCTGACTGAAGGCATGATGTTTAGAAGCAATACATAGAATCCTTAATCCAAAAGATTTAAGGCATTATATATATTATATATATGGTTTCCTATATATTACCGCTCTCATTTTAAAGATTACTGAAGTCCATTAGGTTATGAATTCCTTGAATTGCCTGAAGATAAGGATAGTACCTAACTTACCATCTCTTCTATGTGCCCAGTAACCCTTTAAGAAATGTTGAAGGAGGAGCACCTGGGTGGCTCAGTTGGTTGTTTCTGACTCTTGATTTTGGCTTAGGTCATGGTCTCAAGGTTCCTGAGTTCGAGCCCCACGTTGAGCTTTGCACTGACAGCATGGAGCCTGCTTGGGATTCTCTCTCTCTTTCTCTCTCTGCCCCTCCCCTGCTCATGCATTCTCTTTCCCGCAAAATAAATAAACTAAAAAAAAAAAGAAATGTTGAAGGAAATAATAAATGTCACTTTAAAGTGAAGAATGGGAAAAAAATGAAAAACAGGGGTGCCTGGGTGGCTCAGCCGGTTGAGTGTCCAAATTTGGTTCAGGTCATGATCTCAGGTTCGTGGCTTCCAGCCCCACATCGGGCTCTGTGCTGACAGCTCAGAGCCTGGAGCCTGGTTTAGATTCTGTGTCTCCCTCTCTCACTGCCCCTCCCCCTTCTCACTGCCCCTCCCCCTCTGTCTCAAAAATAATACATATTTTAAAAATTTAAATAAATAAAATGAAAAACAAATGAGACTACTACATTTGTCTCCAAAATGAGAGCAAGGATATACAAAACCATAAGATTTCTGAGCTTTAAAAAAATGTTTTCTGCAGATGCACAGTATGATATGCTCAGGAAACTTTACAGTTTGGAGTTAAGAAATTTAAAGTTATAAATACTATATATGTAATTTACATATGTAATTGTTAAACATAATTCTATTATGTAATTAGGTACAATTACAGTTATTAAATGGATCTTCAAAACTCTATTAAGCTGTTTAAGCAAATAAACCTAGGAAAATAAACAAAGCTAGTTATAGATGTAGTTTTGGGTTTAGGCTTTCGTTTCTGAATTCCAGAAACAAAAAACATATGAAGTTTAAGGCAGATTTATATAGATAGTATTCATATTTTTCCCATGTAAGGAGCTATTAGAATAGAATCTCAATATTTAGAATTTAGTGTTGTATATTTCCCTAGTAGAACTAGAGCAAATATTATCATCTTATTTGACATCTGTAGATGTAGTACATCTGTAGTACATTACTCAGTACTCATCACTCATCATAAGTGTACTTTTTTTTTTTGAGAGACAGAGAAAGAGAGGAGACACGTGAGTGAGGGGCAGACAGAGAGAGTCCCAGGAGGGGCAGAGAGAGAGAAGCGGGGCTCACCCAAAGTAGGACTCGTGATTTATACTTGAAGTGGGGCTTGTGCTCACCTGAAGCAGGGCTCGAGCTCACCCGACATGGGACTCAAACTCATGAACCATGAGATCATGACCGGAGCTGAAGTCAGATGCTTAACAACTGAGCCACCCAGGAGCCCACAATAAGTGTACTTCTTCATCCCCTTCCCCTATTTCACCCATCCCTCCACCCACTTTTCCTCAGGTAACCTCAGGTTTGTTTTTTGTGTTCTCTGAGTTTAAGAGTCTGTGTTTTTGTCTTATTTATTTGTTCATTTGTTTCTTAAATTCCACTTATGAGTGAAATCACATGGTATTTGGCTTTCTCAGACTGACTTTGACAGTCCAAGCATTGGCAAAAGACCAATTAATGGTAAATCTGTCAGTGGGAATATAAGACTAAACCTATTGTTCCTGTATATGAAATCTCCATATATATGAATAAAAGAGTACATATTTTTATTATGTGATGAAATGGCCCATGTAATGTATTATTTCATTTTAAGCCACATTAATTACTAACTTTCAGAAAGTTTTATTAGCAATGTCAATATCCAAATCAATCCTTAAAGATGGAATGGGCTGAATTGACTACACACCAGGCTGTTGGAGTTTGATTATTCACCCATCAAGTGAAATGGTCTGTATATTGACTTTAGAATATTGGAAAAGAATAAAATGTTATATGAAGAATAGAATATGGAGTAAAAACTGGCATGCATATTTCCTAATTTCTCTTCCTGAATTATCACTGAATTGTTTTAAGCTAACAAAGTTTGTTACCCTCAAATACTCAATCTAGAAAAATAATAATTCATAACATTGGCTGGCTTCATGTAAGGGCCTAAGGAAGACCAAGCATTTACCTAATATTTTAGAAATAGCACATGTAAACTATATAACTTTAATTGATATAGAAAAAGTTCCCAAATTCCTTTTTAATAAGTAAATTTCTTTTGGAATGTAATTTTCCTTTCTTTAATGGTTAATTTCCTTTGTTAATATTAGTTAAAAGTTTAAAATTCAATGGTCTAATACCAGGCCTACAATCCCCATGTGACTCTATACCTTTAATCACCAATCAGCTGAAAATAAAGATCATTTACACTGATATACCGATGTTATTAAAATTACCACGTTCTTTTCCACACAGACATTTCCAGGATATTTATGTGCAAATAAAACCATCCAAACACATGACTAGGTTAACTAATTGTCAGAATGCAGTAGCCCTTGATCAAAAGGTGTCCTTCAAATCAAGAAATAGGAAGTCTTACTTTATATCTTAAATCTGCTCATAGATATAAGAGGATGAAGGGAAGGGTCAGAATTTTGTTTCCCAGACAGAATACTACTATGATCTTGCAAAGACAAGAAAGACGTTGTCCAAAATTTAACTTTACTTTACACTAGAGAAGTGGTGTAGGGAAACTGATCATCGCTGAACAACTACAGAGTTGCTGCTTGAATACCCTATGGGTTTAAAAATTTTTTTAACATATATTCATTTTTGAGAGAGAAATAGAGTACAAGTGGGGGAGGGGTAGAGAGAGAGGGAGACAGAGAATCCGAAGCAGGCTCCAGGCTCTGAGCTGTCAGCACAGAGCCCGACGCGGGGCTCAAACCCATGAGCAGTGAGATCATGACCTGAGCCAAAGTTGGATGCTTAAATGACTGAGCCACCCAGGTACCCCTTGATTGCCCTATGTTAATGATACCCCAAATTTCTGATTTTCAGAATTATCTAGAGAGCTTTATTTTTTTTAAATGTTTATTTATTTTTGAGAGAGAGAGAGAGAGACACAGCATGAGTAGGGAAGGAGTAGAGAGAGAGAGGGAGACACAGAATCTGAAGCAGGCTCCAGGCTCTGAGCTGTCAGCACCGAGCCTGACGCGGGGCTCAAACTCACAAACTGTGAGATCATGACCTGAGCTGAAGTCAGAAGCTTAACTGACTGAGCCACCCAGGTGCCCCTAGAGAGCTTTAAAAAAATACACATATAGAATATTTTAGGCCTGGTATTTCTTGTTACACAAGTAACAGTGACATCAACTTGCTAAAATGTGGGAAAACTGTCTTTGGTTGAGCAATATATTACTTAAATATCAAAATTGGAGCTTTGATAACCAGTTATTTTTTCTCACTTATCTGTATCCACAACTACAGAAACATACTTTTTTAAAGTTTATTTATTTATTTTGAGAGAGACGACAGCATGAACAGGGGAGGGGCAGAGAGAGAGAGGGAAACAGAATCCCAAGCAGGCTCCACACCGCCAGCGCAGAGCCTGATGCAGGGCCCAACCCACAAAACCGTGAGATCATGACCTATGCCTAAACCTAGAGTCCAATGCTTAACCAACTGAGCCACCCAGGCGCCCCCATAAACATACATTTTAAATCAAGCCTACTTTTCTATTGAATTGACATTATTAACAACTGAGGGAGTTAGAGCTACCATCTCACCAATCACCTCTATGGCTATATATACAGGAAATGCAAATTAGATTTTTAAAAAAAGTCTTAGAAAAAAGCATAATTTTGAAAATAATCTGTGATACACAGAAACACATATATATATATAGACATACATGAGCATACAAAATATTATGAAATATATGTCACAATGGAATAAATATAAGTGATTTATATTGATATGGAATCTATACATGCCTCCATCAATGCTCACCTCTATAAACATGGATAATCAAGATTTGAGAGTAATGTTATATTTTTCTGGCACATCTACTATTTTCACATAATGCACAATATCCATATAATGTTGTAGTTACAGATTTCACATGTGGCACTAAAATAATAAGACTTATCTTCATGTGTGGGTCATGGCTCAGCAGTTAATCTCATATAACAAAATCAAATACTAATATATCAATAACAAAAAATATTACAAAACTTGGAAAATTTAATTTGCTGAACCAAAGAACATGGCTAAATATAAACTTTGGATGACTGATGACTATCATATTAAAGGTGGGAAAATGCCAACAAAACTGTTCACATTGCTTAAGTTTATCTTGGGTACAGTGCAGTTCTTAGTTACTGAAAGTATGTTTATTGAACATAAAATATAAAGCTATATTTTCTCCAAATGTGGAAATCAGCAGTTCACTATTTTGCAGAGCATATAAATCTTGTTTTCTCTGCTTTCTCTCAATTTACTCATCCTTACTGCTATCACTTTTCCCATACACTTTAACTAATATTAGTGTGCCCCAAATGTATCTAACTATAGTAAACACAGAATGTGGTTTCCATTATTCAATGGGTTAAATTCAGTGGAATGCAAGGCAAGAGGAGTGAGTTGCCAAGATTTCACAAAGAATTGCAAATTGATACTTGTATAATAAAGTGTAATTGTTCAGTCATCACCTTATGGTCCTTCTGACTATAGGAAAAAAAGGAAAATTTAGCCACTGTTTTCAATTTGTATTAATACTAGAATAATATTTTCAAAGAGAATGAAAAAAGGCTTAAGACTTACCTGGAAAGACTACTTCAAGAATGCAATATAGTTGAATTAATGTGATGATTCAGTGGATCCTTTAATGAAGATAGGAATTTTCATTTTATCACTAAAGAAAATAATGAATCAACCAGGAAAACTGCAGGAAGAAAAAAATGCAACAATGGAGTTCTTTGATAAATGTTACGTACAAGTAATCTAGTGATCCTTGGCCAGTAGTCCTACAAATAATACACACACACACACACACACACACACACAGAGACATATATACACAGAGAGATGAAGAGAAAGATAGTTGCAGGTGTACACCAGTGATTCAACTTCTCTGTACCTATGCTATGCTCACCACAAGTGCTGGTAGCTGAAGGTTTTAAAATGGGATACGTGAAGTTTTAAAAATGTATATAAAGTAAAATGGAAGTTAAAAAACTCTGAAGAACCAGTTTTTCCTTTCAATTCACTAGTTCTTTGTTGCACTAAAATCAGAGTAGGTTTTGCTTACAAGGAAACATAGAAATAAGCGTGTGTATAGAGTCTAATTGTAGATGCAAAATAAAAGTAAATTTGTTCTCTATTTATTTTTATTATTTTAATTCCAGTATAGTTTACATAAAGTGTTATATTAGTTTCAGGTGTACAATATAGTGATTCAACAGTTTCATACATCACCAAGGGCTCATCAAGACAAGAGCACTCCCTAATCCCAATCAGCTATTTCACCCATTCCCACCACAACCTCCTCTCTAGTAACCATCAGTTTGTTCTCAATATATAAGAGTCTGTTTCTTGGCCTGTCTCTCTCTTTTTTTTTCTTTGCTCTTTTTTTTCTTAAATTCCACATGAGTGAAATCATATGGTATTGTCTTTCTATGACTGACTTATTTCACTTAGCATTATAGTCTCTAGCTCCATCCATGTCATACCAAGTGGCATGATTTCATTCTTTTTATGGCTGGATAATATTCCATTGCACTCTTAATAATGAGTACTAACATTAAGCTCAGTGGACAACCCATAAAATTATTTTTTAAACATCATAATCATAATGTATTTATCAATCTAAATAGGCAGCTATTTTATAATCTGTTAAAATAAATATCTTGACTAAAAGTCATTGATTATAATAAAGTATTTGTTCATCTTTGTGGACGTTTCTGTTAGCCCATTACATTCAAAAGATTTAATTACAAAGAACTCTTAGAACATATTTCAGGTAAAATCTAGCAAAGGATGAATGTTTTAACATAAAAAGTATAAACATTTAAAAGGGAAGCTGTGTATTTCCAAAGTTTTTAATATAGATAAAAATTCTAATATTTGTTTATAATCTAATTTATAATGCTTATATGAAGCTTCCATTATTGTGTGTATGCAATTTTTATATGATTGACCACAGTGCTTAAATCCTAGAACAAATCTTATATCACAAAACACTATATTATTTATGCCATAAAGCACTGTTGATGTTATAAGTCTATAGCATTTAAAGATTCACAATAGGGGAGCGGGCAAGATGGCGGAGAAGCAGGGAGCTCTGTAATCCGCACACGCCCGTATGGATTGAACTGAGAAGGACTGAAGGGATAAAACTTGGATTTGCAAGTGGGGGAAAGAAGAAACAGACGCCAGAAAGAAGACAACCTCAAAGATGCCTGAGTGAGTGACTGTGACCTGGGAAATTAGGGGATGGGCGGGTCCCAGTGGTGCAGGGGGAAGGAGCCCCCGAGCCCAACACACGGAGAGCGCACTGTGCCCTGGAGAGACCAGGGGAAGAGAAAGAGAGAAAGAAAACGCTCATAGAACCATATCTAAGGGAGGTAAAACTCGCCCGTCTCCCCATATATAACTGCCGAGCACCGGGAGAGAAATCCGTGCCATCCGGCCGGCGAATTCTTCCATGGGCACAGCGGCAGCTGCATCCACTCCAAGCCGCACCGGGAGCGGTGGCGGTGCGAAAAGCGGCGGCTGCAGTGCCAAGAAAGGCGCCTTGAAAAGTGGCAGCGGCGGCGGCTCCGCGAAAAGGGCGGCGCAAGCCGGGCCGGGAGGCCGGCCGCCAGCGGGAACGCATCTCATCCCCGGTGAAGGTGTTGAACTGCATGGACTGGGATTTGGAAGTGAGGCGGAGCTTGGAGAATACAGTTTGGCTCGCCCGTGGCACAGGGAGATCGGACTCAGAAGGGCAGTTGCAACGCTTGGTTCTGGCAAAGCTTTGAAGCGGCGCCATACTTCTCCCCACAACCACCAAGGCGGGGCCTCGGAGAGAGCAGCCCCCGAGACCTGACCTGACGCCAGACCACACCCATCCGCACAGGGGAGTTGTCTTTTTTTTCCTTTTTTTTTTTTGCTTTCCTTTTTTCTTTGC
>CM053579.1:51500052-51519279 GCA_028646485.1 Cryptoprocta ferox
GAGGGAGGGAGACAAAACACGAGAGACTCTTGAATACTGAAAACAAACTGAGGGGGGAAGGGGAAGGGGTAAAGGTAATGGGGGGTGATGGTCTTGGTGGAGGTCACTCGTGGGGAAGAGCACTGGGTGTTACATGGAAACCTATCTGACAATAAACTATAAAGTTTAAAAAATAATAAAAAATAATAAAAAAAATAAAGATTCACAATAGATTTCTCACTATTAGTTCACTTTTAGCATTAGTCACTTTCAAATTTAGTTCTGCAGAATAAATCTCATCACATTGATGCTACAATAGTTACAATTTACATTACTTCAGAACACTATTTCATTTGTCCAGAATTCTACTAAAGAAACAAATAGGTTCATTTTCGAAATTTATAGCCTCTTACAAATGTACCTCAGATAATGATGAAACTTAAGAAACAGGTTTTTATTTTTAAATGTTCCTAATTTTAAAAATGTTTTTAGTTATGTTAAAAGCATGTATAATAACTTCATTTTTAACTCCTAGAAGTGGCAAAGTGCTCAAAGGTGTCATTGGACTTAAAATTAGGCTTGGGGGGTGCCTGCGTGGTTCATTTGGTTGAGCGTCTGACTCTTGGTCATGATCTCACAGTTTGTGAGTTTGAGGCCCACATTGGGCTCTGCGCTGACAGCTCGGAGCCTGCTTGGTATTCTCTCTCTCTCTCTGTCTCTCTCTCTCTCTCTGCCCCTCCCTAGCTTGCTCTCTCTCTCTCTCAAAAATAAACAACAACAAAGAAATAGGCTTAGGCCATGGAGGGAGAGGTAGAAAAATGTCGATTTTTCCTGTACCAAAAGATGGTAGAAGTGTTCAAGATTTCTAGTTTCTATTCATATCCACAAAAAGGCAGGCAGGTAGATTCTATTTTAATGTTATTCATATCCTAGTCTGCTATTCTCTTCACTTTATGACCATCTCTTTTCAAACACTATGCTTAGCTCCAATTTTCATTCTTAGTACTGTTCTTACTGAAAATTTACATGAATTCCTGGTTTCCTGTCACTGATGAATAGGGAAATAACTTGTTCTTGAAATTCTTACATGTGGATAGAACCATGCTAAAAGAGGGTTTTTGAGTTAAAACACTCAGATAAAAGCCATCATCTTTTGCATTGGAATTATTTATATCAACATGCCAGAGTCGCCTGGGTGGCTCAGTTGGTTAAGCATCCAACTTCAGCTCAGATCATGATCTCGTGGTTCATGGGTTTGAGCCCCATGTTGGGCTCTGTGCTGACAACTCAGAGCCTGGAACCTGCTTCGGAATCTGTGTTTCTCTCTCTCTCTCCTCTCCTCCCCCACTCACGCTCTGTCTCTTTCTCTCAAAAATAAACATTAAAAAAATTTATTAAAAAGATCAACATGCTAGACACCTAGAGAAAACAATACAAAAGAAAGCCTCAATGAGAAATAGCTCTGGATTTAAAAGCATGATGCTCAGCTTAAAAAGGAGGTAACTTCCCCCAGGTTAAACCTCTGCCTAGAGAAATCTTATCATTTCCTTCCCACTCTGCCCCAATCCATAAATACACTTTCTTGTGTTTGTTTATATTTTTTATGTTGCTGTGGATGTTATTTGTTGCTTCAAGGTATTAAAAGTGTGCAGCGTTCTAAGGAAATTATCTTCCCAATCCTTTCAGGTTTAGTGGCAATCCCTTACAGTGGGAAGTGAGAGAGGTCTCAGTAACACTTTCTTCCTCTTTCCCTTGGCTCCTTATATAAGTGGCTGATAAAGGCTGATAGCTATGCAAATTCAACCAAGTCAGGCTTCTGTTGCTTCTAATGTACCTGGTACATAGAGTTGCTGCCTCTCTAAACTGTCATTAACCTCAAGGAGGGGAGCTGGCCAGAGAAAACTGTTTCCCTTTGGAGGGAATGACAGGGTGGAAAGATCACAGAGAAGACTCTGAAGTACAACAGGCTTCTGGGCAAAATGTGAGCTAAAGCTACCTAGTGAGATCAAAGCTCCATCCCTTTTACGCTGACCCTGTTCAGCTCACCATGACTCTCACAATAAACCCAGTAACCAGGTAAGCATTCTACAAGTCATTCCAGATCTGTTGCCTCTTTGTGGATAACCCTGTCAACACACATGGATCAAGGATTCTCTGGAGACTAAAGGGGACTCCAGAATTATAGCCAACAACATATATACCTTCCACATGACTCAGTAACACTATGTGAAGAAGGAGGAAAGTAGGAACTCACTAGAATGTTTGAGGAAAAAGCCTTGGCATTAAAAAAAATCTGTTAGCCTGTTTCCCCTTCTCCCTTCACAGATCTTTCTTGGCCATAAGAACTCTACCAATTGTTGGTCTCTTCAAATCTTTCCAGAAAACTGGAGGGGGGCAGGGATGTCATGCTAGAATGAGGCTTTGGAGGGGGCCTACTGATAAGCACAGAGAAGAAGGGGAAGGGTGGCTAAAGAGAAAGCAAGAGAAATGTAGAAATTAAAATAAAAGGAAAGGAATAAAGAGATAAGGAAGGAAAGAAAGAAATTAAGAAAGAAAGTGCACAGAAAGCAAGCACTTGCATCAGCTGCCAGGACCCATAAGCTGATGCTGTCCAAGGGCAAGTGGGCACTGAGAGTATTTCCCCCAATAGACCCCTCTAGTCCCACTCACCCACTCTACAAAGTTCTCTTCCTCCCAGGCTCATCCCCCTTGTAGTGTAAGACCATTTCTATGGCAACCTATAGGCGCACAATTTAAGGTGGCCCATAGTGTTGCGTCATATGGGTTCCACCTGCCCCACACCAGTGATCTCTTCATTACTTTCCTTTTTCCTTTAGTGCTGAACTTTGTCCAGTGGAATACTATTACTTTTTCTCCCTCCCCACATGGAACACTAATTGCCTATTATCTTCCCAAATACTGTCTGACATCTTTCCCCAACACACACACCTACCACATACCCTCCTACTTCCTATACCTCTTCAATCACTGCCAACATAAACACAAAGTTAATTTCACTCTCAGAGGGCAGTTTTTCTGAAAGAAATGGCCTTTTCCCTAGTATCCTTTTTTCCTTAACTCTCTCCATCATGAGGACTTCCCTCTCTCACTTAATACCTTCTGCCACTGGAGGCATCTGGGTGACTCAGTCGGTTAGGCATCTGACTTCAGCTGAGGTCATGATCTTACTGTTTGTGAGTTTAAGCTCTGCATTGGGCTCACTGTTCATGAGTTTGAGCTCTACATTGGGCTTGGTGCTGTCAGTGCAGAGCCCACTTCAGATCCTCTGTCCCCCTCTCTCTGCCCTTCCACCATGCATGCTCTCTCTCTCTCAAAAATAAACATTAAAAAAAATACCTTCTGCTCTTGGTTTGGCTAGATATATAGGTCCTGATATTTTCTCCCATATATATAGCTACTTCTAACAAGAGAAAACAGCTGAATGGCATTTTTAAAAATTCTTTTTTTAACATTCATTTATTTTTGAGAGAAAGAGTATAAGCAGGGTAGGGGTAGAGAGAGAGGGAGACACAGAATCCGAAGCAGGCTCCAGGCTCTGAGTGGTCAGCACAGAGCCCAACCTGGGACTCAAACTCATGAGCCATGAGATCATGACCTGAGCCAAAGTTGGACGCTTAACTGACTGAGCAACCCAGGCTCCCCTGGGCTGCATTTTTTAGAGACAATTTCAAAATGCAGTCTTTGATAATTTAAAGTAGAATTGCCTTAATGAAATCCACTAAGTTTATAATCAGTAATATTAAATATATTAATCTGATTATTATTAATTTTAATTCCAGTATAGTTAACATACAGTGACTATATAATGATGCAACAATTCCATATATCACCCAGTGTTCATCACAACAAGTACACCCCTTAATCTCCATCACCTAATTCACACATTCCCCAACCCACCTCTTCTCTGGTAATCAGCACTTTGTTCTCTAGTTAATAGTCTGTTTCTTGATTTGTAACCCTCTCTTTCTCTTTTTTTCCTTTACTTATTTGTTTTGTTTCTTTTTTTCAAAGTAGAATTGGCTTAATAAAATATATTAAGTTTATCATTAGTAACATTAAATGTATTAATCTGATTATTGTTTCTAAACTTTACTTCCATTAAATTTTTCTACTAGCATAAAACAAAGTTCACTTTTAAGGTACCTCAAGACTATATAAAAGAGATAACTAATGGATGGTTTATAGAAGGAAAAATAAATCTTGAAAGGAAGTTCAGGATTATAGATAAAAATATATATGTAAATATACTTGATTACCTGGCTGTAATATTCTTTCACTGGTATGTAGTAAACACACTTGATACCTAAAAAAGAAAGTAGGTACAGACTTTAATACTTCACTTTAGAAATGTATGAAGTTAAAGTTTTCAAATTCATTCACTATCTGGCTATTTACTGAAATGTAAATGTGTTAGTCAATTAATCTGGGGAGAGGTGTAGTGTAATTCCCTTACCCTGGAGTTGTGAATAAACATAATTTTAATACTACATCAACGTATCAGTTATATTTTGTTTCTTATCTATTATCATTGATATAAGCACAGAGACTAAAATATAAAAATCATTACTGATACCTTCTTCATCACATTAACTGAGTTCTATTTTACCACATCTGTAATTATAGACATAATTAGTAATAAAATAGCTAATTTTCTAAGAAATTCAGTGCATATTTTAGTTGAGTAAAATAAGTTTTCAAATGAAATGTAACCCTAATGTCAATTTCAGTGTCTACTCATAGCTGAAACTAAAAGGAAAAGTAATGAAACTCCCTTTGTATGAGATTTCTCACCATGTCTTTTGGTAGCACTTTTTTGAATTTAACAACACTACTACTCTGAAGACTAACTTCCTTCTCCAGAGTTCCCCATCAACTGATCTCCCCACATTCTCTGCAACTCACTTGCCACAACACAATGGATACTGTTGCCAGGAGACCAAGAATATTACTGTTGCATCATTAATATTCTTATAAAATATTTTCAAGGGAGAAATTTATATACAGTGTGGGGAATAAGCTTAGGAATCCCCTGACCTTGCACCAATGGGTAAACAAGGCATAAAGAATTAGAAAGCTATAGGACGTACACATCCAAGTTTGGGTAAACAAGATGACGTAAATAAGATTGGGTAAACGGGGCAAAGGCCCCCAGTATAGGACAAAGGTATAGGAAAAGGGAATCTCAGAATGAAAACATCCAAGATGAGGTAAACAAGGATTAGGTATTCTGGGGAAAAATGACCCCCAACTTAGTACAATAGCAGAAAGCTGCTTTCACAGGAAGAAAGGACCAAATTAGGTAAACAGGTAAATAGGGCTATAGACCATAGCAAGGTAAAGTTGCCCAGAGTGGAGCTAATTAGCAAAAGAAAGGTACCTTGCTGACCCTGAGGTAGCATGCTTTTTCTTGTCCCCTAGACCAGTTTAGGTAAACAGAGGTGGTGCCTCACATCTGCTGTAAACGACCTTCCACCCAGCGCCAGGATTTTGTTTTGTATTGATCCAAACCCCTAATACCGCATATCTTTAAAACCCCCTTTCCCTCATGCTCATGAGTTAATAATGTTCATGATACATGTCCATCACCACGTTTGTAAGCCTTCTGATCCTAAAAAAACAGAGCAAGGACCCTTACTCGGGACTCTTGTCTCCTCCCAGACATTAGCCTCTCTCGCATTTTTTTAAAAAAATTTTTTATGTCTTTATTTTATTTTGAGAGACAGAGACAGAGAGCGAGTGGGGGAGAAGCAGAGAGAGAGGGAGACACATAATCTGAAGCAGGCTCCAGGCTCTGAGCTGTCAGCACAGAGCCTGACTCCGGGCTTGATCCCATGGACTGTGAGATCATGACATGAGCTGAAGTGGACACGTAACCGACTGAGCCACCAAGGCACCCCGCCTCTCTCGCATTTTTAATCCTGCATCCCACTTTCTTGCTGGACAAGAGAGAACTCCAGACCCAGAGTCTATGACAATAAGGAAATTTTAAGTCTGAAATCTCAAAAGAATCCAATGCTGCACAAGATATTTTAAACATTAAAAATGCATTCCTAAGTTACTTTAACTTTAATAAAAAATAGTAAAGACAAATTGATAACCCATACAGAGATATACATACACACACACAGCCAAATATTTTTGTTTTATTGTAACTGTCTATATGTAAAGTCAAAATTAAGTTGTAATTTCTGAAATACATATTTTGGGGACGTATTGTCTACTTAATTTTCATCTCCCAAATGAACATTATTTTAGAAATCCTTGAACAGTTACAAAGTATTGTAGTTGATTAGCAAATGCTCTCTTTCTCTCAAAAAAAACATTAGGGGTGCCTGGGTGGCTCAGTCGGTTAAGCGTCTTACTTCGGCTCAGGGCATGATCTCACAGTTCATGGGTTCGAACCCCACATCAGGCTCTGTGCTGACAGCTCAGAGCCTGGAGCCTGCTTCTGATTCTGTGTCTCCCTCTCTCTCTGCCCTTCCCCTGGTCACTCTCTCTGTCTCTCAAAATAAAATAAAAGACATAAAAAATATAAAAAAACATTTAAAAAAATTATAAAAACGATCAACATGCCAGACACCTAGAGAAAACAATACAAAAGCCTCAATGAGAAATAGCTCTGGATTTAAAAGCATGATACACACAGAAGCTTCCTTCACCCCAGGTTAAACCTCTGCCTCTAATTCCAGAGAAATCTTATCATTTCCTTCCCACTCCGCCCCAATCCATAAATACACTTTCTTGTGCTTGTTTATATTTTTGTTTGTTTATATTTTAATTGTCCTGAAAGCCAAAAATTAATATAAAACCATTTTAAAAGACAGAGTTATTCCTAACATAAGGTCTTATTATAGTATGACCAGCTTATAGAAATCATCCCATAACTGTTTTTAATAAAAATATAAAAATTGAGAAGATAGGTAAACAGATTTTAGATAGGAAATATCTGTCAAAGCCAATGATCCAAAGGAGATGTTTTGTATAGTCCATGTAGTCATTTTGCAGTGAATTGCAGAAGGGAATAAGTACACTTTGGAAGGTCCAAAGATGAAATAAGATACTTGCTCAATTTTTTTCCTGGAACTAAAATATATGTCAAAGGAAGAAGAAAAAACATTTTTAATAACATCTAACAATATACATCATGTACATGAAAGAGATAATGTTAAATCGGAGCTTAATTTGAGTAGGAAAATATATCTGTTCAGTTTCTAAAGGAAAAATACATAAATTACACGGCATTTCATATGTAATACTGAATACATTTAAAAATTTTAACTTTGAATGTATAATATTTAAATATGTAATTAAATGGTAAATAATAAATAAAATTATATAATGCTCATAATGTGTCAGGTATTAAGTACTTTAATTAAGTCATGTAATTCTCACTCAGAAAAAAAATGTAAAGAATATCAGAAGGCCCAAGATTCAGGTGACAAAAACAGAGAAAAAATTATACAAATAAATTAATGAGTAGAGTAATAGATAAAATAGCCCAGGATTAACTAAGAAATCAACAGGCACAAGTCGGGGGACAGGGTTTTAAGTAGAATTAAAAAAAAATTAAAACAATGTAGTAATAAAACAAGACAGTACATGTAACAGTGAATAAGATGATGGAAGGAGTCTTGGGAAAATAAAAAGACAAAACAAAAGTCAAAAGACAACTATCACTAAATAGCTGTTTAGTGATCCAAATGTCTGATTTAAGTCCCATTCACTGCAAAGGTTACAATTCCCAATTTGATTAATTGTGCCATATCTCTTTTGACTTAATTTGATACTATTAAAAAATTCATTAAAGATACTTTTTCAAATAGGAGTGATTTTAGAAATTAATGAGTGGGAATTGTCACATTTTAGGACAAAACACTCAATTCCTTCCATGAGCTCCAAAGAAAAGTATAAAGAATATAATGATCTTCATCATGCTTTACTTTTGCCACAAGTCATGTCTCACAACTGAATTTCATCTCATAAAAAAATTACACTCAGAAATAAAAATGAAAGGTTATTAAGCATAAGATCTAAGAGTTACAAAAGATCTAAAAGGCCATCTAGTGCAATCATCCAACCAATTCCTGAATTCTCCATGCAATACAGGCCTGCCTAACATGCATATGAATCCAACCCTAAAAGTTTTCCATTGACAAGTAACAAACTCTAAAGCAACCCATTCCAGCTTTGGATAGTTTTGTCAAAAAGTTCTTATACTGAACTGAAATCTGTCTCTCTGTTACTTTTACCTACTAGTTCTAGTTCTACTGCTTACGTGGGTAAACAAGAAGTTATCCTTCATTACCATGAATACTCTTCAACTATATGAAGACTGCATTCAGTTCTCCCATAGGGTATCTTTCCTCTAGGCAAAAAAATAACCTATTTCCTACAATATGCTTTATATCGTATGGTTTTGAATCTCCTTAACATACTGATTATAATATCCTGAACATGCTCCAGTTCTCCTGTTTTTCTGTTTATGTATTCAACAGATTTTACTAAGGTACTCTCATATGTCTAGAGACCTCTTTAAAAGTACAGCATACATTACTGACATTCCTGTTTTAAATTATGTATTTTACTATTCATTTTTACCTTATTGGTAACCACTGTCTTCTATTTTTAAAAGAGAAGTGTTTAACTGGTAAAAAAGTATTTAAGAAAAAGCTGCTGGTAGGAAATTTAAAGAAACAAAATAACATGTTTTAGGTGGTAATTTGTAAGGTAAAACAAGTTAACTCTTTGGGTGTTATGCCTTAATTCAATTTTATAACTTAAAAGTCCTAATTGCCAAAAAGTTCAACTCTGTAACAGTTTGTGAGGTTTTTAGACAATGTGACATATTGATAAAGGTATTAAAACTCTATTAGATAAGCCTAAAATGGCTTAGTAGGCATTAGTGTGAAAGAAATTTAAGTGTTTATGTTGTAAAGAGGGGGAAAAGGAAAATCAAGCTGTCACTGACATGAGAGGTGTATTTTAAGAGAGAAAAAAACACAAAGAATATAAACTGGGACCTGTAAGTCTACAAATACAGCTAAGCTGGCTGAGTTGTATTTAATGACCAGTTTAGGATTAATATCAATGAAAGAAGGCAGGTGGAACATAAATAACAAACAATTATGAAAGAAAACTAACTGACCTCTTCTCAACGAGGTGTCCTATAAGGTAGGTAGTACAGTAGGCCACCAACACTCAAACACGTTGGCCTCAGGACATCATTACACTCTTAAGAGTTGAGGAATCCAAGAGCTTTTGTTTATGTGGATTATATTTATCCAGATTTACCCATCAGAAATGAAAAATGACAAATGAAAAAAAATTCCAATCTTCACTTGCAAGTTTACATTTGTTCTTTGGCAATGAATACTATCAGTTACCTTGCCTGAAGTGAGAGACTCACTTTATTCACTTTTGAAAAACTGTCTGCCAAATATGCAAGACAGAATAACCAAAATTTGTCAGTAGTTCTTTCAAGTAAAAATGGTGTTCCATGAAAAAAAAGTGGCTAGGAAAGTCTCACAATTCAAATGATCTTTTAAGTGCTTTTGCTGAAGACAACCATCATACGTGGTATGAGGAAGAAGTGCTTTCTGCCCACTTTCTACTGTTTTATAGATTATTAAAGAGATATATACTCAAGGGTCTAGATCTAATAAAGTTAATAATTTTAGTGATTCATCAAGGACATTAAATGAAATTGGTTTTTTCCCCTCTGAGTGTACTGTGGTAAAGAATGCAAATGATGGCTAAGATAGCTTAGTACCAGTGCTTTGATTTATGCTAAAGAGCTAGTACTTTCACTCATCATTGTTTTTGCATCATTGTGCAAATGTCAACATAATGTATAATGAAAATAATGTCTTAGTTTTATGAAAACAGTTTTGACCTCATGGACCCACAGAAGGGTCTCAGGGACTCCTAGGATCCTTGGACTACACACTGAGAACCGCTATGAAAGACTATACCTGAGGACATTAAATTTCTCATTCATTTTTATTTGAAGCCATAGCTTTTTTGAGGTTACTATATATTGTCTTAAATTTTATAATGTTCATTTTTGAGAGAGAGAGAAAGAGAGAAATGAGCGGGAGAGGGGCAGAGAGAGACACACACAGAATCTGAAGCAGGTTCCAGGCTCTGAGATCAGCACAGAGCCTGATACAGGGATTGAACTCATGAACCACAAGATCATGACCTGAGCTGAAGTCGAATGCTTTAACCAACTGAGCCACCCAGGTACCCCCTTACTGTATGTTTTCTTAATGAAATTGTAAATAGTTTTATTGAATGAAAATATTTTTGCTGTTGTTCCTATGGGAAAGGAGGAACTACAATCTAGTGGCTATTTTCTATTCCCAAATTCATCTATACATGAGGACCATATAACTCTACTGCCACTTGGATACAGCAAACTCACATTATAAGAGAGGGCAAAAATAAATGGAAAATATTTAGTAAATATAAAATAATAGTTCATGGTGTATGGTGGTAATTTAAAATGAAACAATTAGAAAACTGTATAATACTCATAAAGAATAATTTTAAATAAGTTTTGTTTTTGTAAGATAAAAAAAGCTGCAGGGCTGCAGGGGAGCTAAGATGGCAGAGTAGTAGGAGGAGTAGGAGGACCCCAGGCTTCTTGCCTCACCCCTCTAACACAGCTAGATAAATATCAAACCATTCTGAATACCCAAGAAATCAATCTTAGGACTGGCAGAACAAACTACACAACCAGAGGGAGAGAGGAGGCCACATTGTGGAAGGTAGGAAATGCAGAAATGCAGTTTGGGGGAGAAACGGATGGCTGGTACTACAGAGGGGAGAGCCCTGGTTGCAGAGAGAGAGAGAGAGAGAATGAAGAGCATACAGGAAATTGCACAATGAAAACACTTCCCCAAAGTTATTGACTGGGAAAACAACAGGGCCTGATTTGCAATCACTGGGGCTCAAAAAGTGGAGTTTTAGAGGTTTGTGGAATGGCTGGTATAAAGCCGTGGGGGTGCTGCAGTGCTCCTGCAGAGAAGACAACCAGATAACCTGGGGGCAGAGGCGAGATCTATGAATCACCTGAGACATATCGGGAAAGACAGTTCCTTCTTCTTGGGTTACATCTGAGAGAAGTGGCATTATGTCTCAAGGGACAGAGGAGCCAGGAGGTATCATTTCCCTTCCCTGCTCCTCAGTATAGGCCCAGAGACACCTGCTGAGGGTGGCTAACCTGGAGACTGGCTCTTTAGCACACTTTGCTCCAAACCACACTCTCCTGAACTCTGGTGTGACTGCCCTTGTGAGTCAAACCTGTATCAATCCCAGTGCAGTGAGACCCTCCCACAGAAGACTAGTGCAGGTTCCTGCCACAGCAAGTCCCTAAAGTTTGGAAATTTAAAACTCAGCAGGCCTGGCTGGGATAGAGCTTAAAGTGTACTATGGCTGGTCTATGCAGGCAAGCAACCCAGACACAGACACTGTGAAAAAAGCAATCTGAAAAGCACCTATGACTAATGAGGGGAAATTATTTGCTCTTCTGGGAGGGCTTCCCTGATAGCAGTGAGCACAAACTGACCCCCCACCTCTGGGGACAAAGGAGCTGGCTGGTGCCACTTCCCTCTCCTACCCCTCAGCATAAACTAACTTCAGTAAATAATACATTGATAACACTGGCAGCTTAAACTGCTTAACCAAGTGCCACCACCCTGTACACTATTGGTACTTACCTGAGAACTAGCGCAGTGGGCCTACTATCTGAAGAACTGCACAAACCACCACATGAACCATGTCTACTGACCATGGAGTTCTGCAAAACATCAGCTCTAGTGGAAATAGCTTCAGGTCTCTTTTTAACAAGGAGATCAGAGCATACCTTGTTAAAACTCACCACACTCTCACCAAGGTCCAAACACTCCCCACTGCAGGCAAGGAGAACCTTGTAGAAGGCTGACCTGAGGGACAGAGCAGCCATAACAGCCACAGAGTATATGAAGCATACACCAGAGACACTTCCTAAAGCACCAGGCTCTCGACAACAGGTGACCTCATCTTCATAAAGGCATTACTCTCAGGAGCAGGAAACATAAGAGGCTTTCCTAACACACAGAAGAAGACAGAGACCAAGACAAAATGCCAAGATGGAGGAATTCATCCCAAAAGAAAGAATAAGAAAAGGTCATGGCCATGGATCTAATTGAAACAGATATAAGTAATATGCCTGATCCAGAATTTAAAGCAACAATCATTAAGTATACTAGCTGGGCTTAAGAAGGCACAGAAGACACCAGGGAGTCCCTTACTGCAGAGATCAGAGCTTAAAACCAATCAGGCCAAAATGACAAATGCAATAACTGAGATTTGAAACTGACTGGATACAATGACAACAAGGATGGAAGAAGAGGAATGAGTAAGTGATATAGAAGATAGAATAATAGAAAATGATGAAGGTGATCAAAGAGGGAAAGAAAAATTTGGATCACAAAAGTAGACTTAAAGAACTGAGTGATTCCATGTTGTAATAACATTCATAGCATAGGAGTCCCAGAAGAAGAAGGAGAGAGAATAGAGGGCAGAAGGTTTAATTGAGGAAATTATACCTGAAAATTTCCCTAATTGGGGGAAGGAAACAGACTTCAAAATCTAGGAAGAACACAGAACTCTGATCAAAATCAACAAATGCAGGCCAGCACCAAGACATACTATAGTTAGATTAGCAAAATATAGAGATAAAAAGAAAAATCCTAAAAAGCACCAAGACAAAAGAAGTCCCTAACTTAAAAGAGAAGATAAATAAGATTAGCAGCAGATCTCTCCACAAATCATGGCAGGCCAGAAGGGAGTGAGTGACATGATAATATTCAATGTGATGAATGGGAAAAATCTACAGCCAAGAATACTCTATCCAACAAGGCCATCATTCAAAAGAGAAGGAGAGATAAAGACTTTCAAAGGAGCTTGTGTCCATTAAACTAGCCCTGCAAGAAATATTAAAGGGGACTCATTAAGTGTGAGAAAGACTAGAAAGGAACATTGAAAATCTGTAGAAACGACAAAACAAGCGATCAGATGGCACTAAATTCATATTTATCAATAATTACTCTGAATGTAAATGGACTGAATGCCCATTCAAAAGCCAATGGGTGTCAGAATGGATAAAAAACAAGACTCATCTATATGCTGCCTACAAGAGACTCATTTTAGACCTAAAGACATCTGCAGATTGAAAATCAGGGGATGGAGAAATATTTATGATGCAAATGGACTTCAAAAGAAAGCCAAAGTAGCAATACTTCTATCAGACAAACTAGACATTAAACCAAGGACTGTACCAAGAGCTGAAGAAGGGCACTCTTCTTAAAGGAGTCTCTATAAGAAGATCTGCCAATTGTAAGTATTTATGGCCCCCAACTTGGTAGAACCTAACTATATAAAACAATTAATAACAAACATAAAGGAACTCATTGACTATAATACAATAACAATAGGGGACTTTAACACCCCACTTATATCAATGGACAGATCATCTAAGCACAAAATCAAGAAGGAGACAATGGCTTTGAATAACACACTGGACCAGATGGACATAACAGCTATATGAAAACATTTAATCCTAAAGCAGCAGAATACACATTCTTTTCAAGTGCATGTGGGGCATTCTCTAAAATAGATCACATATGAGGTCACAAATCAGGCCTCAACAAGTACAAAAAAGATTGAGATCATACCATGCATATTTTATGAACACAATGCTATGAAATTTGAAGTCAACCACAAGAAAAAATAGGAAAGACAACAAATACACAGAGGTTAAACAACATGGTACTAAAGAATGAATGGGTCAACCAGGAAAGCAAGGAAGAAATAAAACAATACATGGAAACAAATGAAAATGAAAACACAATGTTCCCAAAACATTGAGATGCAGCAAAAGCAGTCATAAGATGGAAGTATATAGCAATACAGGCCTATCTACCTTAAGAAGCAAGAAAAATATCAAATAAACAACCTAACCTTACACCTAAAGGAGCTAGAAAAATAACAAAGAATGAAGCCTAAATCCAGAAGAAGAAGGGAAAATATAAAGATGAGAGCAGAAATAAATGATATAGAAACAAACAATTAAAAACAGTAGAACAGATGAAACCAGGAGCTGGTTCTTTGAAAAAATTAATAAAATTGGTAGACCTCTAGCCAGACTTATGGAAAAAAAAAAGGACCCAAATGAATAAAATCATCAATGGGAGAGGAGAGATTATAACCAACACTACAGAAATATGAATTACAAGAGATATTATGAAAAATTATATGCCAACAAATTGAGTAATTGGGAAGAAATGGATAAATTCCTAGAAACATATAAACTACCATAACTGAAACAGGAAGAAATAGAAAACTTGAATAGACTGATAACCAATAACAGTCCAGGGCTAGACTGCTTCCTAGGGGAATTCTAGCAGACATTTAAAGTAGAGTTAATACTTAATTTTTCTCAAACTGTTCCAAAAACTAGAAATGGCAGTAAAACTTCCAAACTCATTCTACGAAGCCAACATGACCTTGATTCCAAAACCAGACTAAGGGCCAACTAAAAAAGAGAAGTAGAGGCCAATATTCCTGATGAACATGGATGTAAAACTTCCCAACAAAATACTAGCAAAGCAAATCCAACAGCACATTAGAAGAATTATTCACCACAATCAAGTGGGATTTATTCCTGGGCTGCAGGTGTGGTTCAATATCCACAAATCAATCAAATTAATCTGATATGCCACATTAATAAAAGAAAGGATAGGAACCATATGATCCTCTCAGTAGATGCAGAAAAAGCATTTCACAAATTACAGGATCCATTCACAATAAATATTCTCAACAAAGTAGGGAGACAGGGAACATACTTCAACATCATAAAGGTCATATATGAAAAGCCCACACATAATAACATCCTCAGTGAGGAAAAACTGAAAGCTTTTCCTCTATGGTCAGGAACAAGACTGGGATGTCCACTCTCACCACTGTTATTGCCATACTACTGGAAGCCCTAGCCTCATCAATCAGAAAAAAAAAGGAAAGAAAGAAAAAAAAGAAAAAGAAAGAACATAAGAACATACAAATTGGCAAGGAAGAAGTAAAATTTTCACTATCTGCAGAAGACATGATACTCTATGTATAAAACCTGAAAGACTCCACCAAAAAATTGCTATACATGAATACACAAATTCAATGAAGTCTCAGGATACAAAATCAATGTACACAAATGTGTTGCATTTCTATAAACCAATAACAAATGAGCAGAAAGGGAATTCAAGGAATTGATGTCATTTACAACTGCACCAAAACCATTAAGATACCTAGAAATAATCTTGTCAAAGAGGTAAAAGATCTATACTCTGAAAAGTATAAAACCCTGATGAAAGAAATTGAAGATGACACAAAGAAATGGGAAAACATCCCATGCTCATGGATTGGAGAATTAATGTTGCTAAAATGTGTCTACTAAAAAAAGAAGTATACACATTTAATTCAAACCCTATCAAAATACCACCAGCATTTTTCACTGAACTAAAACAAACAATCCTAAAGTCTGGAACCACAAAAGACCCCAAATAGCCAAAGTAATCTTGAAAAAGAAAAGCAAAGATGGAGGCATCACAATTACAAACTTCAAGTTACATTACAAAGCTGTAATGATCAAGTCAGTATTATACTGACACAAAAACAAACACATAGATCAATGGAACAGAATAGAAACCCAGAAATGGACCCATGACTATATGGTCAACTAATCTTTGACAAGGCACTAAAGAATATCCAATGGGCAGAAGGCAGTATTCTTCAACAAATGGTGTTGGGAGAAGTGGAAAGCAATACGCAAAGGAATAAAACTGGACCATTTTATTATACCATATTCAAAAATTAATTCAAAATTGATGAAAGATCTAAATGTGAGATAGGAAACCACCAAAATCCTAGAGAAGAACACAGGCAGTAACCTCTCTGATACTGGCTGTAGCAACTTCTTACTAGGTAAGTCTCCTGAGGCAAGGGAAACAAAAGAAAAAATAAACTATTGGGACTTCATCAAGATAAAAAGCTTCTGCACAGTGAAGGAAACAGTTAATAAAACTAAAAGGCAACTTTTGGAATGGGAGGAGATATTTGCAAATGACATACCTTATAAAGGATCAGTATCCAAAATCTATAAAAATCTTCTAAAACTCAACACCCCAAAAACAAATAATCCAGTTCCAAAATGGGCAGAAGACATGGATAGATGGTTTTCCAATGAAGACATCCAGATGGCTAACAGACACATGAAAAAATGCTCAACATCACTCATCATCATAGAAATACAAATCAAAACTACCGTATCACCTCATATCTGTCAGAATGGCTAAAATTAACAATACAAAACACAACAGATGTTGGGGAGGATGCAGAGAAAGGGCAATCCTCTTACACAGTTGGAGAGAATGTAAACTGGTACAGCTTCTCTGAAAAACAGTACAGAGGTTCCTCAAAAACTTAGAATTATCCTATAATCTAGCAATTCCATTATGGGTATTTACCCAAAGGATAGAAAAATACTTATTTGAAGGGATACATGTACTGCAATGTTTATAGCAGTTTTATCAAAATTGCCAAATTACAGAAAGCATCGAAATATCCATCAACTATTGAATGGATAAAGAAGATGTGGTTTATATATATATATATATATATATATATATATATATATATATATCAATGGAATATTACTCAGCCATAAAAAAGGAATAAAAGGAATGAGATCTTATCATTTGCAACAATGTGGATGGAGTTGGAGAACATTATGTGAACCGAAATAATACACTCAGAGACAGACAAATACCATATAATTTCACTCATATAAGGAATTTAAGAAACAAAACAAATGAATACAGGGAAGAAAAAGATAGTAGCAAACCATAAAACAGACTTATCTATAGAGAGCAAACTGAGAGATGCTCAAGAGGAGGTAGGAGGGATGCATTAAATGGGTGATGAGTATTAAGGAGGGCAATTGTGAAAAGCACTGGTGTTGTATGTAAGTGATGAATCACTAAATTTTATTGCTGAAACTAATATTATACTGTATGTTAACGAACTGGAATTTAAATAAGAACTTGGAACTAGGAAAAAAAGCTGCAGATTAATAATATATATGTAATAAAATGATATAGCTACATAAGAAACTCTTTACTTTAATATCATTTATCTAAATATTTACTATACTAATAAACCTTCTCAGAAATTAGTACAGATCCCTTGCATAAAATATCACAATCTCTTTGATGACAAGAATTGCTTAGTTTGGCAGAAATAAAAAATAGAACCTGCTTTAATCAAACAATATCTAATAGGTTTTATATTATCGACAGTTTTTGGTATTTCCAGAACATATTTTAGGCTCTTTTGACTCCCAACAATTTGTTCTTCACACCTCAATGCTTCCCTTAATTTATGCCTATTAAAAACCCTTTCATACCCTCTACTCTCCCCAAATCTGCTTGACAGTCATCTTTCAGGCCCATTTCAAAAGCCATTTCATCCTTGGAGTCTTTCCAGGTCCCTCTTAAATTTGGCATTTGCTGTGTCCTTTTTATGGTTTTCAGCATATTCTCCCTATTAATGATTTTATATATTTATTTTATCCCTGTTACTAATGTTTCTTGAAGGGCCAGACTATTCTTCCCCATAATTGTATACTCTTCAAGGAAAAGCACAATAATTTTCTAAATAATATGTTGAAGGGAATCTATAAACATTTACTAAACTCATATAATGTGTGAGGCATAGGATAGGTGATATATATATGAACCATAAGACCATTCTTGACTTTTGAGCTCTGATCATCTATTGGAAGAAAATAAAGGATGAAAATAGCATGATATGATAAAGTATAATAATTCATATAATAGGGTCATAGAAAGATTTTGAGCAAGGGTTTATTTAAGTTCTCTCACAGTTACGGCTGATGATAGGGTCATATAGGAATGAATAGTTCCTCCAATGTATATAACAGTGGTCCTCAACTAGGAGTAATTTTGCCCCCACGTGGATATCTGGCAATGTCTCAAGACATATTTGGTTGTCACAGCTTGTAGGCAGGGGGATTGCTATTGGCATCTAGTGGGTAGAGGCTAGAGATGTTCTAAACATCTTACAAATCACTGGAAAGCTTCTTGCGACAAAGAATCATCCAGCCTAAGTGTCTACAGTGCCGAGGTTGAGAAACCCTGTATTGTTAGAAAGTACACATATATTTATTTAGATTTAATAATAAGTATTTCTAGTAAAGGATACTAAGGTCTTTAAAACTATAAGATTCTATTTTACAAAACTATCAGAAATTCCTGGTTTTTAAAAAAGGGAAATTACAGCATGTTATGAAGTAACTAACAGTATGTTAAAGGTATTTCACATTGTCATCTCGCTGATTTTTATGGCAGATTCCATTTTTTAAACTCTAAGAAGCAATCATATTATGTTTAATTTTTACTTAAAATGCATTTAATTGATTTTTTAGCCCAGTAGCTTTATGATAGAAAAATGATACCTGTTCACTTAAAACTATTTAAGGACAGTAAAAAGTACAAATAGGATAGAAACAAATTACTTTGAATCCTACCAGGGTTAACATTTGAGGAAAAACACTCTGGAATACTTTGTTCTCTCTGTGCATATATCTTATGGAAGATCAGAAGTAAGTAATTTTACTACAAAAAATCCTATGATATTATTTTAAATGTTAAATGTAATTTTAGTTACTTTTGTAGACACGGAAATTGAAGCTAAACTGAAGAAATTGCTAAATATCAGACAAATACTTCTTCACAGCAAGATAGATTCATTTTTTAAAGATTCCTCTAAAATTAAGTAAAACAACTGTACATTGACATTAAAACACTTTTGTATTTTTAGTTACCTATTTCAACTTTGTTAGAATTTACTGATTCCAAGCTATGAAAGATAATGATATTCATATAATGACATTTCATCTCCTTCATGACTGTTACTACCTATGTAATTATCATCATTTTCACATCACCAAAGTTTAAAGCATTTATACTTTTTTTTTTTTTAAACTTTATAGTTTATTGTCAGGTTAGTTTCCATATAACACCCAGTGCTCTTCCCCACAAGTGACCTCCACCAAGACCATCACCCCGCTTTACCTTTTCCCCTTCCCCTTCCCCCCTCAGTTTGTTTTCAGGA